>BRZM01000012.1:1490272-1607846 GCA_033238685.1 Lates japonicus | reverse complement strand
CATATTGTTGCATTCGGTTTGAAAGGCACTCTGTCTTAGTTTATTGTCCAGTTTGAATGAGGACATTGCTTTCTTATCTTAAATTGCTGTGAAATCATATTGCCCTCTATAATTTTAATTAAGTTTTCCTTTCAGTTGCCCCATTTTTTAAAACTTTTGATTGATTTGTTTTCCACACCTTTCAAAGGGACTTGGTTATCTGCTCAGAAGTAAAACATATTCCATAAGTAAATTCTGTGGCATTCCCACTTCTTCTCGATTTAAGATTAGCTTGCTTATACCACATCAGTACACACACCACTGTGGTGTATAAGCAGTGGCAAAAGGACAGACGTTTTGGGCTCTGCCACAATAACCCCTCTGTTATCATATCTACTGTAGCATAGTGTATCTCTGGCAAGATAAACAGAGACAGCCATTTCATCCCAATGCACACATAATAACAATACATAACATTCACCTGCTAGGCAAGTGGTTGGCTCCCCCGGGGTGTACTGGAAAAAGAATTAACTGCAACTTGCTATTAGTTGTGCAGTGTGCTTTAGTGAATAGAGACCAGTATTTCTACTTGCCTTTCACAACGTCAAAGGTTGAAGCTTGAAATGTTCACACAATAACATTTACCTGTTTTAATTCATAGTGACGACACTTGAAAACTTTATATTTCTTTAGCCCTCACAAGAAGCATATCATTTCTTTGTATTGCTGTGTGTTGTAGTAAAAACATAATGTTTTCTACTGAGGAGTACAAAAGCAGACTGGGAGAGAGAGAGGGCGCCCATTGTGTATGCATTCTGGTATAGTGTGGACAATGGGGCGGAGAGGGAAAAAACACACTTGTTTACAGATAAACTGGTTTGGACAGGAAGCCAGTAAGGAGGAGCTCTGTGTTGTTAAACAGGCATGTGGAGAGGCAGGGATGAGCCAGCAAAAACACTACCGTGACCATAGGGAAGATCCTGATGCAGTACTCAAAGATACTGCACACATACACACTTACACATGCATGTGCACATATTGATAGCTACAGATACCCATATGCAGCACTTGCAGATTTGCAGATAAGCATACTGTCAGAAACCTCTGGTTTTGTCAGGGTTTTCAGAAGATTAGTAACCAGTAAAGCCAGTATAGAAATTGTGGTTTGCCTAGTTTCACTATGACAGAAATTAACAAGATAAAAAGATACTCATGGGTCCCTATTAGCAATGCCAAACAGTAGCCAAGCTGAGCTCTGGTGAATACTATACAGTTCATCCTGCATTGTGTCACCGTCACATGAGCACACACTGCCTTCCATTAGGCAGGAGATCCTTATGACTCACGAAAACACAAGTCACATGTCACTACACAAATGAACCATGCTACTCAGACTGCTCTGTTATCCACAGCAGCTTTTTTTGCAGGCCCAAATGAAATCACATCATAATGCATCTCTTCATTAGGAGGGTTGAGACCGAGTGGGGCTCCCCCTTGTCTTCTGGTAGACGAGCTGAACAAGAGCCACAGTGTCATGTATCGTGGCGTTTGGCACAGCAGGCTAACCCGGCTGCAAAGTTGCCATGCTGGGGCAGTTTTAGTTCAATGTAATTTGATTTCATGTTAGATGAATTACGTGCATAGTTGGCTGTTACACTCAGCTGCTTCTCATTCAAGGAGTTTTACAGTTTTTTTTTCTCTTTCTCTCTTCCCTCATGCAACGCAAAAGATAGCCCCTCACACCACCAGACATGGGACTGCATCACATCAAACGATGAGGAGTGCACAGTGGCAACAGCTCAACTCACTACATGCTTCAAGAGTCTCAAAAGAACTTTCAGAAAATCACTCTACATTATTGAAACGAAGAAAATATTGACACAAGACTAAACGATTCCTTGAAAACACTACCAAAGGTTAATTAAAGTCAGAGGTCAAACAAAAGCATGGACCACAGAAGACTAACAGCAAACTAACAGTTCACAGCTTTTATGTCAACTTGGAGCACCAGCAGGTGATTTAACGTCAGTCTTGAATGTGTTGAATGTGTGCTATACAGTGAAATCAGCTTCTGTCATGGGACCATTAGGCGTTGGCTGAAAGAAGAGCATGCAGTAATAGTAAACCATCCTTATTTTTCTCACTGTAGAGATGGATTTAGGATGATCACCATTTTAAATATATATCTGTTTCATTCAAAAAATGTCAGACACCACGTCCTATCAAATAAACTTGAGACTGAATTAGTGCCCTGAGATAACTTCTGTTGTGAAGTGCTGCTTTATAAATAAAACTGACTTGACATGAATTATATCACTCAATCCACAAAGCAGTGAGTGAGAAAAAAAACTTGATCTTGATTGCAAATATCAACCTGTGCAAACTCCCACCGCTATTTAGGAACATTTGTCAGTGCACACCAAGAGACAATGTCTTATGAACACAGTTCATGCATGAACCAACCCAACAGTCAAAGTGAGCAGCACCCTCAAAGAAAGTGCAAGACACTATAGGCTTACTATATTAATGTGGCCTATTCCCCCGTCTTGGTCTTTAGAGAACACAATGAGCCCCACTGAGAACTCCATACTAGAGAGAGACTCTCCATTGATGTCTCCTTGGTTCCCCTCCCCCTCTCTCTATGAGACATCTGTAGCAGCTGCCCCCTTGTGCTCCTGTCAGCAGGGCAGAGTGTGTGTGTTTGCGTGTGTATGCACTAGTTGAGGTGGGGTTGGCTGGGAGGTTAGTGTGGGGCGTGTTATGACACCTCCCCTTTTGGAGGGGTTCAGCCCGCACACTTGTGGGACATCACATTTATCAATGGCTAATAGTCACTAGCAGGTCACCCTGAAAACACAACAGAGACCTCTGACCTCTTTTTAGCACAAAGGCTGAGAGGTGGTCACATTCGCCCCTGGGCGCTGTAAAAAGTGTACACACACACACACACACACACACACACACACACACACACACACACTTCACATCTAAATTTGCTGTCAGAGAACATGATAAAATATTGTTTCTTATTGGGCTTTCTAACAAACTTTCCCCTAACCTAATCCCATGACAATTAAATTGTTTAGCTTTAAGTAAAAGCAAAAAACCAGACTTTTATAGTCAGGGTTCTGCTAAACACTATCACATGCTTGGCCAGCAATTTCAGATGTTACAGCACAAGAAGCCCTTTTTATTTAGTCTCTCTATAATCTTACAGACATTCTCACACATAGCAATCAAATTAAGTGGGCATAATTCATAGATCAGGCTAAAATTACATTACAAACTGGGGACAATTACGGGGAAAAACTCAGCTAGCTGCAATGGTAACAAGGACAGAGGGGTGGGGGGTGTTTAGTAATAGGAAAAGAGGGCAAACTGAAGAGAGCAAAGCAACGTTCCACGAAGAAACTCCCTGATTTGAGACTTGTTAAATAGCAGAAGAATCAGCAAAGACTTAACTGTGGACACTGTAAGAGATGTGCAGTCTGCTAACATGGTACTGTCACTGACAAGATTCTCAAGAGAAGCTTGATGTTGTGTGTTTAAAATAAATAAATAAAAAAAATAAATCTGGTACACAGTTCACACACACACACACACAGTTAAATACTGTTTTCCAGACTTAATGTGGATTCATGTGTCAAAACACCATAAGATAATTTACCATACAATTTGATCAATAACCTGAGAGACATGTATTCCTACACTGAGAATCAAACACACAGTGCTCCGGTTGGGGTGTTTCAACCTGGTGAGAGACATTTTCCAGTCAAAGGAAATGTTACCGTTATTTTTGGGACAGGTTTAAATCACCCAACAAAACATTATTCATGTTGCTTCCTGCTCTAGTAGTATTTTTTTTTTATCTCGACTGAATTGTCCACACCCCTTCGTATTTTTTTTTTTCTTTATTGAGGCAGACTGCTGAGAGGGATTACAGAGAAGGCTAAACACAAGCAAGATCTAATCCTAGGCCAGCAGAGTTACAGAAAGGCCTTGAAGAATAAGTTTTCTGAAGGCCAGTGCTAACAGCGCTATTTTCTGCCTGAAGCTGGTGATTGAGGATATTTTGTGCCTACATTCTTTATCTTTAAATTTTATGGTATGAAAAGCAGCTTCACCACAAAACTCTAGACTCTCCACTGAGACCTGGATAATACGGAAATAATGTATTTATATGCACATTAGTGTGCAATTTAATCAAAAATACTGAATATTAAAAATCAGGTTATGGACAGAAACAGGTGTACCTACAATCAATTACGATGAAAGAAATCCACCAGGAGGACTGATCAATATCTGCAAGGCAAACAGAGTATTTGCAAAGTAATTTACTGTATATTACTGTACATTCATTCTAACATTACATTCAAAAGGCTAAAGGAGACTCACCAGACTACTTATTTTCTTACAGCATTATGCAAGTTTTATATGCTTTTTCAATTCCTATCTCTCACATTTAACTTTAACCATTCAACAACAGAGCATCTAAAAACCATCAAATACTCCAACAGATTTCATAAATTGCATGCACGAGTGTGGAAAAACATTCTTCTGACCATACTGTATAAATATGAGCATTTAGATTATATTTAGGCCTGGCGCTTCTTCTCCATCTTGCTCAAAGTCTGTGCCCGCAAACACTTGACCATTACATCACACCATTAATTCACTTAAATACACATTTAAAACTATAAGAGGAGTTCAGTTAGTTATTTTAGACATCACTACGGAAAAAATCCAAGTAGTCAGACAGGATGGAACGTGATTGCTGGCATTACAAGATACTGTTGAAAACAAAGCACATGCACTGTATTCATTTTTTCCCATTCTTAATGTACTCATGAGGTGTCACCTTATCATATTAGCTAATTTGAAACTCTATTACCACAGTCAGTGTTCTTGCTTTGACAACTGAGAAAAATCATGTTGCACTGTATATGTTATCTTTATGTAAGTCATCTATTACTGCTGACTTTTAGATGATGCTGAAAACTGGAATGTGTCTTTACACTGCCTTGTAGTTCTACAGTCAATATCACCCAAATGTCACTCCACTATTGTATTTTTTATATTTTCTAATGCTTGAAGAAAAAAAAACACTGTTTGCTAGTGAGACGATTATTTACATTTGCCATTAGGCCAATGTACATTAAAAGGACAGACTAACGACCATGGCTCCTGGCTCCTCGTCTCAAGCACACTGCTCATACTGGATGATTTTTATGCTCCCATCAAAAAATGTCCAGAGTGGAAAGTGACTCCATTCTTATAGTATAGTAAATTTTTGTTTTAAGTTGACCAGGTAATATCAGAGCAAGTGTCACTGATACTAATACTGGTACTAAAAAATGTTGAATGTAATTTATTGTAGAAGAGAGGATCTGCATCCATCCACCACGACAACTACAACATCAAATAATACTGCACACTGTTGGTCGCAAATACACACTCACAGTGCTCACATCTAAACTGAAGATTACACCTAACACAACATTACATTTAGATAATTATGTAGATCACTGTCTACAATCTCATGTATATTATTACATTACAGTCTAGTATACTACAACTCCTTCTAATAATAATGTGTAGCTTGTCACAATGAACCTAGAATTTGATTGCAATAGTTCCTAACAAAGAGTCTGTATTCAGTTCATCTCAAATCTTTTTCCGAACAGCATCTCTTGAAAATAATTTTGGACACGGTTTCTTTTCCTTTGTTGCAGTTTTGTAGACTCTAACTCAAATTTGAGCAAATTTGTAGCACTGAGACCAAGTGTGTACCTGCCATTTTTTCCAGTCAGTCGTAGGAGCTCGGGGGCGAGGGCGGAGGCTAATCTCTTCTTTGACAGTAGCACACTGCATGGTTGCAATTTAGCGCTGAATTAATAAAATCTGCATCGTTAAAGCTAGTATCAATACTCCTGCTGAAGTCAGTACTTTACAAAGAGACGCAGGCATTGAGGTATTAATAATTATGGTAAAGCACCATCAATCATTAGTTTCTAGACATCTTAGGGGTTCAGTAAACAATTATGGAGTAGGCTGTTGCTGAGAAATTTTATGTAGGTATGTAAATTAAACAGCAGCCTCACAAGTCTTCACCAGCCAAGTATTATTAGCATTGAAACTAGAAGCATGCTAATGACAGATGATTACATTTTCCATTGACACTCTAGAGGTTTATTCAGTTATAGTCTGGATTAGGCTTCCTGACCATGACTGCATTGTGGTGATGCAGTCATAAACAGTGTTTAACGCACACCTAACTACATCTTGGCTATATGAGAGTGTAAGCAGATTCTGGAAATGGATGTAAGCCCTAAAAAAATATCAGACTTCAACCTCCAAAAACAAACCTCATCTATTCATTGTCCTGTTTCTGGACTACAAACTGAGAATTCCTGCGGAAGTCCCGCCCTCCACAGGCCGCTGTTGTACCTCGATGATGTAACCACTTTCCAAATATAGCGTGTTGCTGATGGCTACGCGGCCTCCCGATTGGCCGAGGCCGCTGCCAGTCGCGTGACGTCACCGCGATCGTGTTATTATTGTAAACAGCCCGCCTGCTCTCCACCGACGCTCTGTGCCGAGCCGACTACTCCATCCAG
Organism: Lates japonicus; assembly: GCA_033238685.1. Classification (NCBI taxonomy): domain Eukaryota; kingdom Metazoa; phylum Chordata; class Actinopteri; family Centropomidae; genus Lates; species Lates japonicus. The sequence goes on along the minus strand of BRZM01000012.1, from coordinate 1,601,250 downwards.
TTCTTTGTTCATGCAGTAAAAACACCGACGCGACAAAAGCAGAGTGATCGTCCGCCCAAACCCGCGGACCAAACCTCAAAGCAAAGTTAGACACATCACCTCGAAATGATGACACCAACGGCCTATTTAATGAAATGATCGCACTGCTGCTCTGTTGTGAACATGTTTTGTTGATCGCCGGGGTCTTCATGCAACCGGCGACTGCTCAAGGCTGCTGCATGAATAACAATAATAAACTGGTCGCCCGCGTTGAAGTCCTGTCAATGCACAACACATTTATGTATACACGAGTGGTGGTTATTCACATTCACTTCACATGAAATGATTTCTCGTTCACAATAGATGGACTAAACCTACAATGACAGCAGAATAGTTTAAGCCTCGTTGTGAATGGCCCGCAAATGTCCAATTGTCAAAAGAGTACAAACTTGTCGTTTTTAACAGCATACACATCGACATTTCCCACAATAAACATCATACATGGGCCTATAACTTAAATTCTACCCCGTCTATTCGACAGCATTATCCTAAAGGGACTTTACTTTGTGTTCAGTGTCGCAGAGAATCGACCAAAACGACTTTATTTTTTGCAGTGACTGACACTACACGGCAAACTCAAGTAGTCGGAGAGGTCACACACCAAAAGTTGAAATTACTCCACTGAATGTTTAATGGCACTTACTCGAAAGCCTGGGTGCGTTTCGGAGTGATCGACTGCATCTCTCTCGCTGCCAGCCGGCCACTGGTGACACCCCTCACCTCGACATTTCCATCCAGGCAAGTTGACAACAAGCTTCCATTCTCCGACTAAGTGCAGTTTCAGCAAAGCTTCAAGGAAGTTGTTTCTTTTGTTCCAGTATTTTTGGTTGCGTCAATGTTGCGAAAAGGGGGGTGGGGGAGGCGGAGCGGTGGATACAGAGAGCGACCGAGAGAGAGAAAGAGAGGGGAGAGAGAGAGAGAGAGAGAAAAAAACATCTGAGCGCACCATAGCCTAGTTCGCACGCCTGGCCATTAACGCACAGAAAACCCCTCATCTAAATCCGCGATAAAGTCGTCTCATCAGCTCAGCTCACGTGTCTGGGACGAGCAGCATCCCTTCAAAGTGGAAAAAGACAAGCTACACAGCACACGGTGCCCGGGTCCGATAGGCTCTCCAAGATCAGGCTACTACAGATCCCGTGCGCCCCGTGCGCGCGTAGAGGAACGGAGGCATTTGCATAGCCCAGGCTCGGTAACTTGGATTTCTACACAGAACTACAGTTTTCCGAATCGCACACAGCCTCCCTCTCTTGCCTTCAATGGCGCTCACAGCCTTTCTCTCTTGTTACTTCACCGAGCTGGAAGTCTTCAAAACGAGAACGCGTGCAGCCTACACGCCTTTCCACTTCAAACTCTGCTAGTTCCTGGACAGTGCAGGGCGGTAACGACGTGCTCGGTAACGCGTTACTACTGCTTCCCTGCAGCGAGGAGTAGGAGTAAAGAGACTTAGGGATTCCTACCATTCAAAAAAAAAAAAAAAAAAACAACAAAAAACAAACAAAAAAAAAAAACAACAAAAAACAAAACAAACAAAAAAACTACTCTTTGCTATCACACCTGATTCACCTTTCTCTCAGCCTGAACGCCGGACTGAAGTTGAGTAATTATCCCATCCACCCATTCATTTTCTTGATTATAGATTATATGAGGCAGGAAAGTTAAGTTCCTCTGAGAGGAAGCGGTTTTATCAAACACAAAGGTGGAGAGTAAATTTGGACACAAGTTACAAGGCAGGTAATTTGATTTCCTGCTTCCCTAACGACAAAGACAGGACCACAGAGCAATGCAACAAGTACAGTGTAACGACTGGGGCTTTTGCCCTCATGGTGTAAAAACGGAGGCATGAACTGACTACTCTTTGATAAAACGAGCCCGTCGCTGTTCTTGGAACCGAGGGGAGGGAGAGCTGAGGCGGCTTACTATGCAGAAATAGGATCATGTTGGTTCATCGGATAAAAAGGTGAGCTCCCTGTTTCCCCGCCGCTGTTACAGCAGCGTTGCGTCAGGAAGTTGTTGGTGTCAGTGAAGTCACCATCAAGACGCCCTTTCTCTCCATCCAAGCCTGACGACTATAGCGGCATATGTTTAACAGAGACCGCTTCGATCATTTCCATGTCATATGAAAATCAGCCGGTGCCTTCAGCTCCTATATGCCCTTGAAAATATTTTGACCTCACAGCGCGCGAGGCTGTGACAACATGTTTGGTGCGATGGAAATCCAAGGCTGCAGATTTCACTGAAGAGGAAGTAAATTTCAAAGGTTGTAGATGAATTTAAAAAGACAGACTGTGGGGGGAGGGGTGGGGGTGGGTTGGGGGGGGGGGGGTGCACATCTGATGTTTGTGCGGCAGCTTAATTACAACAAATGAACCAAGAGCTTTTCTAAAAACGAGATACATCCTTAGTACAAGTTCACTGTAGGCCTGTAGTCTCAGGCTGCATATCCTGGGCTCACAAACTCTTTTTAAGCTAATGTGAATGCACTGGTTAACAATAACATATGAATCAAGGCCTGTGAAGGATAATTCTGGGAGATTTTGCATAAGGAACTCCACAGGAAACCCATAACCTCCCAGGCTGAGCGTGTTTAATACGTGTGGCATAGAGAAACACTTTATAAGCATAATGTGCGTTAAAGCCTGAGAACTTGTGATTTGTCATTGTGTAAAGCTCTGATGAGGAACATTTAGTGGAGTTCTGATGGCACAGGAATTTGATTTTGATAAAGATCCTATTTGTGGCATAAAATTATTAGACTTTTGCAGAGTTTGCACTTTCGCTCACAAACTGTACCATCACTTTTTTTTCTTTTCTTTTTTTTTTTTTAACAAAGTGTACAAAGGGATGGATTGAAGCAGCCATCTACGGTGCAGGAGCCTGTATGGTTGATAGCAAGAGAGTAAAAATATGCAGCTTGTTATCATCAGCAGTCAAAAGGATCTTCCACCAGTAGCCCACTGAGGAACCAGTTCACTGACAACGTCCAAGCAGGACTTCTAACATCTAGTGTTAAACGTTGTGCATAAGAAGTTTTGATTTATGCTCGTTTCATACTTTATCCACGTACCAGCAGGTGCACAGCAGCCATCGTGCCACAGGTCATCTGTTAGAAGGGACTGCTGGGCTACAAACGTCTTTACTGTTTGTGCTGCGAAGGGATGATACAGACAAACCATAAAGCAAACAGACAACGAAAAATAATTTGGACTTAGAAAGTGCTGACAGAGCTTATTTGCAGTCAATCTATTCGAAAATTCCCCAAAGAAATATGTGCAGTCTTTATTGTGCACGTGGACATTTAGACACTGATGTTGATAACTGGATGGAACACTGCAACCGTGTCCGGTGAGAGGGTGGCTAATTACAGGAAAGCGCATGGAGTGACTCCTATTTGTTTTTTTGTTTTTGTTTTTTTTTTGGGGGGGGGGGTCTTTAACTAATAAATGGGCACTGCACGAGCCAATAAAATAGTTACCATTCGATTTCGCCAACCTATGGCAAAACTGCAAATACTTTATTCTCATAAGCAAGTTCTTCACATATTCTGTTTGATGAGTTTGACAGAACTAAGGAACTTTTAAGAAAACGAAATTAAGTTAAAAACCGGAGGCTTTGGGGCTGAAAAAAACAGAGTGAAGTCCCTGAATACACACATATGTAACACAATTTTATGCCAGCTGTATTTTGCTATTATTTACAGGTATTCACTGTGTAACTGAAAACCTACATTTAGCTTTATGTAGTGTTCCGTGTGCAACTTAAAGTGATGAGCTGACAGAGCTGAAGAAAAGTGACTGGAACTATTAGGAGGCTTGATCTCTCTCTGCGTGTGTGTCTGTGTGTGTGAGTGTGTGTTTTTTGGGAGTGTCACGCTCACAGTTATGCAGCAGCATTTGAATATTTGCCCGACGTGTGGGCTGATGCACAGTCAGAATGCAAAGAAGAAAGAGTAGTAAAATTATCTGATGGGCTGCGGTTCCCCTTAAAGGTCATCGATGAAGAACAAGACTGCGACAAGAGCGTCCAAAATATTTGGGGAGACATTTTCTAATTTCTACTCTCAAACCTGTCCACCACCCCGTTTCTTTTTCGTTCTTTCTTTCTTTTACCTTAAAAACAAACTCACACGTTGTTTCAGAAAGTTTGTTTAAGCTTGTGCTCTCCCTGTTTTTCTCCTTTTATGGCTTAACACTTGACTTTTTGAAAATAGAAGAGCGATGCGCATAAACTCCTCAACACTTTTTGATTAACTCCATGCACCAGGGCTGACCCTCTCCTTTCTCACAGTCTGCCACGAAAAAGGTATCACATACTTGGTTTTGCAACCTATAGTTAATGCACTTTCATGCAAATTGTGTGCATTAAAAATTCAATTTGAGAGAATTAATAAGAGAGATATCTGGGAAGTCAAATTTTGCGCGCACAGGCTGGAGTGTATGTAAAGAGAGGGTGGGGGATAACCAAAGATAAAGCTAGTGGACCCAACTCCCTCCTTTGTGCTTTGTAACTCACAGTTGCACAAAATGTTCCCGTTTTAACTTTGCAATCGATTATCTATCAGATGCATTTCAACACGCAAATATGGCCAAGACCATAAAAGGAGTGCGTTCAATTGCGCAAGAGCAAGAGAATAAAAAAAAAAAACCCACAAAAGCAAAAAACATCACACCTTTTATTTTACTAAGATATCTAGAATATGAGCAGCAACTGAAAGGTCATATTGTGTGGGAGGAATCTATATGACTCAAATCGAGAAGCTCAGCAACCTGTGTCTGTGTTTGTGTGTGTTTGTTTGTGTGGTGTGTGTGTGTGTGTGTGTGTGTGTGTGTGTAATCATGCACATGACACACTGGTAACAAATCATCTCCGCCTGTAAGACTGTAAAGGGGTTTTTAGGTTATTAGTATTGCAGCCGGTGGAAATGTCATGAGTAAAAATATTACTCTTAATTTGTTTACATATGTGTGGGGTGTTTTTGAGACAAAACTTAATAGCAGTTCAATATCAGCCTCAGGTCAGATTTAGTCATCACTTGAGTCAAAGTAAACCTACTTCACTGCATCTGATGGCTTCAGTGACTGTGATTTTCCTCCAAGCTAAATTAGACATTTACATCTCAAAGATCTTGACAACTGCACACTTCACAGGACGGCCGTGTGTTTCGCTCATATTACACAGACTTGAAAATGCACTGCCAGCACGTAAACACAATCACTCTGACAATGGTATCTTTGTCGGCCGGGGGGACGCATCCACGATCAATGATGTTCACTCAATTAACCTGATGGGTAAAATGTCAGGGGGGTTATGGATGCGAGAGCGTAGAGCTTTTCTTTGAGGGAATATGTTTACGTCCTGGGCTGTCTGTCTACAGGCCCAGAGGAGACAGTGGGTGAGGCCTGTCCCTACTAAAGCACCCTGTGTCCAGAGCAGAACTAGGTCAACAGAGACCGCTGGTTGGTGAGTTGGAACGATGCTGCTCTCTCACACACAGGAAAGAAAAGGAGGAGAAAAAAAAAGCAGGAGAAGAAAATCCTTGCCTTCGATTGAGGGATAATTAGAGACTGTTTGACCTATTTGTCCCCTTAAATAAACCGTTGGCCATTTAGTTGGGAGTGGGTTGAGAGCATGTTGGAGCCCTTCACTGGACCCCTCCAATTATGCTTTTTAATGGCAAGTTGCCTGCCTAGGTTCAAAGGTCTCCCTATTCTCTTCCCATCTTTGTCACAACTTACATTCAGAGATGTTTGGTGTACAAAAGCACACAGTCAATTACACAGCCATTGCCACAACATAAAGCTGTGGGGTGTATTTAACGACACAGTTTCAGTGTGACAAACTAGATTGAATTAGTATTTTTCTAAAGGTCTTTGCTGAACAAGGACATGAAGTATGTTAACCGAAGTTCATAGACAAAGAGCAAGATGATCAAAAGGAAATGAAACCAGAGTACAGGACTACAAACAGTGATATGACAGGCAATAAAACAAGATTTTAAGATGCTTTTGGTAAAAGTGTGCTTTGAGAAGTGATTTGAAAGGTGTCACTTTGCAGAGGCTTTGCAGAGTCTGGAGTCTCTTTTAGCAAACCCTCATCCCGTTACCATTAAAGACCATTTTTAAAAGTCTATCTTAAAACAATACTCACATGCCCACGTAAACATCGAAACAGTTCTTAGTCACCGTAATTGTTCCTCTCCCTTCACTAAGGCTTAGGTGTTGCTGTACCTTAAAAGCTTCAGTAAAATCTTAATAGCAAAGTTCACGTGCCCATGTAGAGCTGGGAGCGATGACGATGTAAGTGTCAGAAATGTGTAACTGTAACACGGAGATTTATTCTGAGCACAGATGCAGCGTTATCACGTTGGAAGTGAATTAATTACTGTGACATACACGGCGAAGTGATCAACATTTGCTTCTTATCTTGCGTATAATGGTTATGTTATGTAGATAGCATAACCTGACACAAGCTAATAGGAAGTCACACACAACTAGACCCTCAATGCAACCTATTGTATACACAAAAGGTGGCCCATATTCACAGAGTGCTTATGGGCTGGTGTCCATAGGGACAACAAGTGTTCCTGTGATAAGTTCCTTGTCCTGCCCTGCTCAGCCTGTCAGCACAATAGGAATCAACAGGTAACATAGCGACCTGAGCCAAACACATTTTTCCAGAGAAAACCTGAGCACAATGGCTAATCACAACAGTATACGTATGTTCCCTTTCTGTTGGCCTACAAAGGCTCACTATTACTCAAACACATGCAAACCTAACTTACCTGAAGAACCAGATAAAACAAGGGGAACATGCTTTAAATTGAATCCCGTTTCCTCTTTATTCTTAGCTGAGAGCTGGACGCGGGCGCCATTTGCATGCGTACAGTATGTGTGTGCAAGAGCGATAAAGGTGCGGGGAGAAAACACACGGAAGTGACCAAACGTATCAACTGTTGGTGGACTTCAGCTGGTGCCTCATGAGTGAGGCCTATGACTAAGATCGGAAGAGAGTAGGAGTGTGCCAATGTTGCCATACCAATACTGCAGAGAAAAGAAAGAGGGTAGGAAAGACTGGATGGTGATTGGACCGGGCACAGATACACTAAATAAGACATAAAGTAGGCAGTGTGTGTAGAGTGGGGTGCTGGTGCAGTTCACCCTTAAGTAAACATTTACATTTTGTTGACCTCTTAGACCCCATAGTCAGAATGTTGCTGTTACATCATGTACAATATGTGAGTAAATGCATGTCATGTTTGTGAATTCATCAAACTATTATGTTTATCAGCGCACGACATCCGCTGTGTTTTTTAAGTCCGGGATGGGCTGCATGCAAGCAGTCGTTTCAGCAAGGCGCTACACGAAGAAAAGGAACTTAAGGGGAAATAATCACTAAAATAGTTTGCTTCCTGTTCTCCATTCCAAGTGTGTCTTTCTTGCTAATTTTGTTGAACACAAGTAAAAGCGCTGAAGCCAACGTTTTAAGGTAGAGGGAGTTCATCTGAAAAAGTGCAGGGTCACTAAATCTGATGGCTGTGAAGAACAGATGCTGGTCGGGGCTAAAAGAATAATTCTCTGCTGCATCTTCTACTGGTTATTTTGTTTGATTATCCCTGACCAATTTTTTCCTCCATTTTGTGGACTCACACCCTCACATCACGACGAGCCCTCCCTCATTCCCTTCCTATCTCTCATCCCTGCTCCTCTCTGTCCCACACTACATGCCTCTCTATTTATACTGTTGAGTCAGTTTGCCACTGACAGCAGTGAGCGATAAGGAAGATTGAATCATCACGTATTAGAAACACCAGCTTTCATCTATCAGTTCACTGTCTTAAAAGCAAATACTGAGTGGTACTGGCAGTTCATCAAAGTGTTCAAAAGATATGACCAGCTACAAAGAAAAGTGGTCATAATCATAACCTTGCTATCAAATAAATGGACCAAAGTGAGCTTTTTACAAAGAACACATCAGTGCGTGCCAAGTGGAACGTCCTCAGCATCAGCAGTGGCTCCAGAGAAGGAGAGGTGTATCACTCCAGCAGGATGCTGGTCCATAGGTGTCTGGTTTCAGATGGCAGGCATGCTGGGAGCACAGTGTGGAGCACAGCACAGCCAAGTGGACAACAATGGAAACACGCAGAGATACAGGTGTCCCTACAACGTGTGTGAGAGTGTGTTTATTTGTGAGGCTGTGTCTAAGTGTCCATGTATAAATATATTGTTGTGTATATAGCATGTGTCCATATGCTACACATACAATATACTACTGCAGTGCATGCACTTGTATGTGTGTGATGTCGGGCAGATATTATGGTTTGTGTGCATGGTGTGTTTATGTGTGAGTTTGTATTAGCTCACTGGTATTGATTCACTTGCACTCTAGCTGCACTTTAGCTGCACTCATGCATACTTCCCTCAGGACGGTAACACCTGCAAATGGAAATAAAGCAAGTATTCCTAAAAGAGAGATGTGTGGCTCTGCGAAGATTGAACGAGAAACAGACGCAGTCATGTAGAAAACAAAGAACGGAAATTCAGATCACAGTCATTGTCTCTCTTACAGTGTCTATTCCTTTTTCTTTCTCTTTATTTACAAGTCTCTCTCTTTCTCTCTCCAGTTCCTTCTTGCTCTCTCCCTTTAACTCACTGGAGGATGCTAACCCATCAGGTCCCTTGGCTCCCCTCCATTGGATGATGTCATTTTAGATGACATCACCATGCAGTGTATGTGTGTTTGTGCTATGTGTGTGAGCGTGTGTGTGTGTGTGCGTGCCCCCCCACCCCCCGCTCCACCCCTACCCTACTCCTCCTCCTCCTGCAGCCCTCCCTCTGCTTCTTTCCTCGGAGGGAAGGTGCTGTTTGACACACACCCGCTATACCCAGACCATCAGCCAAACTGCCATGCTAGCACAAGTACTCACACAGACCAGGGCAAGGAGAATGGGGGAGATAGACATGGACTGCCAGGAAGGCAGAAATGCACACATGCACATACACACATTCACACACACACACACACACAGGCAAAAGAAAGAGGTGAGGTATTCTTTAGAGCGGTAGTGGTGTGATGTGAGGGTAGACAAAGAAGAGTGGAGGTGCAGCAAGGGCTCGAGGAGGGTATGGGCTCTGAGGGGCATGTTAGTTTAATTGCACAACATTGCTGCTACCATAACACCACAAAGCCCATGCAAACACTGTCATTAAGATAAAAACTAGTTCATGGAGGAATGCCATAGTGTGTCTGAATTATATTTGGCTCCATTGTCTGTTGTTGACACCATTATGTTTAAGACTTTGCAGTTTAAATTTGGCAACAAATGGTTTAAGGAATAATTCTTTTGCTTTACCATTGAGAGGTAAGAGCATTGATATATTCGTACTGTTATCTTATTCTCAAAGTACAAAGACTGTAAACGGGGGAAGCAGTTAGCCTGTCTCTGCGTGAAATGGTAACAAATCGTCTACTAAGCTCACAAATGAACACATTCTATCTTGTTTGTTAAATTCACATGTAATGAGACATAAAATGAATGTGGGAGTTTATGTTGTGTGCTGGAGTATTTTGGGGTCACTGCTCCAGCCAAGAAATAGTCCTCCCACAAAACCACAACTTTTCATTTACATTTGGCTTTTTTATATGATTATACAAATGCTATATAAAGTAAACTTTAGAGGTGCTGGTAGATTAATTTTGTTACCACTGGACAGAGACAGCCTTGCTAATTTTCCTGTTTTAATGTTTATGCTAAGCTTAGCTAACTCGTTGCCGTCTGTAACTCCACATTTATCCTATGTATGAATAGACTGAAACTTCTCCAAGTTCTCAACAGGTAGGAGAAATACCCAGGAAGTCCTCCTGAAATGACAAACACGTTTGTCCGCTCCCCTGTAGAATGACACATGAAAGTGTTTTCTGCCTGACGCCTCCCACCAGCAAGACAACCATATTTCTCTGTGCCTTCAAAACCACTACAATTGCAATTGCTGAGAAGCAAGCCGAGGTGACAGCCAGACTTCTTTAAAAGACACCACCTCTCTGTCCACAGCGCCGCACAAATTATTTAGCCCCCTGAATCACATGAACACGCTCCCAGCTCACATTGTAATTGGCAAGAAGATTTTTCAACCCTTTATGAATGGCACGTGGCGATAGTACTGACCTCAGAGCACCCCGCATGGACAGCACACAGCGAGCGGGGCCCAAACATCAGCGTCCATGACAGAATAATCACATAAGAACAACCAGACCGTGTCGCATTTTATTTGTCAAAGATGGTAATTGTCAACCCTCAGCCTTTAACGTTACATCATTTTAAACCCGAAGGTTTCGACCACTCAATTGGGTCTGACCGTTCACTGCACAGTGACCATCGTCAATCACACGACAGAGCGGTGCGACCACCAAACGATCGATGTGCCGTCACCCCGCAGAAATGACACGCGACAACGACGTCCAGATTCCGTTCTCTCCTTCCCGCCAGTCGCGCTTTTAGGCCGACCGCACGACACGTCATTACGCCCCGCGCACGACCAACACCGGGCGTATGTCGACACCGTTCACATATCGGCATGCACGATTACGCATCAACAGCACTGCGAGCTCGCTCGCCGATATAAACACAAACATAAGCCGTTATTTGCCCGCATCAGTCGTAGTTCGCAGAACTAAACACGTCGGTTGCTTGAACCTTCGTTTTCGACAGAAGTCAGGTCAGCGTCATACCGCCAGGAAAAAGTCATTTAAATTGAATTTCAACGTAATCACATTGAGCTTATTTTAAAACAGCCGTGGTCATATTAGTCATCAAATACTTTTGCAGCTATATTAAAAAATAAACAGCAAAATATATCCTTTCCTCTGACTATAAAGTTACGTGTATTTAGAGTGAGTGTTTTGTCGTAGCTCGGCGTTCTTTCGAGCAGGCCGCGTGTGTTACCGGTCCGAATACAAAATGACCATATTATCCGGATTACATTGAATCATACAGATGACAGCCGAGATGGTTACGCCTTCCGCATTCGTTTAGATAGGTCGAACTGTACTTGTGGTACAGTAGTGACAGTACTCAGTCTGGTCTCTTCCCTGCCTTCTTCCTTCCTTCTTCTCTCGTAACCTGTACAGGGTTTCATATTCTCGTGTCGCGACCCGCGGTTAATTTGAGAGCGTAGCAAATTGAAATACCGAAAGCTTAACCGTGACTTTTTCGGCAATACGCAATTTTCCCAGACGCATCGATGAAATGACCAGCCCATGTCGCCAGCGATTAGCTCACGTCAGAATGGGGGTTCGCGTGACGAGCGAAGCAGCAGGAGCGAGGTAAAGGTGCAGCCAGTGAAACATTCAGTCATCCTTGTCAAACAACACCGTTGCTCTCTCCTCTGTCGTCTCCTCATTCAACACCACACACGAACACACACACACACCACGCACAGGCGGAAAGTGCTCACTCTGCCTGGGAGAGCGCATGTTCCATAGACAACAGGCAGGCGCGTGAGCACACCGCGCACGCATCCGTGCGTGCGTGCATGTGCATGTCCACACCTCCATTTGGGAGACGGGAGAGCGCTGGTCACCGTGGGCGGATTCCTGCCTGCCTCAACACAGAAAACGTCCACCAACCATGCTTTCAGGTTTACACAGCGTTACCATCATTTCATCGTAAATGAGGAGCAGCCTGCCGACCGAGCAGTTTGCTGTCAGCACTCACATTAAATAACAAATTGCGAGCAAACAGTTATCGAATCAGCAAAGTTGTCAAGACGCATCCTCCGTGGACGTACGTCTGTGGTCAACGTCACGGCACCATCTGAGATTGCCAGATATTTTCGCCTGACCGTGCGGTGATCATCGCAGAAGATGTCGTTACTTTGGTGAGAACGCAGATAGCCGTACCATATCCGATGTTATAAAAATCGTTAAAATGGTACACCACAGTCTGAAGAGAATACGCAGTAAATACCCCCGCGCCTGGTCAACGAGGGTCTTCCACAATCACAGTGAGTCGTCCACTGTCGCGCTTCCTTGCCGGTCAGCCCAGGCCTGGCCGGAGCAGGAGACGGTCGCATCAACAGATGGGCGAATCATTGCCTCGACCACCATAGTGACACGATTAACCGAAATATCTTCAAAATGAGTCTGTCGTTCAAACCGATGTCATATCTGTGTCGCCAGGTTACATCCGCCGAAAACAAAGATTTCACCGGCAAATTAAACACTATCAAATTTCAACACCGTCATAGCCCTCCACCGTTCAATATTTTGAGATTATAACGTATTTATATCAGTTAGGGCACATAGCCTTAAAGCTGGTTTCATTGTCTTCAGAAAGAAACATTACACACACACATTATTACATGAATATTATGTTGCACCCCACCTTTCCCGGTGAACGGGCCAGTGCTGGGGACTGTGCACGGAAATGAGAAGTGTGGGGACAGACATCATGTGTAGTAGCAGATATTGGAGTCATTACGGCGAAAGGGGTAAAGTTGCAGCATGTCGATAAGCCATGTGTGTGTGTGTGTGTGTGTGTGTGTGTGTGTTTTCCTTTTCTAGAGGGACAATGGTGAGCTTTTAGAGACTATGTGCCCACAAAAGCTGGTCTCAATTACACGTTGCAAGTCTCAAAATATTGAGGCATGGTTGGGAGGTTTCTATGGTGGTGCTGGAAGAGTTTTGATATGGTTTTAGACTTGCCAGGAAATCTGTTGTTTTCAGTTTGGGATTGTAACTCAGTATGGATTATAACCATCATTTGAGGCAACGACAGACCATTTTTGAGGTGTGTGTGTGTGTATGCACCGAGGTGGGGATGTCATTATCACTTCTATAACTAGACTGTGAGGTCCGGGCTTTGGTCATGGTGTTCACCCGCCTGTCCCATGAGTACAGGCCAAGGCCCCCACACCTCCACCTGCCCAGCCTCCCAAGAGGGGACCTGGCCAAATTTAGACCAACAAGGAAGCTTGTCTGTGATTAATAAGTGATAGAGCTCCTCCAGATTGTTGGAAAATCAGTTCTATAGTTGTGCTAAGTACAGAGGGAGAGTATTTTACTGCAAAAATATTCTCTCAAGACCTTAAGTGTGTACCTATTTTAACAATTTTTATAACATGATGTAATTTTAGTTATCTTATTTCTCTAAAGATGGCAACATCTTCTTGTCTGATGGTCCACCACTTGGTCCAAACTGAAACACGCAACAAATCTCAGATGAATTGCCATGACATTTTGTACAGATATTATTCACGTATCCACAGAGGATGCATCTTAATAACTTTTGTTGATTCCTGACTTTCTTTAGCGCCACCATGAGGTCGCTCTTACAAAACAAAGGTCACATTTGTCTAATGCGGAGTGCCCTGACTTTAATAAATACTGGGAGGTCAACTTATGGTGTCTTGAAACACTCCTCATTCACACAGTAGAGAGGATAGTGAGAAAAACAGCACTGTATAATTGGTGATCTAAACCTGAAAACTAAGTTGGGTGGACATTTTTTGCAGTGTTGAGGGGGCAGGGCAAGGAGTCCACCCTGAGTGAGATGTGGACCCGAGCCAAAAGCTCACACTCTCTCCCCATCTCTCTGCACCTCCCAAAATAAAGAGTCGTAGTTTGAACATGTGCACACACATACACACACACACACACAGATACACGTGCACAAGTGCATGTGCACTCCTGCCTTGTGTGCACCTGTTGTCCTATATGGAACATGCAGCTCTCCCCTGAACAGGAGGTAGAGCACTAAGAATTTCCACCTGTGCGTGGGAGGTGTGTGTGTGTGTGTGTGTGTGTGTAAGTGACAGATAAAGAGGGAGACAGTAAAAGAGGGAGGAGAGCAGCAGTGTTGTTTTATTAAGGGATGACTTGAATGATTTTCCCCCTTTTAAACACACCCTCTTTACCTCACTCCTCTGCCCTTCAGCCGCTCTTTGTCCACACTTCGAACCCCCCCCCCCCCCATTCCTTCAACCCGTGGGCCCTAATGTCGCCCTAACATTGACATGTTTTGGGTCATTTCATCTGATGGGATCTCCTGGGAGGAATTAGCATGTGCAAAAGAAAAGTCCACAGTTTTAAAAGCTCAGTGTTTCCAATTTGCTGCCACATGCTTCAAATTAGCCACGTATTTACTAAGGTCAGGCACTGGGCACGGAGCCCATGGGGGAGCCTGTGTACGGGTTTGAGAGAGAGAGAAAGAGAGAGAGACGGGGAGAGAGAAAGACAGGGAAGGAAGTTAGTTTAATTGCAATCCACTGCTGCCATCGTAACACCACAAATTTTAGTTCAGCCTATCTAAATGAATGCAGAGAAGCATAACCGTCTCAACAAATTGTCATCTGCTCTGCATAGTAGTTCAATATAAATCCAGATAATGTAGTCATTTTAATATTCAGACACCAGTAACACACATGCATCCTGCTCAGAGAAGAGACACCAGGCTCTGTTAAAAGCCTCCTCCTAAATACACATGGCTTTTTTTTATAGTCAGAGGGAAGGTTGTATTTTTACTGTTTGTTTTTTTTTTTTAACTATATAAGCTACAAAAAATTAACACAGTGGCCTACAATACTATTTTTGGCTATTTTAAAATAAGCTCAATGTGATTACGTTTAGAGTCTAATTTAAAGTAGCTTTTTTCCTGGCAGAATATGAGGCGCTGCGGCCTGGCTTCTGTCAGAAACCTGAAGGTTTACAAGCTTATTATTAGGCATGTTTAGTTCTGCAGACTTGTTTTATTTGTTCTGAGGCCAAATGACATCCTTATCGCATCTGTTGTATGTTTGTCTTGTTTATATCACGACTCTTGGGCGAGGCTCCTTGAGTGGGTTTTATGTGTGTGCATGTGAGTGTGTGTGTGTGCATGCCAGTCTGTGTGTATGAGCCCAAGTGTGTAAACATACACACGCTTGAGTGTTGAGTGTGCGCGTGTGTGACTGAGTGTGTGTATATGTGTGTGTGTGTGTGCAGTCAAGCCTAAAAGCATTTAAGCGGGAATGGGAGAGGGTCTGGAATCCTGGGATGACATCATTATCCATGATGTCATTTCTGCAGGGTGACTTTGGCACATGTGATCGTTTGGGTGAGGTCACGCTTTTGCTTCTAACTCATTGTAATTGACAATGAAACAGCAGGTCACCGCTGCAGATTGAGCAGTGTCAAATTTAGCAGCCAATTAGGTAGTCAGAACTAACAGGTTTAAAATGTGTTACCAATTTCATTAAAAACAAAGGGTTGACTAATTGCCTGTATCTTTTAACCGTCAAATACTGACACAAGATCTGGATTTGATACTTATATGATTACTGATTCTATCATAAGGACTATATTGATGTTTGAATTTACTCGCTGTGTGCTTTTGAGCAGTTACTCCATGCAAGTGTAACTCTGAGGTCAAAATTTTCTCCTTACGTGCATTCATATAAAAGGAGTTAAGAAAAATCTTATACTAGCTTGCCAATTTTTAGTATGAGCTTTACAGGGCGGCAATGATTTTCACATTAAATGATTCAGAACTAAAATAATTTGTCACCTACAGTATGTGAAGTTAAAAAAGGTGCTCAACTAAAGACAAGAGAGAGAGAGAGAGGTGAGGTGTATGTACCCAAAGAGTCCAAAAAGTACAGGGCTTGAGGTGACCCCGTACTTTGACCTCCTCATTAGGAGGCCAAGTGAAGGATGGATTTCTCTTAGAAACACGAAAGAAAACGAGAGTAACAGATCATCTATTTGAGATCAAGACATAGGTAAGAGTGACTTTTACTGCAGTATTATTATTATTTATTATTACTTTGGTTGCCAACAACATTCGTTTTAAGAAGTGATTTGCTTGACAACCTTCTCACAATGTACTCTAACCCCCTCTATCCATAGACACTTGTTTCGGATACAGATGACCCCCCCCCCCCCCCCCCCCCAAAAAAAACAACAAAAAAACCCAAAAAGATAAATAAATGAAAAAAAAAAAAAATTTAGGGGGAAAACAGAACCTTGAGAAGAGCAACAGTGAAAGGACACTTCCTAAAGGACAGACAGACATGTAATAGATGGTGTGTAAGGAGAGACAGAATGGAAATGTCATGTAAATTAAGTGAAAAATTGAGTAACTAAACAATATATTACTGAGAATGAGAAACAGCGTGTCCAACAGTAGAATAAAATTGGATCTCTTTGTTACCAAACTAACTAGAAAGCAGAAATCAGGACAGCAAAATAAAAAACTCAAACTCAGGCATTAATGGCAATGGATTATGTGTGAGAGGATGTGGTGATTGCTCAGACCACAGAACAAATTTGGAAATAGACTCAACCTTTGCTCATTCTGATCCGACAGCGTTCACAACGATACTCATCTGGTGAGTGAGTTTTGTATTGTCTGGATCCTTGTTTCATGAGACACTGTCTAAAAACAGCATGTGTCAGCGGAACACATGAATCAGATTTACGGAGAACTCACATGCTTTCCTCATGTGTCCTCCTCTAGCGTGTACCTGTAGGTCATTTGCATCAACCCTATCTTGACTACATCATTCAGCCAATAGCCATCAATTCATCATAGCATGAACATGAGCACTTTGCCTCTCTCTCACACACACACACACATATGCACGCAGACACATGCACAGGCACACATGGATAGCTTGAGGCAGGCCATCTATTCTCATTAGTACCCTGTTGCAGTCGGCTGACGGTAAACTGAGCGTGTGCCAAAGTCATAAACTTACACACCCCTCCCGCCATTACCTCACAATTATGATATCACACAAGTGTCTCACAGTGATGACATCACACCACCAGATTCATGGTTTTGCCTCTTTCGATTACATTATGCTTAACCATGCCAAGACCCTTATCCCTGAAAACCCAAGGACAAAATGCAGACTGTGAGACTGGGTCCAGTCAGGAGAGTAATTACTAGTTTTACTATTGAGATGAAAACGTCTGGTTCAGCTATTGTTGTCCAGTCAGAAGAGCTTATTGGTAAAATTAAAGCTCTTGTTCACACTCTGAGATAATGGTATTGGCAAGTAAAGCAGTCATTACCTATAAGCATGGAAATTAGCCAAAAGCCTTAAGTCACATGAATTACGTTTTTGTCCTTCTGGTCACGAATAATGAAGTCAGTGGTCTTACACACTGTATATCCATCCATGTCCCTATATAAATATTTGCTTACATACACAGTTTCATGCATTACTTAAAAATGATTGTGTTTAAAATGCCAATGTGTTTATTGATTATGTGCATTGGGTTAAGAAATCCAGCAGCACTTTAATGCAAAGTCCTTCAGAGCTCATGAAATCATGACAAGAGTCGTTTTAGTTTGGTGGGAAAATGACAGTTCTGACATAAAAGCATAGATCCATCATGGGAACAATCTCACTAAAAGACTGACTGGTTATTTTATGAAGCAGCTGGGTCAATCCATCTTCTGAGGTAAGTTAAAGGCTACACGCCGGGCTCTCAGCCATCAGGTACCTGTCACTGCTGTGCAGCCTCTCTGGCTCCCTCGACGTGAATACCTTCATGTGTTTGTTTCTGCCTGCCTTCCGCTCTCATCCAGCATCTGCTTTTCTGTTCCAGTAATGATTCTCAGATTATGGAGTGTGAGAGGGCTGAAAAAGAAGTGAAAATGATTGAAATGCAAAGCTGCTTATAAACACTCCAAACCTCATAGCTAAATCATTCAGCATCTTTGATAAGAGATGCTGTGCAATGCATGACGACAGTGGTTTGGTATCAAAATCGAAACCGTCTTCTACAAACAAAGAGAGGCACAAACATATGTACATGGTTTCTGTAAATAGTGGAAAATTTATATGTCTTAAGGGGGAAACATGAAATAACCACAGACATGTCACTGCAACATACACACGCATGTACACAAACACACTGTGTAACAGGCTGTTCTCTCCCCACTGTGTCACCCTCCACCTTGTAGATTTATATGGTATGAACATAATGACTTCGCTCCCAAATTATCCCAGTATGCCTGTGAAAAATCCAGATAATCTTTTAATGGCCTGAGTTGTCAACTGTCTCATTGCGCAGCTCATAAATCTGGAAGTGGAGAAAGCGCCCCTTGGCAGCTCTGGGTCCCCTTGACTATTTTGTGTCTGAAACTGGACCCCTTCAAAGTGAAATGAGAGACATGCTGCTATCAGGGAAGAAGAGGAAACAGTGGGTCTTTGCTTTGCCTGAGAGATTTTAGTGATTTTTTGGGGGAAAAATGTGATTTTCTCCCAATAGATTTGTGAAAGAGGGGATTTTGGAAAAGAAAGATATTTTGTGCAATTAGAGCGGAATCTCTCCAGGTCCAGCCTCTTCTTCTTGTTAGAGTAAACCATTTATCTCCATGTTTTCATTATTGTCAATTCAGATAGAGAAAAAAATGGAGTAAAAATTACAAAAAATCAGAAGTCAAAAATGGAAAAACAGAGACATTAGGAGAAGCAATGGATGGGAGTTCCTTTTTTTTTTTTTTACATGTGATATGTATTGTAAGTACAGAGTGGAGAAAAGTAGAATTATAATATAGAGGAACACAGTGACAACATTAAGTAAATAAATTACGCAACACATACCACTAAAGTGAACCTATGTAACGTTTGCTGAACTGCAGTCACTTTGGTTACAAGTGACAATAAATTGATAATGGGGAACGTTTAAAGAAGTAGTTCATCATTTTGGGAAATGGGAAACCTCATGTCCATGTGGTAAAGATGACGCCCATTGGTTGCAGAAGGGTGACAAGACTGCGGGAAGTGACGGTCTCTATAGAGGTGCTGGTACCTTTCACACAGGGGAAGAGGAGACCAGATAAAACTCACATGACTACACTTAGGGAATTATTGGCTATTGGCTATTCCTGTCTAAACTGGGCCAGAAGGAATCCCTTCCTGAAATGGGGGGGTGGAAGGGGTGGACAAAATCAGTCCTCAGTCTGCATGCCAAAGTTCAGCAGTCTGAGTTAAGTTAAGTCAAATCAAGTGAGGGTCTTTCAGAGTTATAGTCTTTTTGGTACAAAATTTCCTCTTTGTGTTGCAATCCCTCCACTGCAGCTGAGCCCAGCGGAAAAACATAAAGGGAATTTTGAACTAAAAAGACTTTGGGAGACACTCACTTGATACAATTAATAAAAATGCTGAAGCCTCCTATTAGCCCCTCCTTCTGCTGATACCATCAACAGTTTGTGCAGTTTATGAACTACATTTTGGGTAGAATGTCACACCAATATTAAACTCAGACACATGCTAAAACAGTAAATACAGTGGGAGAAGAACTACCACTACAGCTGTGTTTTCTCATAGCTCTCCAAAAGGGGCTCTGGTGCACATCCCCCCTGAGATGACCCAACCTTAGCGAGAAGAAGCAAAGAGAAATGCCCTGGAATTCAGGGGTCTCATAAATAAACAAATAAACACATTTCATACACAGAGTACTTATTCTAATTGCAGCCCTGGACATGTGCTGAGCAGTCTCTAATTTCTCTCTGAGCAGAGAGACTTGCGGAGCCGTCTGCGGCAGACCAGCAGTCGGCAGATGTAATTACCACATCATCTCTGGTCCCTGGTACACTGAGAGAGAGGGAGGGAGAGAGAGAGAGAAAGAGACAGAGATGGAGAGAGGGACAGGGAAAGAGAGATTGATCCTAGTAAACAATAATTAGGGTTGGGGATAGTGTATTGTGG
This sequence comes from Lates japonicus, assembly GCA_033238685.1. Taxonomy (NCBI): domain Eukaryota; kingdom Metazoa; phylum Chordata; class Actinopteri; family Centropomidae; genus Lates; species Lates japonicus. The sequence goes on along the minus strand of BRZM01000012.1, from coordinate 1,581,514 downwards.
GACGTCTACTCGGCGGGACAGAGTAAAGAGAGAGGAAGAAAAGGGAGAGAGGAGACAGGCAGGGATCATGGGCAGATGAAAGCCTCTGGGACAGACAGCCCCCTCCACCCCCCAACCCCTGAAAGGATGACAGTTAAAAATTTTATCAAGCCCCATGCATCAGGGCTCCATGCAGGGCTGCAACAAACTTGTTCAATTAACAAATGAATTCTTTAGTCTATACGCTGTCACAGAACATCACAAAAATTCTCAAAATGGCATCTTCAGATTTTTGTCTAATCAACAATACTGACCTCAAATACATTACAAAACAACAGGAAAAAAGGCCACAAATGATCAAATTTGACAAACTTAAACATAAAATAACTGCACACTCTCTCTGCACACTGACTAATCATTAATTTTTTGCAATTGTTTCAGCTCTTTTTCCACAATTGATATAATCTGACTGGTTCAAAAAGAGAAAGTAGCAAACGCCTAATGGGCAAAGTAATTTGCACCTGATACAAAATGTTTTGCAGGACATGTAGAAACTTAGAGAAGTCTCAGTAGTGCAATGTTCCTTTAAGTTTTAAATATCTAACACATTAAAGGTACTCTGTGGAGTTTTCCTCCAAACAAACATCTTCTATATTCAGTGTTTCTTACCAAAGAGCATTGTGTGTATTACTGAGGTCTAATAAACCACTGAATGAATTTTTCTTTCTTGCAAAACTGAACTGAAAATTTTGAAACCTGCATTGTTTACACCCATGTTTGCTAGCTCGTAGTCTTCTTCTTCCCTGCAATTTACTGGCTCAGTGCTACTTTTCTTGGCACATTATCACCACCCGCAATCAGTGGAATAGTGTGAAACCATTGGCAGGAATGTATGTCGTGTGATCGTCGCCCTCAGCGGTCCGCATGAGATACAAACAAAATGGGAACCCACTCATCAAAACATTGCTTTATAGCGCTACTTTTATTCGTTCATTACATTTGACTCAACCATCAGAGTCACGCGACAGTAAAAACACAAAGCGGCTAAATCACTCTGTGCTGTTGTTTTCTCGTGAAAAACGAGTTTCAAAAGTCCCTGTTGTTGAATCTGTTACCGAAGTAGTTTGCAGAAACCTTCGCAGTGGAAAAAGGACTTTAGTCCTTTGTTTAGTTCCAAAGATTGGTTCCTATGATTCCATAGTTCTTGTAACTTTTGGTCAAAAAGGGCCACACGTCAAAAACTCAACAGAGTACCTTAAACTTGACACAGTTGATGGTTGGGGCCACAGACTCTCAGGGGCCCCAAAAGCTCCAGGTTGTGGTTTCTGCTTGCCCTCTGATGAGATGGGAACGTGGCAGACGTGTGTGTGAACGTGTTCAACACGTGAACTAGAAAACATGATGGCAACCTCCTAACAGCAAGAGGAAGTGCTCCTTTGTTTGTTGCGCTGCACTAAACAACATTTAAAGTCAAAGAAGGACAGCATGTGTGACAAGAACAGGACCAAGGATGAGAAATAAACAGCGCATACATACAGTGCATGAAAAGGGTGTCCAGTTTACTTGTCTGGCACATGCCCAGTTGGTGTGCTCACAGTGCAGAGTGTCCACGTGGACTCAAACTTTGGACCTTAAATGGCTAGTTTACTCGTCAGAACTGTTAGGGTAAGGGGGGGAAGTATGTTCAACCATTTCTATGACTTTCTGAAACCGACAATCTGACATTCACACCCACTTCATGCCATAACTGGCCAGCTATGCAGAGATGGGAAAGGAGCCAGGGTTTTGAACCTCTCGTGTGAACAATCAAATGCAACACCATGAGCGTCTTCCTGTTGAGACTGTCTGAAAACGTGCCCTGTTATCCATGCATTTAAATGATATCACTCTCAGCTCTGTGCCCTTTAAGCCTTTAAGGCTTGTCACAATGCCTTCAAGTATGGCTGCCCATATGTTATACAAACTAGTTCTGAATGAGCATAACCCAAAACTTAAAGCGAGACTATGAACTTTTAAATGTACTAAAAACTGAATTCTTTCTCATCTAAAACAAAAATTTGATTTCAAAGCAATAAAGATGATGCACCAAACCCACTGTTAGTTTCAGTCTGGCTGCCAAATCCTACTTTTTGGAAAATGGTTCGGTATGACCGCTTTACAGCTTTGCCAGCTGAGAGCTGTGTCCCCTGTATGTGTGTCCCCAGGCAACAAGGTGTGAGTAAATGTTACCAGGTAAAAGCAAAGATACTAATGACACACTCCACAGCGGTGAGCAAAGTTAATGAGTCACTTCATAGTCCTCCACCATGAAACGTAAGAAGAGCAAAAAGGAAGGTGACCACAACAAACTTGTTGAGGGGAAACGGAAGAGCCAAAAAGAGTATGATTGGCCAGAAAAAGAAAAGGACAATCGGCAGGTCAAGAAAAGAATAACCCAACTATAACATGATGAAAAAAAGCAAAGCAGCAGCTGGGTTTTAGAAAAGACCCAACCCAACATAACCTGAACAGTGGCTTCAACGAACTGGTAAATGACTGTACTTTACTGGTTCTTAAAAAAAACAGTTAAGTGAGTAGAAAGAAGCAACAGCAACCTACAGCTCATTTATGCCCATAAGGCCATCTTGTTGTTTGAGATGTATCCCTACTGTGGAAAATGAATACTGTGATCATCACAAAAATGAAAAGATCTGCATGGCTTCGAAACAGAAAGGGCCTCATCATCTCATCTCATCACTCAAGGCAAAGGGAAATACCACGCTGCACCAGAGGCCTCACACGGAGTAACTGATGCTGGGAATAAAGAGTCACCATCTTGTGGGGTGAGTGGGGGCGAAGAGGAATAAGACTTTACGGGAAGGAATATCTCCCCAGTGAGAGGCCTGGGCGAAAAACATTACGTGACCGTGTGTGGGTGCACATGAGGCACGAATGCTACAACTCAGATTTTACAAACGCGCGTGATGGAACAGTGTTTCGGTGATCCTCGCATTCCCGACATTCCTTCCTGTGAATTTCCAGTCAGCGTGAGGCTCACTGTTCCACAGCTCTGACATCACGAGGGGGTTCCACTCTGCTTCCACACTCTGCCTCCCGCTCTCTCACAATCCCACCCATATTTGGAAGTGAGAGGAAGGGAATCCCAGATGATGACTCAAAGGCTTCTGCTGCCAAGGGGAATTCTCTCCACATCTGTTTTTACGTGTGTGTATGTGTGTGCATGTCTGTTATGACTGTATCAATGTGTATATTACCTCCTTGAGCTAAAGATGGAGTTGACATCTGTAGGGAATTCAGAATGGTAATGTGGCTTTAACAGCTGCGTGGAACAAAAGCCAAAGTCTGTATCTATACAGAAAAAGTGGCACCCTGAGTGACGCTGTCTTTCTATTTATAACCTGCTTCTCTTGGCAGCCATGACAGTTTAAAAAGCACTGTGCACTCTTAATATGTATGTTTTTGCAATCAACCCTTTTATTTCTATAAATTCATCAAGATAGACTATGAGTAGGGCAAGAAATACACCCTTGGTGATGCACAGCACATGGTGCTGACATGACAGCTCAGGGCTGAGTCGATATGTAAGCTGTAACCTGTCACCCTGCATTGGACCACCACAAATGAGGCCACAGAGATAGATAGGACCACGGGCTGTTCAATGAGCTCAGCAGAGTGTGACCAACCGTCTGCAGCCTGCTGGCTGCAACACACTCCTACCTCCACAGAGGAGTCTACTGGAATCATTTTATATAACAAAAAAATAGCAATCTCAAAAGTGAATTACGCATATAAGGAAGTCAAGCTTGAGGGGGAGAACGAAAGAACAGACATGGCTTTGATTGCGTTGAAATTCTCTTTGTTGGATGTATGATTGATGAGGATTGCGGAGTTGGGTTTGGGAGAGGATAGAGGGGGTCTCGGACTCTGGGTCCACAAAGCCACATCAGGGCCTAAATTTAGACCCACTTTGTTCTTGTTCTGCACGCTGGTGACAGAGGACTGGGCTCTCTGGGGTTGTCTGTGGTGCAGTGTATCAGAAAGGCTGCTGTTGTTCTCCCTGGCAGTCAGAAACGCAGACGTTCCCTCAAGCAGCCCAAAAAGAAAGAAAGCTTTCATGGAATATTCTGTTTAGCTGCACAGACTGTTGTGTATGATACTCCCGGGACCCATAAAATAAGTAATTCACGGACAATATCTCACCCATGCTCTCCTTGCCACAGAATACAGCAACATAAATCTATTTGATTTCAAGGAGGAGTTGAGACAGTGTTCAAAGGGTTTAGAGCATGTGTTGCTCAAATCTGGGAAATGGGCCTGCGAGGCAATATTATTTTTAAATAGACAAAAAAGAAAAGGAAGACACAAAAGGTATGACACACAAACATAAAAAGAAAATGCAGGAAGAAGTGACATTTTAAAAAATGAGTGAACCAGAGAAACATTAAGCCATAAATCACCCTGTGTAGGCTCCAGCTTTCCTCTGTATCATGCTGCTCCCCACAGGGACACTGTATGGCGATGTTTATATTATCAGTCAGCCAGCACACAAATCCCTCCCTTCCTAATTACCAAAACAAGCTAATTAAAAACCTGTTAATGGGCTGTGTTGTGGGGGTCTTTAGAAGACAGGGAAATCCCCCGTCCCAAAAAGCTGTATAAACATATCAGAGCGACCACTGAACACTTTAACAAGCTGAAGACAAAACTAAGGAAAGTCTCACAAGCGTCCTACACATCCCTGCTTGAGCATGCACATAAACAGTGCAGGAGAAAAAACAAAAAAACAAGTGACTCACTGAAAACCAACTGGGACTCACAGTGTCACATCCTGAGAGAGAGAGTGAGAGATGCCCTCCTCTTACTGAAGGACAGATGGATCCCCCAATCTGTTATATGCCAGCGTGCCAAGGGACCACTGGTCACCAAACATCCTGCACCTGAGAGCTGAGAGGCCCTTTGGCTCTCTGGGAAGACCAAACCATATTTCTGAAAAATCAGCTAAGTAACTGAGAGGTGAACTATGCAGGACAAAAACGAACGTTACCGTATACTTTAATTTTAATCACAATTCTTGGGCGACCTCTAGCGGCCTCACTGAGAAACTGCATGTTGATGACATCACCACGGAACGTACCACTACAGTATCAGCAGGGTGAATTAAAAGTCTACCACGGTGTCCTTTTCGCTTCCGTATGAGCTTTTTTTCAATTGTGTGACATTAATTTAATTTTTAAAATCGCATTTACTATTACTAATTTAAAATACGATCGAAATTAGCTCACGGTGAAACAATAAATGTCGCCCCCCCCTTTTTTTTTTCCTGTGGGACAAACGCAGATGGAAGCTGAGAGGCGCCTTTTCTGAGCTCATGTTGTTTGGTAGCCTATGTTAAAGTAGCCTTTACCTCTACAAGGCCGAGGGTGTTTTTGGGCCGGAAAAATAACTACAATCATATGAGTAGTAAACCACGTGAACAGAAACTCACCCTGTTAAGCTGAATTATACAAAATGGCTGCTAAAAAGAAGCGAACGCCTAATGTGCAAAATGACAGCTGGGTTGTCGTTGCTGCAGGTAGGTTAAACAGTACATTCAGCATGAGCTAACTAAATAGCTAAGTTGCTACAAACATAAGAAGAATTAACAAAATTAATTACTAACTAGTTGCGGATGGTCCACTACATGGTATAGGAAATAACGAGCTACTCCTAATGTTAGTTACTAGGTTGTTATTCATTCGTGCATTATGTGGTTAGTTAGCTTTGACATGCAGCCATACAGACATTAGCTCCCATAGATTAAACTGTGGTGTTTTATCCGAGAGCTGGCAATGAGCTGTCATGAGCCTAATTTTTGTATTGATGCCCACAGACTCTGTCATCGACACAGACAGGCCCGAACGTGACCCATCTTTTGTGAGACTAAGGAATCCCTCTACAGGTATAACTTATTTGCTATAATGCATTTATCTAGGTCTGTAACTAACAATTCATTTCATTATCGTATGGTATATACACTCTCAGATGAAAGTGATAAATATCCATCTCAGGTTTCCAGAGCCCAAGGTGATGCCTTCACATTCCTCATTTTGTCCAACCATCAGCCAAGGTCTTAAAGATATCTAGTTAACTATCATAGAAGATTCTGAATATCAGCAAGTATTCACATTTGGGAAAGTGAAATAACTGAGTTTTAGCCACGATGAGCACTGGTTAAAACCAATAGCTACCTAGCACTTGGACTTTGAGAAGAAATACAACAAAGTAACCTGACAGACCTTTTGAAATGTTTCTCCCTGTGGGTAAAGTAATCGCTCACATAAACTAATATGTGTCATTTTGACATCTCTGTAGGCTAATTTAACAAGATGCAACAAGACAATAAGAGCCACGTTTTATACCATTATAACAGCTTAGATTGACACTTCCACATCTTCACATATTTTTTTTTTGTTGTCAAAATTGTTGTTAATTGCAGCCCTAACAACACTGTGTTAATAAAAAACTACTGTGTTAAAACTTAGGTCAGAAAATACTAAAAGAGTATGTGCATAAAATGGAGAATCTGTTAACATCACATATGAGACAAAGTAAAGTCAGTTTCATGAATGCCTGCATGTTTGCTTTCAGTTTTCCCAGCAGTCTAATTCTGTAGCATGTACATGCAAATGTGGTAGTGAAAGTAACACAGTTCCCTTTTCCTTTTTTTTTTAATATCTTGCAGATTCAGCATCTCTCTATATGTTGGGCGGTGATGATTTACAGTTGTATGAGGTCAAAGCATTTGAGGAAGATTTCCACTCCTGGTTTGTTGGCCAGACTGTCCAGAGAGGTTGGTTGTATTACACATTAAAATGTTAACTTTGAGGAAAGACTGGCTTATACTACCTATAATACACATTAGCAGTATTTTGCAATCAGCACTTGTAGCAGCTTGGAATACCTAACAAGCTCCAAACGAGCCAAATCATCATGCCGAAACCTCAGGTGCAGTGTTCATAGAAATGAAAACAATATTTAACATGTCCAGAAGAATGGTGTCCATATATTCTAACTACACCAAGCACAGACAAACAACAAGAAAGAGGAGCTGCTGACATAAATGAAAACTAATCATCAGGTCTGTAGTTGACAAACAGGTTCACACACTCCAAATCGGTGTGCAGGCTAATCTGAACAGTCAGCTTTGTAATAGTGTTTGAAATATTGATTAAATTATTTCAGAATTCAAGATGTTTATCGTGAAATCGATGAGATAGAGATGTTGCACTGTTATTCTATAAGTCTGACTGGTCCCAGGTCAGAATTTGACCATGTGTCAATCAGGTTTCTGTGTTTTTACAGTTGGTCTCTTTTGTTAAACAGATGGGAGACTTCTCTTTGTGACACCAATGGATCCTCTCTTTCTCATTTTGCCCTATTTGATTAAAGTTGGAAAAGAGGTAAGAAATAGAAATCTAGAAATCTGTTCATGTCACAGTGATGTTTTCGTTGTTAGTCTTACGTAGCTGTGACTGTGCCAGAATGAGGGGTTTGATTTACACTGGAATTAATTTTTTTAAACTTCATATCTAACTTATTTTATATACTACAGTATAGCAGTACTGTCTCTAATACACCCAAAGGAGTGTATGAACAAATGTAAATTTCCATTTATTCTTGAAAGTCACAATATCTGTTTTTTTTTTTTTTTAAATGTTACCTGTTGCTCAGGGGAAGTTCCAGCCTGTGGATCAGGTTGTTATGGATGAGGAATTCCCAGCCTGTTCAAGGTTGCTGAGCTGCACACGTTCCCAGGCCTCCCTGCACCACATTGCCGAGGAGAAAGGTGAAGTTTATTTTTGACGCTAACATCACTCAACTATACAGTTATGCTTAATTGCTTTGTTAAATGCAGTCTTTCATTTTTCCAGAGGTGGGAAGCCTGAAGTTTCATAGATACAGCCAAGAGAAGACAATGACCTGGTTAAAGAAAAAGGTATTCTACTAGTTAAGCCATTTTATATGAAATCTTTCTGTCAGCTTTCTGTGCTGGTCCAAAGACAGTGCAGGGCCATTCCACTGCAACACAATAGACAAAAATGTAAAAGCTGTTCATGTGAAAATACATTATTTTTGCACAGTGGAGTTGGATACATTTTCTTGTTATAGGTGGAGAGGACAGTCGTTGCCCTCAAGAAGAGAAATATCTCTGTAGGAGAAGGAGTCAAATCCACGACATATGTCAGAGTGAAGTCAGAGTCAGACTACCATGAGGGTAAGTTGATTCATCATCAGAGTGCTTCTGTGTTTAAGATACTGCCTTACAACTTTGTGATATTCTAGCCTCTCCTTCATAGGAAAAGTCAAAAAAATTGTTCTCCAGCTTGTGTTTTTGCAGCAGATACGATGTTGACCAGTAGATGGCAGTACCGCCATATAGCTTCTGTCTATGACACTGAAACCACACCTTTCAGTTTGATTTTTAAATCACTTAACCTTAAATGATATAAAATATGAAGTAGTATCATATTGGTAATTATTGCCATTCTGTCATCTTCATCTTACAGAGGACTACCTACGCTATGCCCATGGCCTGATATCAGAGTACATCAGTGAAGATCTGAGCAAAGCCCTTCTTATACACTTGGAGTATGTTCAGATATCTAACACTGTAACATCATGATTGTAATTTGTGCTAAGGTGTGGTCCTAATGCCACCATGCATCTCCTCCTACTTTACAGGTTACCAGAGCTCACAAGCCCAAAGGAGACAGAGCCTCCCTCTAAGGTACGTTAGACGTGAGTGAAGTGGATATAACAAACCTTCCTTTTTCTGCATGCTGTCGAAACCACACCGAACGTTTTCTGTAGTCCTCCACCTCACTCTAACAGTGCTGCATTTGCATGTTTTGGGGAGAAACGATTCCACCACCCTAAGTCACTGCTCGTGTGTTTTCAGCTTTTGTTATACGGACTTTATCCTCTACAGTGTGAGGTCACTAGAGCTAGCGGTGAGTGTTTCTGTGGTGCTCTTTGTCATGAAAAGCATTTCTTACTTCCTCGTTTGGCAGAAGCGGAAACTTTCAGACAAACCGGTGGAGGCCGGAGAGGACTACACCAAATTCAACAGTGCAGACTTTGCGCGGAAAGTGAGTGTATACGAAGCAGTCTGCCTGAATAGACCAAGCAATTATTGGAGGGACTGGTGGTTTTGATAATTTGTTTTGATTATTGCAGAATAGCTAAAGTGGTTGTTAGATTGCTTTTGCTTTCTGGAGAGGTTATTCTGAAGACCTTGAGCGATTGTTAGTTTAGTTCTTGTTTGCTGAATGCTTTCTCTAAGCTTTGTCTGTAGATTATGTTTTTGAAGGCAAGCTTCATCTGTTGATTTTTTTGGGTCAAGGGGGCCAACCTTGTACGTTTGTGTTTTTTCTTAGTTTGAATTGAAGTGTACGATGTAATGAATTCCCTGCAGCAAGGTCTTCAAGTTATTTTTTTTCCCCTCTCTATTCCAGCCACCCAAGAAGATGACGGCTGCTCAGAAAAGTCTGGCTAAGGTTGACAAGAGTGGCATGAAGCCGATGTCATCCTTCTTCAGCCCCAAGGTCAAAGCAGAAAAAAAATGAATGTTGTAGGAATTCCGGTTTGTACATGAAATATTTGTAATAAAGAATAGAAAAAGTTTGTGAAATATTTTCATTCATAAAGATGTGGAGATGAGAATGAGAAAGGAAGGGGGATACTGGGAAGTACTTTTGCATTATTTACCAAATATAATATACTATGATAATAGAAGACTGAAAGGAGCCAATTTGCTTAATGATTATTTTTACATTTGATACTTTAAGCACATTTTGCTGATCATGCTTCTGTACATTTTTGAAGTTTTTTAAACTAACAATACTTTTAACCGCAGTGATGTCTAAACAGGCAGACAGGTCAGGGCTTATTTCTACCTAAAAAACGAATTCATTTCGCCCCATTGTATCAGAAGTTTCAGTGACAAATATCTCAAAACCTGGGCAAATGAAAGAAGAAATCTCAACATGCCATAAAGGTTAATTCAAGTTATATGTTTTCCTTGTTATTCGATTTTACCTTTCATCTTTAACACCATTTTAACTTGCTGGTTTTGAACTATTCAGACAGCCCTTGGACTTGCCTTGCAAATCTGAACCTCTTTAACAGGCATTCATGCAGCCATTGTTGCATTTTACAGTTGAATTTTACACCAGGAAATGAAGGTAGTCTCTGCAGGTCTGAATCATAAACTCATCCTAAATTCCATATACCAATCACAATATTGGACATTTATCATTTTGCTTAGTTCGAAAGCACACATTAAAGAAAAATTATCAGCAGATGGGTCAGAGTAATCTTGAGATGTTAGAAGGAATTAAGGAATTTTTATTTTGGATTATGATGCAAACATCAAAGTTGTATTTTCCCTTTAATGTGGCACCCTACGGATATATCTCAATCAGATATCGATTGAGATTATTATCTGTGCAACTGTTAAAAGAATCTGTGTAACAAATGATACTGGATAGGGCTTTCTCTCCTTTTTTTACATGACACAGTCAGAAAGACACTGGTGTAAATAATAAAATTAATGATGACTGGATCCATTTAACTGCAAGGTCCTGGTGTTGTGCATGCTGGCTCTCTGTAACATTGTTATGGCTTACTGAGAGGCATGGAATAAATCAGAGCCATTGTTAATGTTATTAGTAACACCTCTGTGTTTCTTACTATGAATGGTCAAAATGTCTGCTTAGAAAAAGGCCCATTTTTGAACAGGAGGAATTGAATTTATGTAACTGGTTATGTTAATTTTGTTTGCTTTATTAAGATTACACTTACTTTTTATGTCAGTGTTAACTGTCCAGACAGAACAGAACATGCAGAACATGGTGTCTGTCCAGAACAAACTAGGTTGGGCTCTTACATCAACAGCGTGGCGGTGCTGCTTGGTTTCAAATGTCCATCAAGCTTCACTGCTTTTTTAATTTGGGCTTGAAGCGCAGAGTCTGGAATGCGCTCTCCACCACTTTGGGCAGGTGGATTGGGTTCCTCTGAAGTCGCAGTCTGCTGCTTGTGGACCCGCTCTGGCTTTTCTTCTTGGGGGTGCTTTCATTGGCACAGTTATGAACCGCTTTCTGCTTGGAGTCATCCGCGACCCGAGGTACCCGCAAGACCCAATTCGAGTGGAGGTCGTGTTCAGCTGAGCTGGAGGCCACTGTGGGAGAGAGGGGCAGAGAGCCAGTACCTGAGCTGAGGCCGAGATCTGTTTCTTCAGTAGTTTTCACTCCTGGACCTTAAGACCCAAAATGCTCCTGGTTTCTAAGCAGGCACCACACAAGTAAGACAAAGTAGCTAGCTTAAAAAAAAAAAGGCTGGGCCAGTGAATTAATGAGCGTCTTACAAATTATGTCCAGCTTTCCCAATCCTTAACCACACTTGACCTTTGCTTATCCTGTCTGATTAATGATAAGAGAAGAAGGGCCATTTTTCACACCATATATTTTGACATGTCATTGTAGGAAAAGCTCAGGTGTAACTTATAACACTAACAATGGCTACATTCACTTCAGGTATGCCACTTCAGCTCTATGGCCTTGGTGGCATCTTGGCTCACTTGGACAAACTGAGCCCAAGTTAACATTATTTGTTACACCTGTGCTTCTCTTAGACAGCCAAAATGTCTGGTGTGAAAATATTCTTTACTTAAGTAGAAGTAGTATATAAACAAAGGCTTGTAAACAAGAGCAGCAAAAGTATCAGTGGTAAAAGGAGTTGGGAAGAGTGGCCTCTTTCACAGTGTTAGAAATTATTTATACATTAAACTGCAAGCAGTGTTTTAATGTTGTAGCTGGTTTAGGCGGTGCTATAGTCTTCTATACTGCTACAAACAACAACTACTAGTGACTACCTACTGTATATATTTATCCTAATAACAAAGCAAATATATTCTTTGAGCTTATGTTTCACCTGTAAAATATGGAAGATATTTAGTAATTACAGCTGTCACATGAATAAATAAAGTTTCAGAGTGAAGTGGAACAAAACTGTAGTTTACAGGCCCTGCATACCCACACAGATGTTTTATCATATTCTGGTTAATTAGACCTCTGCTCTGGTTGAAGTTGAGTGGAGCTATGCTGAAAAAAAAAACATGTTGTCATTCAGCTAAACTAATGAATGATAAAGATATAATTTGCCCCATCCCAATGGGTGCAACAAAACTAAACTAAAGTGACAGAGATGTCACTGAACCAATGAGGCAAAGTGAGTTACAGCACCTGTGTGGGTTGTATAACAGTTTTGAATACAGTATTTTTATTTAGTTACTCTCCACCTCTGACCTCAACTGTTCATTAAAAATTCTTTACTTGGGTAAAGTTGGAAGTTGGAAGTTGGAAGTAAAAGTACTCATAAGGAAGAATTACCATTCAGTGTAATATCATACACAGTATATTACTGTGTATAATTGGATAAAATTAGTGATATATTAGTTTGTAAGCAGCATTTGAATGTAAAGTGGTCAATGTGGGGTTTATTTTAAACTACTGCGGTGTAGTTTCATCTCTAACATTGCATCTCATTTTATGTATTTATGATCTAAGTGTAGCATAATCTGAAAGTGACCCAGTATATTCAAACATTCACTCAGGTGAAAGTAGGCATCATCACTACAATGCACACAAAGTGTCAAAAATAAAAGTACTCATTGTGGTGAATGAGCCAAAGTCAGTTTTATGTTTTCTTTATATTAAATCATTGGACTGTCATTATTAATAAAAACAGTAACATGTAATCAGCATTCAGGTGGAGATAATTGTACTTACTTTACATGAGGTTGGGTTTTATGTAAAGCAATACATGTTTATATGATCACCTTATATTTTGTATACTAGTTCTTTGAGTACATGTTTCTACCACTATCTAACTTAAACACAACCATTCCCAAAGTTAGAACTATATTTAGTAGTTATATTAGTAGTTAGTAAGCCTGATATCGAATACTTACATTTAGTATCAGGCTTATGTATTTATAGACTATTCAAGTCAGGGCAATCATTTTTAATCCCACTGTGACTGGGACGAAAAACAGAACACTCAGACAAGGTGACTTTATCTAGACTTTATCTCCCCCCCCAAAAATGTTAGGATTTGAGTTCAGGGAATATTTATTACCACTCACGCAGACTCGCAGTGAGACAGTGGTGAATAATCATACAACGTTCCTACTATCATTACAATACTAGGGAAGATTTTCCAAACCCACCTATGAAATCCACGTCTGCGTGTCCATCATCCATGTAAGGTTTGCGCAGAGGCTCGTTGTCGCAGCTGGCGATGACCGCATCAAAGAACTGCAAAGTGTCCTCCTCGCTGGGGACCGGAGGGGCGGAGGGTTTGGCTCTTTGTATCTGTGGTTAAAGAAATAGGGGAACATTTGTCTTTGATAATCGCCCTGCCATGCAGTTCTGGGAGAGATGATGTAAGCTTACCAGTTCTTCCTTATTAGGCGGTGGAGGTGCAGGCTTCTTCTTGGAGGACACTGTGGCCTTGATGTCGCTGCTTTTCAAGTCATTCACACTCTTCGTGTACTGCCGCCTCAAAGCAACAAGTGCCTCCAGGTACTCCAGGCAGTTCTGATTCTGAGAGTAGAGCCATATCCTGTCCTCTTGTCTTTGATAATAGTACAGGGTCGACTCGATGCTCACTGTGCTTTTGCTCCGTTTTAAAGTCGAGCCCGCGGCCGCCTGAGTTTTCTCTCCCACCACGAGCATGGAGGTGCTGCGGACCAGCCTGACGGTGCAGGCGTTGTGGTAGTCCTGCTCGGACCGGAACCCACCACCACCACCACCATCTCTCCCTCTGTGTCCGTGATGGTTGGGACGGAACACATTATTGATTTTCCTGAACATTCCTCTAAACGGAGTCTTTCAGGGTCACAGACTTATCCCTAAATTCCTTAGTGTTTGTGAGGCACCCATCCATACTTTCAAGATAAACTAATATGTCAACAAAACAGAACAAAACAAACATACAAAAATGCCTTCGAACCTGACTGGAGCTGTTCACCGGGACCAGGCGCTGTCCCGGGTGCTGAAATCGCCAAACGGCTGCCCTGGTGTGACACAAAGCAAAAGCAGATCAGAGACACTTGTCTAACCTGATCTCAGCATGTCTTTAATGTTATCGGATGTTGCTCAGCAACATCGCTGTAGCAACGGGCCGGTAACTCGACACTTTGTGCTGCCATTACGACTTAGCGTCAGATATCCTGAGTCATAGTACACTTGGTAGACACTCCAGCAAACTGCGGGCCTGTGGGTTTACTGCTGGCGATGGTGAATCCACCTGTTTGTAAACTAGATGTTTAAACAAGACTTTAATTCTAAGGATTTGAATGTAAAAAAAATATGATAAACTGCATTTGAGTTTATTTGCTGGAAAACACACTCAGATTAAGATACCTACATCAGCTATATAACCTATATATTCAAGCAAAACTCGAGAGGTTATGTGAAGTTGAGTTATGTCTAGGATTCCTCGCCTTATTAATAATACATCATGTTCTCTCGTGTTTCACGTGCCTCTATTGTTGGGCTTCCCTGGCCCGAGCGGAGGAAGTCTAAATAAAAGAGTCTTAACTGAACCGATTCATACACACAGAGAGGGGACTTTCATCTCGGTAAAAAAAAAAAAAAAAATCCCAGCCGTAAATATAGCCCGAAAGTTTCCATCCACTTCTACACTGATTTAGACCTGGGTTTGCTGTGAGAAATAACCTGTTCACACCACAGAGGAGCTGGAATCGAGTAAGGAGAAAAAACGTCATTCTAAGGTCACAGGTGAAGCTTAATGTGACAGTTCAGCGTTTACTTTAACAATGCTGCAGAGTTAGAAAGGTTTCAGAGAGGAAATGGTGAGTTATGGTTACATAACTGAGCGTGAAGTCACACTTCTGCTTTGGTGCAGAGACAACAGAGGGAGTAAAGTAAACGCCCTGGACAAGAAATTATGCAGTTACCTGTCGTCACAGAGAGGTAACTCAGAATTTGTGGTGTGACCTATCAGAAAACGAAAACAGGAACCAGCATCTGAAGAACTTTCTGTTTACTGATATTTTGATCACACTGAATAGGACTTCCTTTTCTGCTTTTATAACCTCAACCGCACACCTGTTTGTTTTGCAGAGAAACAAAACTTCAGCGGTTTCTTTTTAAGAATATAACATCTGCCTTTTCTCCTTTTTTGGCATGAACAAAAACTAACCCACAGATACAGACAGGTGACAAATCAAAGGAAGAACCGACGTGAAGTGTCTTAGTAATGTGTTGGGAGCAGCCAGAACAACATGGCATCGATCCCACAAGTCTCTGTTCCTACTGAAACACCAGCAAGCTGAGCAGCCTTTGTGACTGAAGTTGGACCCTCTTACAAAGTCACAGACATATTTTCCTCTTGCCATCTTGCTACAAAACAAGAATCAACTATGCCTACTCAGTATTTTTACACATTCAGAGCATGACTGGATGTAAGCTATTTGACTGTGCCACACAGTGCACCTGTGTGGAGGCGTCTGCATTTGTCAAGTTTCTTCCTCAGTGACTGAGAAGGAGCCATATAAATGACATATTAATTGGAAAGTTGACGTCTTGGAATAGATTCATGATTAGCAGCTGCAACTTGAAGTTTGCAGAAACGGGAAGAAAGAGAAAAGACATTCGTGGTGCACTTCCTCTTGGGGGGGTGGTATAAAACAACCACCCTTCCCAGACTGCTCTTCATGCAGACTTTGAATCAAATACAGCATTCACATTCAGGAGACTGTATTGATAGACAATGAGATGTTTATAAGGAATACTTTTCTCTGCTGTGATTTAAAAAAAAAAACGTGGAAAGACATCTGGTGCACAAAAACAAGAGATCTGTTGATTGAGAGAGACTTTGATTCCAGTCCAAGGTAGGGAGGTCTTTGTTTGCTCAGAGTAATGTGATTTATCTGAATGATTTTGAGACAAAGTAAGGTGCCCTTTTGTAAATCTTTTTTTTCCTGTTTGGAGGATGAATATGTTGAGCTGCTTATCTACAGAGCTCCAAGTAAATCATAAGTAGGATCATTTTAAACCCAAGTTGAAACAACTTTTAAAAAGGCTTTGCTTTGTTGTGTTGTTTTATATGTATATTTAGTGAAGTTTTGTGTATTTGTATAAATGCCCAT
Organism: Lates japonicus; assembly: GCA_033238685.1. Lineage (NCBI taxonomy): Eukaryota > Metazoa > Chordata > Actinopteri > Centropomidae > Lates > Lates japonicus. The sequence continues at coordinate 1,565,319 of BRZM01000012.1, read as the reverse complement.
CTAGGGACAGGCATTGCAAACTAGCTCAGGCTGCACATGCTGTGGTGTGTGGTGATGGTCCATGCCGTGTGTCCTAGATCAGACAGTCTTATCACATGTACTGACATGCAGTGTGCTGCGATCACTCGGCTCACAGCCTTGGATTTTTGTTGCAGCATGCTTTGTGAAGGCAGACTGTTGAGCATGACCTTCTGTGACTTGGAGGAGCTGGACCCCCGCCCTCCTCGCAAGGCTCTCCACAGTGCTTATGGGCTGCCAAGAGCATCTGCCACTCTCATGCCAGGCTCCACCAGACACGCTCCACCCATTCAAAACAGCTCCCCTGAACAGACAGGTGATATGGACGACGGGAGCGCGTCAGTGGAGTTGTACATTTCTCCCCTGCAGTCTTTGGATATCCAGAGAGCCCATCCAGGCAGACACATCTCTCCAGAGATAAAAATCCCAGCTCAGGCTTGTTCAGGTGGCGATGCCCCATTCTTGGTTCCCTCTGACTGTCAGAGCATCTGCCAAAACTACAGCGACCTCCATATTGGTGGTGACCAAGTGCTGCCTCTCTCGGCACATGATGGCGAGCTGAGGCTCTGTACTGATGCCCAGCCTGCTGGCCCCTTTCTTCAGTCCTGTGATGTCCCCCCAGCTGTGGAGGATTCTCCCCCAGGGCAGATTCAGGGTGGGCTTCTGAATCCACTGAGGGGAGGTTCCAATCGGTGGAACCGGGGAAGCACCTGTGATCGGAGCTTTCTGTTCCAGGGGCGAGAGGGGCCATTCTCCAACTCCCTTCTAAATAACTACCTGGAGCAGAAACTCTTGGATCTGTACCAGCAATATATGATGGAAAACATGGTGAAAGAAGATTCTGACCCAGGCCCCATATGCCCTCTGCTGGGGTCAGAGCTGGTCCTGACCAGCCTGGACCAGATCACTCTAATGCTGAGTCGGGAAGGTAACCTGGAGGCCAGCCTGGCCAAGGACATGGTCCTGAGCTGCCTGCTGCGAGTAGCTGGTGACATGCAGTCAAGTGAGATCAGCACTCCCTTTCTGCAGATTTCAAATGAGGCATCCAGGGAGCAGCTCACAGAGAATAAGGAGGAGTAACCCCAGTGTCAAGAAACTCACTCTTCCAATTCTTCCTTTCATTTTAGACACAAACACCAAAATAAGATGGAACAGATGACTGCATTTTATTTATTTCTCTCTTTTTTTAGCTGTTGAGAGGATGTTGAAAACAAGTTCTGTATGATTAATAATTACTAGGAGAATGTGCTGTATTTATGTGTCATAATTTTAATATGCAGTCATTCAAATGGTATTTGTGTTCTAATGTTCATTTTCTAAGGCAGGAACTGAAAATTGAAACTGATCTTTTCATTTTTTCCCCCACTTCTACCAGATCAGATCATCCACAACATGTTCTACTGTAGAACTGCTAGTCAATTTTTGTAAACAAATCAAATACTATTTATCACACATGTATATGTATGATTATCATTTCCTCATCTGTTATAAATGTCTCTCATTGTGGTTTGGTGTAGGGAGAACATGGCGTCCCTGTCATTCTGGTCACTAGTTCAAAATAATATGGTCGACAGATGCCTGCTTACCAGAATAAAACTCATATTGTGAGTTTGTGCTACTTTGGGAGTAGATGTAATTTTAAGAATTTTTAACTGAGTAATTAAACTTTTTTTTGTGAATAAACTCTCAGACAAATTATTAATTAGTATTAGTATTTCTTTACCTTTTAAATGTGTGGTAGATCTTCAGCAGATTTTTTATGTCTATTATTTCTGTTGGTCAGTTGTTGCTGGGAACTCAACACCACCGATCTGCATTTACACAGATAGTTTCATACACCACACACACACACACCACACACTCACACACTCACACACACATTCTTGACATATTACACTGGTCATGTGTTTTATTCTCATGCTCCCTGCAAATGATGGAGGTCATTAATAACTTCCAACAATGTCTGCAGTTTAATAACAGTCACAAGGGGAAGCATTATCACCTAACTTATTAACCCTGATGACTTTGACAGCACCGTGTGTGCTCTCCTCTTTATCCCCTCTTCCCTTCGTCTGTCTGTCCAGCTAATGCTCCCTATCACTTGCCCTACTACTCCTAATCTGCGATGTCATTAAGATCACAAATCCGTATCACGCAGGCAGTCGGGCACTAACACAATTTTTACGCTGTGTTTGTGATACTGTAAACAAAAACACAAACTTAAGATAAGGGTATCTTTCCTGCATGATTTAATTTGAGAAAAATATTGCCCAAGTATAGATGAGGCACTAGCAGGGCTGTAAACTATGGTTTTGCAAGTAAACATGGCAGGCGTTATTTTCATGTTTCTATAAGTGCTTTGAAAGACCTGTGACTCCATTCCAGCCAATGCAGCCGTGGCCTCTGAGCCAGTGTGTTTGATCAGCTTCCTTGTTTCCTGTCCAAACAGGTACTACAGGAGGAAACCGTGGTTTATCGAGCTGAGCACTGAGTCGGAGCCCTGTGAAGTCTCAAGGCTGCAGAGAGACATGTTTGTATTTCTGCCTCTATTCCAGGTACATGTTGAAGGAGCTGAGTCCTTAAAGACCTAAACAAAACATGCTCACATATAAATATCATTCACCCACCAGACCGCACTCAGTGTGAGTATATTCAAATAAACTGTTTTCCACAGACCTTGGAAATATGAAAACAAACCTCTTGTTCCAGCAGATGTTAAGAAACCTCGTTTTAAAGGCTGAAGGTAAAGCTACATACTGAAGTCCCTTACACAGGTTGTTGTGAATGTATTGTGAATTTTATTCCCAAACTCTTACCTTCACTATGTTTTACTTTCTATCTGGGTGCAACATAATATAATAGAAAGAGACAAATAGAATTTTAATTTAATTAGGAGTAGTTTTTCTCTAAGAAAGGGAAGACTAAAGTCAAAAACACTGAAGAAGAAGCCATCAAATAAGAACAGGGAACTTAATGGCAAGCTGAAACATCGTAGAAAAATAATTGAAACACACTTCTATCATGGTCTGGCAATGAAACTAACAGGGAAGGTGAAGTGTTGGAGTGTCTTTCAGAGGTTCATAAAGTAATTTCCTTGTCACAAAGAGCTTTTAACATGGAGGGCGGTAGAAGCAAGGCCACAGGATTTCATATCAAAGCCATGGTCCTTGATACACTCTCACTATTGTGGCTTTAATGCTCTGTAGCACTCTGTGGCTTGCCTTTATTTAAAAAGCTTTTTCTATGTAGCCTTGTTAATTGGAACAGTCATATACTATTTACTTATATTTTTTCTTCCTTTGTGAGTATGTGATCTAAAAACCCTGTCACAGTTGGTCAGGACCTATAGATTGTTAAGATTCTTTAAGCTCTTCACATACTTCACAGACGTGGAAACACACATTCGCACATCTGCAAAAAAGACATACATGCATTTCCAATCTTTTTAATTTAACTCCCTTGCCTATTAAGACTTGAATGTATAGCTCAATAAATGCAATGCCTAGGGCACACATGTACCACACAGGTTGAAGAATTTCAGACTACAGCTGTGTATAGCTCTGTATAGATGCACTTGATTCAATTAGTGTTTGTTCAGAAGCTTAGCTCACTGTTAATTTCTTGGACGGCCTTGAGCAAACCGTTTTTTTTCTTCCCAGATTACAATTTCCATTGAATGACCTAATGTCCAGGTGGTGGCGCTGGAACATTTAACGACAGCCCTCATTTGTATCTGGCTGATTGACACCGAGGCACGTAGGTGTGGAACGGGAGAACACACATTTCCCGGTCAGTTAGCCACCAAGGTTGCAGGAGCCTGCAGGCGCAAGGGGACCTTGGCTAAGCCAGAGCAGACTGAGAAAGACCTGAGAGACAGCGGGCAGCAGGATCTGGCGCTCAGCGAGCAAGGAACATAATGGCAATGTGCATGACTATATATCAAAGCACGCCATCCACGTGAATGTGGATGGCAACTGCTGAAAACAGGCTTTTATTCACCAACATTTACTAGACAACAAATACTACTCAAATTTTGTAAAATATTTTCTTTTGAATTTCTGGAATATCTAAGTTCTATGTTTCAAAGGAATACAGCATTAGTATTATATCTTTCTATTGTACAAATCATCAACTACTGTTGTTTGACTTAATTTTCACCTAATCTAAATTTTCCAAGGAGGTTAAATTGAGAGAAAGTTGATGGTATTATTTGACAGATTCATTTACATTTACATTTATTAATTGGCAGATGCTTCTTTTGAATATGACAAACAATGTGGCACAATCAAAGAATCAACCCAGACTTTCTCTTACTGATTTGTTGGTATGAGAATTTAAATGTGAAAGAATCAACTGGGCATTGTCTAGATGGCGTTAAATATACGAATTTGATGTACTCCTCTAATTAGAGATACATGTTTTTGGAAATCAGGTCAAATAGGTTTCCTTTATCCAATTTGCATTAAGCACATTATTTAATCTTTTATTGTTATAATTGCTGTTTTACTTGCTTTTATCATATGAATCTTTTGCTTGGACTCCTGTATTGTGTGTATCTTAACAGCACTTCAATGTTTCAGTTATTATTTTGTGATACTTACTGCAACAAGATTTTCTTTATGCGAATGATAACGTCTGAATTGAACAACTTTGCTCAAAGTTCAGGTGTTTTGAGCTCAAGTGCACAACATTATTAATACACCTGTAAAACCCTCTGTCTTTCTATTACCTCATGTAAAAGCTGTGAAAAAGAAAATATTTTAATACTTTACACCCATGGAAAGCTCAAGGTTACTGGGCTTGAATAAATGGGGAAGATGTACAGGATTTTCCTTTTGCAGATGTTAAGCAGATGTGGAGGCTGGAGCCATCGCATGTCATTGGGCGAGTAGCGGTACACCCCTGTATGGATCAGCCAGTCCATCGTAATCATACATATATACTGGAAATAATAGAGGCCTCAGAACTAAATATTAAAATTAGAACCCTCTACAAAAACACTTTTTCCACTTTTTAGTTGCTATCAATTCTTTTTTTTTTCCTTTCTGTCCTCATTATCAAAAATTGCAGTCATTTAAATATCACATTATACTCTCTGCCAGACAATGAAACTGGAGCCCCTGGGTCCTCTGAGAGTCTGGTGCCTGCCATGTAATCCAGCCTTGACTGTTGGGAAAAAAATTTAGTAAGTTTCAACTACAAGAGATTTTTTACTGAAAATCTGGACAATGTATAATGATGTTCTTTCCTGTAACAGTCTAATCTTACTGATGCAAACATTTATTAAATATGTTTGTAGTTGAAAGTCTTGAAAAATCTAGGGGTAAACATTTAAAACATATATTGCTCTGCCAAGGTAGTCGGCAAAGAGTGCCTTTTATAAACAGGAAGTTCAACAAGCCTGAAGGACTTAGGTGGGAGGCTTGCCTTGGCCTTGCAAGAGCAAAACATGTATATAAAGCAAAACCATGAAAAGAGAGGAGCTTTTTATACTGGTACAAATAAAGTGTGAAGACGAGGTAGAATGGTATGCAAAGCTATTTATCCAGTTAAACAAGGCCAGTGGATGAGCTTGAAAGGGTAAAAAGGAAGGAAACCAACAGAAAGAACTTTGTTGTAAAAAAAGAATCAAGGTTTATATTAATATGGATGAAAATGATATTCAAGTTCGTTGTCGTTGTCATAGGTGAAGATCCTGCAAAACTTTGTTTAAACATTGCTTACAACATCTCTTGTCAGGAAGCGGCCACACACACAGATATAGCCCTCTTTGTCAGTAAATAATTGGCTCTTTGGTTATTGTTCCTTTTTCATAGAAAATATGATAAAAGAAAATCCATTAGCATGAGTTTCAGTGATGATTCCAATGTTTGCACTAGATTTCCACAGTCAGGGAAAGTCAAAATTGGCATCTTGGTCATAGTCAGTTAGACTTGGCTGTAAAGTTTACAGCTTGCCATGCTGTTGCTGTTCCTGTATCGCTTCTGTGTACTGTGAGGCAAGTTTAAAAAAAAAAAAAGTGTGATGATGATTTACCACTTTAGATGGCAGCCTCTAGTGTGTTTTATATGTGAAGCTCAATATGCAAAGTAAAGACAGAAGAAGAAGGTATAAATATCTGTAATAAATCATACGAATGTTAAACATCAGCCATAAAGAGGGATTTTATCCCATGCATGAGAAGCTCTACATGATATGCAGTATGGGTGTAAATGTGTAGTCATAAATGGTCTACTTATACAAACAGTGGTGCTGGTAGCAAACCAGTGTCCACATCCTGTGATAATGGGAACAAACTGATTTCTTAACTGGTGGTGGGCTACTCAAGCCTGTACAATTGAGGATATTGGATGTTTTGCTTCCACAAAACGTATGTTAGATTTTATTAAAGTGTGTTAGAATTGTTCTGTCACTATATAACCCAGCTAACTACATTTAACCTGACAACTGTTAATTCACAATCATCCAGTGTTCAGTATGACCAAACTTTTAGTGGAAGCCTGCAAACAATCTGTCCAACTTTAACACATCATTTTCTTTCTAAGTATAGTCACAGTCTTGCTCACATTTCACATTTCAAGTTACAAAGCAATATTAATAAACATGAGTACTAAGGACATTGCATCTAACAAACTGTGGTAGAGAGGAGGGTAATGGATTAACCAAGGCAGGTCTCATTGTCCTCACACTACTGCTTTTCGCCTTAATTTCATTTAGTCACAACTTCCTGTCAAACAGGAAGGAAAACCAAAAGACTGCTATATCTTGACTTCTGAGGGTGTCATTGTTGTTTTGAGCTAAATACAGTCCAGAACAACAATGTCTGACTGTTTTGTCCTAATTTCCCTAGAGGTTTTAACAACATCTAGACCTTGCTGTAAATGAACTAATTTGAAAAACAGACCAGAGTGACTTCTTTGTTCTGACTAAATTACAGATATCAAACTGTCAGGAGACAAAAACACTGTAGTTTATTCTACATGCACCATCTGTCTGTCATAACCACTTGTTAGCAAACCAAAACTGCAGCTGAAAATAGTCCCCAATAAATACACTGTTTGTTCCTGTTTGGAGTGAGGAACCACACTTAGCCTGATTTTAAAAGATTTATGTCTTCAGTAGGAAAAAAATGCACTTGGGGCCCCAGAGAGTAAAGAAATGAGTAATTAGACAGAGGATCAGACAGTACTATTTATTACAGTATATTTAATTCTTCATCAAATTGTTTTCGTCCAGGGTGCCCCCCCATGACCCTCAACGATAAGGTACAGATAACAATTAAGAATAAATTGTTTGTAAGAGGTTTGCTTCAGTCTTTTCATGGAGTTTGTCTTCAGTAGGAAAATAAAATATTACTAGCCTTAACCCTATCATTCATACACAGTGGAATTGGTCAAAGGATAAAAAAGGATGTGATAAAAATCATGTGGTCCTTAGTAGGTTTTAAATTAAGTAAATGCAACTTTACCTAACAGCAACTCATGACACATTACTCAGTGTCATTATTATTCAACAAAACTAGCTAAAATGCAGAAGCAGGTGAAAATTAAGCACACCTCTACTGCTTCCATAGAATTATGACAGCAGCAGCTTTCAGGTGCTACTTATCAAAATGCCCTTGATTAATTGATCATCAACAAATGTGACCACCTCTATAAAAGCAGAAGTTCTGGTAGTTTGTTGGTCTGAGCATCTAGCTGTGTGTTAACAGTACAAGGAGGAAAGAGATCAGCAATGATCTTAGAGAAGCAGTTGTTCCTGCCTATCAGTCTGGGAAGGGTTATAAGGTCATTTCCAAACAATATGACGCCCATCATTCCCACAGTGAGAGAGGGACATTCCCAGGTGGAAAATATTCATGACAGTTGCCAACTTCCCAGGAATAGACGCCCGGCAATTCACCCTGGGCCAGACTCGCAATGTCAAAGAAAGAAGAAATTGCAAAAAAACCCAATAGCTGCATCTCAGACTCTACATGACTCAGTTAGAATGTTAAATGTTGTGTCTGCCATAGTAATAATTCAAAAAGACAGAATGTTATATTTGTTGGGAAGGGTTGTCAGGAGAAAGCCTCTATAAAACAACATGGCAGTGCTATTTATTTTTTAAAAAATTGTATCTGAAACATTTGAACAAATGAGACCAAAGTGAGGATGTTTGGCCATAATGGTGGGTGCCACATTTGGCGATGACCGAACTCAGCATATCAGCACAAACACCTCATACCAACCGTCAAGCACGGTGGTGGAGGGGTGATTTAAGCTTGTTTTGCAGCCACAGGACCTGGGCACCTTTAAGTCATTGAGTGGACCATGAACCCTCTGTATACCAAAGTATTCTAGAGCTCAAATGTGAGGCTATCTGGCCGCTGGAAGCAAAGCTTGGCTGAAATCAGCCCGCAACAGGACAAAGATCACAAGCACACCAGCAAATCTATATCAGAATGGCTAAAAAAGAAAAATCAAGGTGCTGTAATGGTCAGCCAAAACCAGGGACCCCAATGAAATGCTACGGTTGGACCTTAAGAGAGCTATGTATAGATGAATGCCCACAACCCCAATAAAACTGTAGTAATGCTGCAAAGAAGAGGCCAAATTCCTCCACAACGATGTGAGAGATGGATGGTTACAGAAAAGGGATTACTTGCTATTGCTAAAGGTGGGTCTACAAGCTATTGAACTGGCGTGGTGTACTAGTTTGTCACATATGGCTTCTCTAATATATCATTTGTTAACAATGACAGTGGCATCTGTTGTGTGTTGTTTTTGCACCCACTCTAGCACCCAGTCAGGACCAGATGATTTTTTATTATGCCCTGATAAGTTATAAAACCATGGAATCTAAAGAGGGTCTACTTTTCTTTTCATACGATCACTCCCACTTTTCTCAAATTACCAAGTCATTATGTTTGCAGTCTGTTGTAAGACCTCGTTCTTGGCATCATGTTTGGGTTAGTTGTCAGCTGCAGAATAAATGTGGTACAGACCTCCCTGATGGTATTGCATAATGGATGAGAGTCAAAACATCTACATTGCCTAAAACTTTTTTTTTAAACTCCTTGCTGCTTTTTGTATGTAAAATCTCTATCTGCAAAATAACAGGTAACTATAGCCATGTAGTGGAGTATAAGTACTGTCAGAAGTTGCACAAATTATTAGTCTGGTGGCTAGTTTCAGGATAATGATGAGTGATTTCAGAACCCTCCTATAAAAGAGGAAATTTGAATACTTAGGCTGAAGTACATTAAAACATAGAAAGCATTGCATTTTCAAGGTGAGTTGGATCTTAAATCACTCATATCCTCAAGCAAAGAAAAGCCGACAGCATGACCACTGGCTGTTGGCAAATCACTTACAGAAGTCTAAAAATGTTTTTCTTGCTGAAGGTGTGTAAGATCTCATATGCAGAATAATTGAGAAATTTGAATTTTCGAGGAAATTAAAATGATCGTCATCTTCATCTGTCAACACATATAGTGTCATAATTTACCTCCTATTCAAACATGACCCCGTCCCTCGATATGCTGTAAGGGCAAAATATTCATACTGTAGTCACTGTGAGACCAATAAAGAATGAGAGGAGGACATAATTATTTCTCCACAGCTGTTGCATTTCATATTTCACCTAGTAGCTTTTAGCACACATCATAATACACACAGCGATGCACGGTGCCTTACATGTGTTTTCTGTATTGGCTATATGTATGAAAAATAGAACATTATGTCATTGCGACATACATTTGGATAAGATGGATAGACTATGCGACTCCAACAGAGATAGAAGGAAAGGACAAGTGAGGAGATGAGAGATCAAAGCACGAATGATATATGTAGGAGTTAGTGAGGCAATCTGCATTTTAATCACTGCCTTTGTATTAATGTTTATTCTTTTATGTGAGTAAATCCTTTGTCACTTACTGGGTAACACAGACAGAGCGAGATAACTGGAATGTGAAGATATGTTGCCAAAGTGAAGATGGTTTTAGGTAGTGAAGAGATGGACCCATCAGTGGCACCAGGAGACTATTGTGCTGGATCTGCAGTGCCATACACCCTCATGGGTTTGACCTTGGCCCTTCCTCCTCCTCCCTCCTCCCTCATGTTAACCCCTGACTTCGACCCAAGGGTCCCACTCAACCTGGGTAATTAGTTCATGTCCCAGTGGCATATGTTCAATACACAATTTTTTCTACAACAAGGACATTACAACTGTGTCCGCCTCTGTACTCGCCTCTTGCTCACTCCCTCATGTTACTGACATTATATTGCAGCGTAGTTTATCCATTTGTGTATGTGAAGCGATGATACAAGTACAATGAGTTATTTTGAATGCTAAATCTGACTTCTTTAGATGTACCTGTTTTGTGCTTTAATACATTTCTCATTTAAAGCTGTTATAATCAATAATTTTTATATGAAAAACAGATCAAAAACAATTTGATGCGAATGGTGAGATTCAGATCACACAACTCTGCTAAGTAGTTCCTCTTGCAGTTTTAGGTTTCTAAAAAGGCTCCAAATGGCTGCTGTATTAGTTACTTAGGACTAGCTACAGGAACATATGGTAGGTTTTATTGGCAAAGAGCCAGATATTTCCCCTTGGGGAGTTTTTGGAGACCGTAATAGAACAAAAGGGATTGAATATTGGGCTTATATTTAACAGAGGCCAGAAATATGACTCAAAATAAAGACTAATGTTGCCTGTATGTGGTGTGTACAGCCAACGCCTGCCAGAAAGTGTGCAATATAAACTTAATGGTGATCATCAGTGTTGTGTTTCTGCTGCCTCCTAGTGGTCAGAACATCTGCTAATGCAGACTTCATGTTACTTTTGAGACTGACCTCCTGTGGAAAATGACCCCATATATCATCTGTGCAAGAAGACAATGACCTGAAGGTTGCATCTAGATGACCTTCAGGTGGAAATATTCCTTTGTCCTTCCAGTGCAAAACACTATATTTTCAGTTTTTCTCCTCTGTTATTACCTCACCCATGTGTGTACTACTTGAGCAACAGCAAAACTGTCAGCCTGAATGAAAGCACTTTCAGAGGCATGTGACATTGAAGCTTCGGCTAGCAACAGTTGTAATGGTATTTATCTGACACAAGCCCAGCATACCATATCAGAAACAGTTTTCTTCAAGAGAGTGAAGCAAGACGGTTTACTATCTAACTAACTTTATTTTAAAGATAAGAATTTTAGGTAACTGTATTCCCCTAAAATGATGGAAATCTTCTTAATGTTACAACGTATATATCAACAACATATACCCTCAAAATAGAGCTCCATCCAGTACACTTGGATGCAGTAAAGATTTTTAAACCTCCTGGCCTTTAGAGTTCATGCTGAGTGCATTGCTATTCTTATACTCCCATTATTGTTGTACCTCTAAAGTGCATCTGAGAGCCATTCAATCTGAGTTTGACATCATTTGGGTTGTATTCACAAACCTCCCAACCCTCAAACTTAATATTTACAAATGATTTTAGAGAGCCTAGAGATTTCTAGTCTCTTCAAATCTAAAACTTCTTTCAACTAATCCTTCATGTCAGAGTTTCTGTCACTGAGAGCAGATCGTATCATTACTGGGTCAAGGTATTATCAGAATGACCCACACAAATGAACTGGGAGGATCTCAGTCATACATGGGCAGAACATAAAATATACCCCAGGTTTTCCTACAGAATTTCTATTTCAGTGAATGAATGAATACAAAACTGGACAACCAGTTTCAATTGGTGTTCAGACACATGTTCAAAACACTGCACAATGAAAGGATGAAAAACCTGACACCTGTGAAATACAGTGTTAGCACACAGGTGGTTCTTGTTGGCAGCTGAAGTTGCCAAGCAGTCTGGCTGAACACAAGACCTGTGTTCGGTTGGAGAGTGGCCAGGTTGCTGTTTGAGGCATTGCGCCCCTAGACGACATGTTACTGTGGGTCATCACTCCTCTTGTATCCACCCACAACTGACCTGAGTTATATGAAAGTAACGTTTGCCAAAAAGAAATTTTCTAGCTGGTGTAGGAATTACTGAGCTTTTGAAAGATTTATGTCTGGGTGAAGAGCCAGTAGGCTTAGGGCTGACTAATGTAAATAGGGTATCGGAAGTCTGAATGCTTAGGAAAAAGACTCATAACAATGTTGGGGATTTGTTAATGATAATTAAAGCAGCACAGAATAATGCAGCCTGGGGAATTCTCAAACTTAGAAATCTGTAAGCAGGAGTCACACTGATCACTTAAACAGCAGCCGACATCTTGTGATAACAAAAATGGAGCACTGAGATCTCTAATATGACCATCAGTCTTAATCTTTTTGGTCTTTGTTGTGTCTTTTTCACATTTAGTTTTTTGCATTAATTCTAGCTGCTTGGTCTGTTTTTTATAACCAAATATTATTCTTTGTATTCTCTGATCTACAAAGGACGTATAACCAAAAGAAAAACAAAACAGTGCACTTTACCTCAATTTATCCAGCTCTCATCTAAAGCAACTTGTCTTCTTTCTTCCCTCAAACACAAAACACACATACTCATACACCCTTGCTGTAAGTTGGTGACATGAGTCCTTGGAAGTGCAGTATTCAATTTGTAACCACAGGAGACAAGACACAGTCCTTTATGTGAGCAGCCACAGAGAAAATGGCAGCAGTCACTATAGCAACCGCCAGAAGAGCGCCCAACAAATCAACAAACAATGGTACAAGACTTTTCCAGGAGAGCTACTTAATGCAAAGCTTAATCATAAGCAAAGTTGTCCTCTTAAGTTTCTGAGACCTGTCTTGACTGTCTGTGGGTGCTCAAGCCCCAAGTGTTTGGTAAAAACCTTATAGGTTTTTCTCTACACTCTATGCTTGCTGGCCGGGCTCAGCTCAATTTGCCAAAGAGCTGTCTTCTTGGGTCATGGCAACCTGAAAGTTTCATTTGTGTAATCAGCCTTTCAGGAAATGCTAACTGCTGCAAACGACATGCATAACAACACTCACCTTTTGAAAACACTTTGAGTATTTATTTGAGCAATCATATTGAGAAAGCTGCAGATTTCAAAGTATCGCTGTAGAGAGAGATTAAACATTGTTAGAAAATAAATTCTAGTCAGTTCAGCTGAGAGGTTGTTAGAACCTTTCATGGATTCTGAAACAATTTTAGCCTTTAAGGGAGTTTGAATAGTTGGAGTTCTTCCTCCAACTTCAACCCGCGTGTCGCTCCCATGCCCCCTTGTTTGAGTAGCTTTGGTTCTGACCTTGGCCCAAATTTCAGCACTATAGCTGCAGCATGGTTGATGCTGGGTCTGACTCGACCGTCTGGGTGTCACAGCAATTTACTTCTAAGTAGGGCAGATCACAGACATGAGGATGTGTGTGTGTGTGTGTACAAACATCAATCATCAATTAAATTAGACGTAACTAGACGTGACAAAGTCAGTAATGTTGAATATGACAGTTACGTAACACAAAACCCAACGGGTGCTGCGCTTTCAGAAGTCTGCTTATATCCTTAAGGTTATTTGATAGGGTTGTGAAAGGGCCTCCCCATGCAGAGTTATTTTAAACTGGGCCTGGGACCAGCAGGCACAGGCCAGAGAGAGAGTCTGTTCATCAAAGAAAATTAAGAACAACCCCACTTTTTGAAGCTGATACCAAGCGAGCATTGCAGTTCTTATAAACCTGCTGACAATCGAAAAAGCTGGAAATCACGGTTTCCACATTCATTCAGATAGGAGTCTGGTCTTGTTAGTTCAAATGACCGCCCACCAAGATGGCTGACGAGTGGTGAAACTTGACTCAAGGGACTTTGAGTTTAGCCTTTATTTACCAAATCAGCTAGACTGGAATCTTAAGGATTATAACTTCATAGCTTTCAGTCGAAAAACTCTTTATTCATATTGTTTTCATTTTATTTGCCTTATGTTATTTAATTTTAATGCTGAAGTGTTTTTAACTACTTTCCCAGTTAATTTTGTAACTTGTTTTGAAAGGTGGTGTATAAGTGTGAATGGTTGTTTGTTGTCTCCCCACAGCAACCCTTAATGGAGTTAAGCTGTATAGATAAAGAATGAAATGAATATCACATATATTCAATATCAGGTTGTTCCCAACCTTAAAGTTCTAGGACATTTCTGGTTTTCGCCTCCATTCATCATAGTATATTAATATTGCCATGTTAATGCATCATTTTATACATTAAAATGCAGACTGACATATTTTTGACCATTTTTGATCTTCTAGAATTTTAAATACGGTCCATTGGTCTGACCAGCATGTTGCTTTACAACATATTGATGCTGTGGGCTTTAAGAGTTTGAAGAAATATCTAAAGACATATTTCAGTTGCTCTGTCAGATGTCAGGAGTATGCTGCCTAAGAAAACCTGTGAGAATGCTGGCGGATAGATACAAAGAAGAAAAGAAGCACCCGTGGAACAAGACAAAGAATGACTGAGCACTGTAGCTGTCTTTTTCAATTCTGTGCTTTTGCAGTAACAAGACATAATGTAATCTCTCCTTGAGACGGAAGGATTTTTATAATCCGCGCTGGCTGGGCCTTGAGCAGGAGAAGAGACAGGTTGAGTGAAGGCTGTTTATCCTCATGTCTTGATATAAAATACGTGAAAAATCTCCTTGCTTTTCTCAGCTAAATCAATACAAAGACATTTGGCCTCTGAACAATGTTGTAGCATTACTGCAAAAGTTTTCTCCATCCTGCCTCCGGCCATAGTCGGTCCTTCGCCAAACAGAGCAGGGGACACTGATGTCCAGCTCACTGCTATTTCATTAATGTTGCCATGCACTGTGTCATCCTTTCTTTTACCCGCCAAGACGGCCTTCGATAAGATCATTGAGGGTATTTGTTGGCGGCTGCAAGCGGTGAAACTACCGCCTGAACTACAACTCTTGTATTTTAATTATTCTTTTCACAATTTTCTCATTCTGACAGCATCTTTGCTTGGTTTCTTTCTGCTAACCTCTGTAATCATTTCTAATTTTCCCAGAGCCGACCTCCCTCCCTCCCTCTCCCTCCCTCTCCTTCCCCTCTTCTCGGGTAGCAGTCAACCCTAACCTGTGATCCCTCTTAGATAAATTAAGATAAACCTCTAATTCATCTGCTTTATCCCAACCTGTCTTTCCCAGTTCTCATCACTGACCTCCACCTCCTCTTCCAAACCTCCGCCGTTCTGGTCCTCCCTTCATAGAAGCGTTATATATTGAGTCATGATCATAATTCATCAACGTTTTCACGGTTAAATCAATATCAGTGTCCAAGTCAAGGCTGGAGGTGGGTCAGCTCAGCCTCCTACTTTCCTCATAGAAAATCATAAACTTGTCCCTTTAAATACCCGCCTTCAGATCTATTCGCTGGCCTATACTTACCAGCTCCTGTCTGATAAACAGCGCTGCTAGAAGCTTTAAGGTACGTTGAGAATAGAACTGGGCCTCTCTGATTCCTTATCTGTCTGTGCCTCCTCTTCCCCTCTCTCTCAGCAGACTACACAATCCGTTTAATTAACCAGCCCTGTTGATTGTTGTTACTTACCTTAGTACATGACAGTCTACTGTTCCATCAGGCTGAAATGTGACACGTTGGATGTTTTATTTGAGCCTTTCTTAACCTTTCACGGTGAGCAAAGTGTAACTTTGTTTATAATCTGACATGTTTTCCGGGCAAAACGCCCTTTACAGTGCTGTATGTTTCCATGTGGGTTCGAAGGGTGTGTGTCTGTGTGTGTGTCAGAAGGGTGGGGGTGAGAAGGGGAGGTGGTGCCTGAGCTTGGGGAGGCGGAATATGCAAAGAGTCTGAACGAGCTCTCCCAAGCGCACTTACAGACGGGAGCTAATATAAACGTGCTGCCCTTCACTGGGGCTATCGGGGCTAGGAAAACAGCGCTACCTGTGTCACTGACCTCCGGCGTTTCAAAGAAACAGGACGCGCCGAGCTCCGGCCCATAGAGCGGCCAGCGGCCATGGCCACGTTGAGGAAGCTGCTGCCGGGGTGCCGGCGGCCGAAACAACAACAGTATCCTCTACAGCATTTTGAGGAGTGACGGTTTTGCGAACGCCGAGGAGCAGCAGCAGCAGCCGCAGCAACATCTCCAACAACAACAACAACAACAACCGCAGCATTTTAATAAGACTTCCTCTCCTCCGCCCCAGCCTCGCTGCAGGAGCCCGTCAGCAGGTTTGCCCGGTGGCTCGTCGGCGCCGGGGCATCCTTTCGCCCCCGCAAGTGACGTGCAAAGCCGCGTCGGCGGTTCCTGGTGAAGACCTGCGGTTCGTGAAACGTCCCCTGTTTTCAAGAGCTACGAGGACGACCAGCTGCTGCTGATCCGGAGCGGCTGGCCCTGCTCGTGCTAGCTCGCTCAAGACCGGTGACTTTGAGACCACGGAGACCGTGGAGCCCAGCATGCTGCAGCGCGCATCCTCACGGGTTTGCCCGACAGGCAAGCGGGGAGGTTCCTGGTCGGCCACAGCCGAGGGGCGGTCGGGGTCTCCGTCGTAGACATCGAAGCTTAACAAAGCTTCCTGAAGAAGTGCTGGAGCGTGGATATCAGTACGAAGGAGTATGCCTATCTGAAAGGGAAGTCAGCTGTTCAACCCAGGTGGGTCTGGGTTTTTCTTATTGGCTACCTGTGCATCAGACTAGTTTTGACACAGGTGGGACAGCTGAGTTTTATGCCACCATGAGAGCATCACACAGGCCATTAAACAGTTTGTTGATAAGCAAATTATGTGTATATGTGTCAGCAGTTTTGTGTATTTGGAAATTATTGTCTATTTAGAGACAAGAAGCATATTTAGTGAATGTTCCTTAAAGACAGGCACGTTTTCATTAACTGCATATTGATTATTGATTTAATTCCAAAATGTTGGGGAAGTCCAAGATTCAGGACTTCGATAGTAATTGGTTGTATTCACCTCAGGCTGTAAGGGACAAGATACTGAACTTTTCTCCCAACCCCCCACCCCGTGTTGACCCCAGATTTGAGGAATCTGCGATGCCTCCACTACATCCAGTCGCCGGGTGTCGGAGGCGCACCAGGCTCTGAACGAGCACGTCCGCCCATCCAATCGCGAGGACACGATGCGTCTGCCAAGCTGGCTCATAGCTCTGTCCATGCTGAGGGCCATCAGCCCGCCAGGTCGCCTCAGCTCTTCTTCAGACCTGGCTGAGAAATCGTCAGCATAGAGGAGGTGCTCATGGAGATGTTCTATTGAAGTAGGGTCGCAGTCCACAGAGTCTGATGTGGATTCAGGGTGGACTGAGATGCTCCAAAGCTCGTATTGGGTGGGGGAGTGAGGCAGACAAGAGGATACATTAGAACTACTGTGTGTGGAGATCTTCAAAGGCTGTGCAACGACCAGCACAACCAAGATACTGTGTGTGTGTATGAGAATGAGAGAGAGCGTGTTGAGGGTAAGAGGTGGCAATGAGAGGAAAATGGAGAAGCCGCTTGGAATTCCTAATTTATTTGTTTTTATATAAACTATTTTTTCATAATAAAAGGAATACCCCTGAGCTGTTTTCTTCGCTGTTCTTGTACTCTAGTGTGTGTGATATCAGCTTCCACTTCCCAGTGGGGCAATCCGTGACATCAGTCCCAGACTGCATCTCCTGCAGGAGATAATACTGTATGTCTCAGTAAAAGTGATAACTACAATGAACTCACAAATCTGACGATTTAATTAAAATCTCACCTGTCAGCTAGTGCTTACAGTTATTGATATTCTGTTATGTGCTATGTCAACTTTTGGTTATTCACACCAGTATGTGAGCCAGCAGAGTTCATGTGCAAAGTCTGAGACTAGTTCTTCTAAAGACTGGTGAAATGCCAGGTTAGACCACCAGAGTGCAACAGTACACCACATGCAGCAACTGTGCTGTGAAATATTCTCCACCCCTCCTCACACACACACACACACACAGACACACACTCCACACATGACAGGCAGATGGTGAAAAGGCCTCAAGTAATAAGTTCCACCTGTCTCTCCAACTCTGGCCATTACAGTGTTGAAGAAAGTGGAGGGTGACTCTAAAATGCCCTAGTATGAAGTGGAGGATGGACTTCACTTTCTTGTGAGGAAAAAAAAATCTGCAGAGGAAAAGCATCAGAGACTGCACATAAAGGCAACAGCAGTTACTGTAGGCTTACGGTCTACAGCAGGCCAGGGTTCCATTAATTTATAGAGACCTGTGTGATGAAACACTGTACAACATGAATGTACACCTTGACAATTGGGGAAAGACCTCCTGCTACAGTACATGAAGCAGTCTGACCAAAATGATTTCACTGGGCTGAGTCCCTGAACACCTGATTTCCGCTTCCAGCAGCTATATTACTTAGTCACTGTTCAAAGGCCAGATGGCGTGTACCTGTGCTTTAACCCTGTGGCTTTGTTTTGGCTCACTAATGACAAACAACCTGGCCAGAAGGTTATGACTTACTGATATTCCCTGCAATGCCACATTTGGATTATACCCAAACAGGGATGGAAGAGCACGTAGACCTTTTACTTAAGTAAACTAGCAATAATACAGTGTAGAAACCACTTAACTTAAAATATACCTTAAGTCCCCAAAGTCAAAGTAATTTCATAATGCAGGATGTTTTATGTCAGAAATGATTATATTATGTATATTATATTATTATTGCATCTCTAATTATTAATGAATCATGTGTACACTACCTTTAACATTGCAGTTATAGAGGTAGAATTATTTTTAAGTATTTTATATACGGCTGGGTAACTTAACTTAGTACAACATCTGAACCTGCAAAATAAATAAACATAGCCAAATAACTAAAAGTAACCAAATATAGTGGAGAAAAAAATATAATAATTGCCTCTGAATGTGGTGGAGCAGAAGTGGAAGTAGTCAAAGTACAAGAAACTCGCAACTGTAATTACATGCAGTACTTAAGTACTTAGTTACATTCCACTGCTGCATCCAAACAAAGAAGAGGAAGTTAGAGGAGATAGATTAAAGAACGAGACACAGAAACATACATCTTCTCTGCTGATAGAAATTGCCTCGCTCTCAGTCAGAGCACCACCTGACCCTGAGAGATGACCTCTTGTGCCAGCATATGGAAGCTGGAGTGTGTGTGTGTGTGTGTGTGTGTGTGTGTGTGGCTGTAGGGCAGGAGGAGGTATACTGTCTTCATACAAAGCAGGAGGGTTTCAGTGTTTAACACATTAACCTGCTCTCTGATGCAGAGCGAAACCGGTGATGAGAACAATGGCATCATCAGCCACATTTCCATGTCTGTCCCAGTTCAGCACAATATAACCGTGTGCAATGGAAAGGAATGCCACTGTGATAAAAGAGTCGCAGAAAGAAAGAAAAAAAAAAAGCAGCCGGGCCTTAGAAACATGAAACACCAACTGATAACCACGTGAGCACACTACTGATAATTTCTCACACCTCCCGTGGTCTGATAAGACATTACAGGAAAAGACCAAAATGGTACACAAACACACACAGACACTCTTTGCGTGTTATGGTCCGTTGGACTTCTGAAGACACATTCTTATTCTGTCTGCCTCCTCTACATGTTCCTTTCGATAGCCTGTTTTCCCAATTGTCTTAATTGCCCTGGGTACAAAGAGTCTATTAATCCTGTGTCTGCTAATAAACTCCAGCTGTCTGGTCGGGAGGTTGCCAACACGCAACAGTCACCAGCCCACTTTGTGGGTTGATGTTATGTTGTGCTTGTTGCACGTGTGCACGCCCAAATGTTAGTATGTTACATTGCAAGTAAATTCCAGTGGTTTGATTCATAGTTATTTATTTTTTTTTTATTGATACTGCTGTAACTAATTTGTCTTTGTGTTTGCCTAGCCTACTGGAGAGCTGAGATTACCTTCTGTACCCTAGCACAAATAAAAAGTCCATCCTCTTCATAGTCAGCAAACTCAGCCTTTTCACTTCACTCTTTATCCCTTCCTCTGCCAGTAGTGTCTTGCCTTTTTCCTGACCCAGTTTCTTTTGTCTGTTCTCTCTACTGACAGAGAATCAGAATCTGCTCTCTGTTTCTCTCGTTTACCAGTTCAATCACAAACGCTCAGGCCGTCGTTTATCCCCAGGACAACGTTTAAGCACCAAACACCACTGTTGCTGCTATGCAAAGTCAGCATCAAATGAGACTCCTGGCTTTAAGCCAAAATATATTTACGTATTAAAACAAAACAAACAAACAAAAAAGTCAATCCATTTTAGGTGGATTGCTTCAATTCTAACAGGATAGATAGATAAGGAAAACGAGCAGAGAGTATGAGGAGATGCAATAAATGTCCCCAGCCAGTATTGAATTGAAATGGTGATATATATATGCATTTTAATCATCATTCTAGAGATCACCATATCAGCTCATACCCCACTAGCAACTTATTATTACACACTGTCTATTTGTTGACCTTTTCTCCTTATCCCACTGCATTGATAGTCTGCTGTAAAACGTTGTAGTATTATGTTAGTTCAAGGAGTTCTTGAAAGTGAAAGAATAATTGAAGAAGAACACAAACAGTCCAAACATGCATCTGACATTAGTTCTTCCTACTGTCCCCTGCAGAGTATAACATACCCTCCCATGTTTTACGGTGAAGTGTCAAGCACTGTCCCTTTAGAGGTTGGTTTTGGGTTTCTAAACTGAAAATGTACTACCTTGCAGTTATTCCAAGACAATAATCACAGAGACCAGATGAGTGAAAGGGCATGGTACTGTAAGCTCAGACTGTTTTCAGGCTGTTTAGTACTAGTCTTTAGAGCCACACCAGCAGTTGCAAAAGTTTTGCTCTGTGGTGTTTGGAAGAAATTTCATCAGTATCTGAGACAATGACACTTTTTCATTTTCCCCTTGAGTTTGATCTTTCATTGATTCAGCTGACAACCTTTTCAACCTATTAATAATTGTCACATAGATCATAAACAAGTCATAGAGAGCTATGAACTTGCCATTAATGTGACTATTATAGGTACCAGGATGTGTAATGGATGTTTGGAATTTGACAAAAAACAAAACAAACTTAGACACACACACACACACACACACACACACACACACACACACACACACACACACACACACACACACACACACACACACATTAACACACACACAATAAAACATCAAAGGAAATCAATGTTTTTAATGCAGGAGAAAGTAAGGCAACTGATAATGATTGTGTTTCTATAAAGATAGACATTTTTCCCCAAGTGAAAATCGTGTTTATATATTTATATAAATATCTATATTATATATAGAATACAGTATCATTTGCTATGCATACTAAAATCACACCTTCAAATATATTTAAAAGTCTTCAAAACACAAACGTTTTCTTTCCTTAAACATGAACTATCCATATGAACCAGCAATTATCAGATGGGAATAATGGCCAAAACCAAAAATGGAAAATGCTTTTACTTTTAACTAGAAACAGAGGATATATTTTTTTTTTGTGTGGATTCAAAAGCCACCTTACTCTTAACAAACCAGGAATCACATAAGAAACCAGTATAATACTTATACACAACTTTCTATGGTAGATAAAATGTAAATAAGTATGACTTCAAGCAAACTCTTTTCATAGTAAAATAGAATTCTTTAAAATAATTCAGATTTCTTTTTAAGGTGAGGTATTTACTATCACTCTAAACAGCAAGGTTGTTTGTTTCAATAGAAAATATGAAGCTTTAGAGAGAGATTCACAGTTCATCGGTTCATCTGATTGAGAGGACTAGCACTGCCCAACTGCTCCTTCTTCTCACAGTCCCACAAGACGGTATATTTTTGCCAGCTCGTCCTTCTTTTTTGTGTTATTTCATGATTTTTAAAAGAGAGTTTCCTTTAAACTAGATACACCTTGTGGTAAACAGTAGTTTCAGCTCAAAGCTCCGGAAATGTCCAGGCAATTTAAAGTGTTTAAAAAAGTTCTTTAAAATACAACGGTTTAAAAACGAACTAAAGAACACAACAGCTGAGGATACATTGGCTTTCCAAATGCTGCTATTGAAATAAGAATAAAAACTAACTAAAAGGAGAAACAATAAAAATATACAACTTGTATAACAAGCAAAAAAGCAAAGTCCAGCAGTAGAGAAGGCAACAAACATGATTGAATAAACAAATAAAACACAGGAAAAACACTGATGCTACAAATAAATTGAAATATGCCAAGACCCTGTTTTCCTTGTGTGTTTGTGTGTATGCACATTTGTGAGTGTATGTGGTTCGTACAAAAATAAATGCTAGTATGTTGGTTCTTTTATGGAGTTTTGTATAGTCCGCTCTCGCTAGATGATGGAACAGTGTTACGGCTATCTCCCGCGGTTTCATTACAGAAAACATCCCCTGTAAGAGAGAGGCGCGTCCTCTTGAAAAACAGGGTAGCAGTGTCCAAAACTCGCTGCTGTGTCTCCATTACTTGCTGCTGTTAAACTGGTTGGTCTAATGGTCCAAAACACTTTTCACCAAAATCATGAAAGCATGAACTATGTTTCTAGAGCTACCAGACTGAGCCCAGCCACGCCCGATCCTGACTGATCTTCCCACAGCTGCTGCTGAGCCGTTCATCATTACCTAGATGACGCTGGAGATGCTGGGTTTCTTGGCAGCAGAGGGAGCATGGCGCTGTTAGCGTGGCGCCTCCTCCAGGCTGTGCCTCGGCTCCCGGGAGGCCTCTGTCCATTCAGCAGTGTTAGTGGGATGTTGCAGCAGGTGCTGGGTTCCCCAGAGAAGAGAGAGGTGGCAGGGTCCCTCCTGGGGGTAAGGTCATACTCAGAGCTGCGTAGTAGTGTTTCTGCCTCATGGTGGTGGTGTGGTAGTGTTGTGGAAAGAGGAACGCAGCTCCGGTGGGCGCTGCGGCGGCAGGGGCGGGCGGCCGCCATGGAGGCAGAGACGTCTGCAGCTCACCTGCAGTCTTGCTCGCTGACGCCCAGCCGCCGGCCTGTGGCAGTGAGTGGCGGGCACTGTATGCCTGAATGGCATCTCACTGCAGCTGCTTCCAGAACTTGGAGTTGTTTTGTTGCCTGGGTCACCGATGGCTGGTGAGAGTTTTAATGGTGGCTTAAGAGCCTACCTCCTGGTAGTTCATGATGCCGCGAACTCGGCACACCTCGATCAGGATGGCCTTGATTTCAATTACCAGCATGTTGGCGCAGTAGTCGCCTCCAGCTCAAAGATGCTTCCAGCCCCACTAATTAAAGCTGGTGTCATGACCTGGCGAGAGGCGTTTGCTCTGGTCGACACAGCGTGCCACATCCTCTAAGGTGGGCTGTAGGAAAAAAAAAGAAAAGAAAAAGAATTGAGAGTGGAGAAACAGTTGAGCCATTTAGAAACTTTGATTTATTTAATGAGGATAGACCAGAACATACAGAACAATGATGGATGAAATTATACATCAAACACAAAACACAAGACAATGACAGTAAAGCTCTAGTTTGTTTGGAAACTACACTCGCCTATAGTTTATAGTGAATAGAAAGACAAGGATCGGGTATATGTGTGTAGACAATATTCCCAAAGCAAGGTGTTTGTAATGGTGTTTTAGTCTATGGTGTGTGTGTTCTGAGTGGAGAGCAGATCCAAAGACAAAGCTGCCACTGCAATAAAATGGCTGCAGATGACGGGGTGGAGGGGCACAGAATAGGGCAGAGCTGCTGTCTATAAGGGCCTGTTTTAGATCACACAACAGCCCCACTTAAGTGTCTCTTGAAACTTCCTAGGAGCAGGAAATGGCAGCAGTTGACAGAGAGGAAAGCACTGAGGGCTTAGCACTCTAAAGAGCTCATGTCATCCTGGTAATGTGTTTCATTGGTGAGACCCCAACATAAACATTTTAACATGATCAGGTCACAGGCAGAACATAGCACAGACATGAAACAATTTCAACAACACAAATGAATGTATTGTCATTCCTCTGGCTCGCTCTATTTATTTCACATATGATTAATCACATTGCGTGTTTGATTGGACATTCATCTGCAACGATTTTGCTTGGCACTGATGCTGTCGGCAATTTTCTTTTGATTAAAGGAAAGAGGCAGCTCAGTCAGCAGGGCTCAGGGCCTTTGCACATTTCCCACTGATGTTTAATTCTGTCTGGACCAACTAGGACGTGTTTGCGTCTTATCAGATCCACATGAAGCCTACAGAACAAACACACAGCATCACTACTAACTAGAGTACACTGTGTATCATTACAAACAGACAGCACTATTAAGCAGAGTTAATACATGAAATATGTTCACACAGAATTTTCATGGATTTATCAATGCGTGGATGAAAACCAGGGAAGATGATAAATTTGTTCAATATATCAGCTCCTGGTACACACTGTATACTGTATTCCCATATCTGTAGTCCACAACATGGGAACAGTCAGTTAGGAATACTATAAACTTATAATTTCATCCAGAGAGGTTTGAGAGGATGCAAGAAAACTGGCTCTGGTTGACAGTTTTCAGTCTTTTTCCCCTTTCCCTTAATTTGGAAATTTGGAATAATCAACTTTAATTCATCACTTCTAAGTGTGGATATACTCTGCTTGAGTTTTGCTCTAAAAGCACAGAACATTGAAACATAAGACAGAGACAGTGAGAAACAACACTGAAGACAAACAACACACAACAACAACAAAAAAACACTTCATACTACAACAAAGCGTAAGAGATGTGTCACACATTGCAGCAGCTACAGCAACTGTAAATGCCCTCACACTCCACCACAGTATGTTAACTTGAACATACGGTACGTGTGCTAGCATGTTTTACGCAGACAGCCATAGTGCTTACTTCCTGTTGGAATGAGGTCTCGATCGGGGATGAAGAGTTTGTAGCCGTAGTGTTTCTCCAGGACGTCAGGGAGGATCTCCAGGGCAAAACGTTCCTCCTCCCTGGTTTCCTGACTCCACTGGTCAGGGTCCACTTTGGTGTAGGACAGGTATGCATCGTAGTCTTTGTTTTCTGAAAAAACAGAGAGAAACAACAGGGAGCGGCTCATGAAAATAGCTGCATTACATTCACTGACATCCAGCGAAAAACGCAGAATGTCTCTTGAGTCCCTGTGAGACAGTCAGAAACCTGTACAGACATACACAAGATAGGCGTATGTGGACACCTGGACATTACACACAAACTTAACTTATTATCATTAATTTATAAGTGCATCTATCCATCTAAATATAGATGCAATTTCATTGCTTCAGTTTTCTCCTTTTTCAGTAAAGTTTGTTTTTCATCAGGACACCAAACCTCTGATATATTTTACATGTAACTTTAATATGCCTCTATAAAAGCCACCACTCCTCTGGGAAGGCTTTCCACAAGATTTTGGAACCTGGCTGCTGGGATTTGTTCCCAGGCCTGGCTCACAGTCTGTGTTCCAGTTCATCCCAAAGGTGTTGAATGGATCTGAGGTAAGAGCAAATTGGAACAAAGTGGCCTAGTTCAAAAACAGGCCCAGATTAAGAATATAAAAAAAAGTGGACAGTGGTATCCGTATAATTTTGGCTATATAGTGTATATGAAAAAAAAACAAAAAAAACCAAAAAACAAATTGGGGTAGATAAATCATGATTCAAGCAATGCTCTCTTCCCCACCTCGAAATGATTTCCCAGAAGACAGTGGGAAGAACTGAAAAGGCAGAAAATAGACAAGGAGAAAAAGGAACTACTGGTGACATGTTCAGTAAGTCTAGTCATTATGCTCTGTAGAAACTGGAATGTGGGCCAGCCAAAAAGGGAAGATGGGCTTTTTCACAAACTCTTTGAGGAGCACATGCAGCTTTGAAACTGGAAAGGCCAGGGCTGCACTCAATGAGGAGCCAAACATCAAACAACGCTTTCAAATTAGCAACCAACCTTGCAAATTAACCACCTAGCAAACTTGGAAAATCAAAAACAGCTTGTATCAGTGGTCCCTGACGGTATGACTTAATCATGTGGAAGTTTGAGTCAACAAAACAGTGTGTAATAGATAATTCATGCTACTGTAGAAACCCAGTGATTTAAAAATGAGTTCAGTCTTTCCAGAATTTTTTTTTTGAAAAGAAAGCTGAAAGGCTCAAAATACAAAGCAAAAAAAAACACATACTGGGACACAAACAGATGAATCCTTTACTGACGCAGAAGTTAACCATGTTCTGTAAAGAGAGCAAAAAGTTGCCCTCCAATTTCAGGCTATTTATGCTCCTATTTGCCGCTCAGGGAAGGAGCCGATCTAGTCCCCGTGTGCTGCTATCTGGCCTTCGACAGCAGAGGGAGGGCATCATTCCATGACATATTGAGACTGATCTCTTTTTAAATGGGCTACAAATTGAAAATCTGTCTCCTCTCTTCCCTATGCAGCCATTGCAGCAATGTACACACACAATCACGTGCACCTCCACACCAACAGCAGAGAGACAGAGGGAGGGAGGGAGGGAGGAAATGAGCTGCTGTCACTGAAATAGAACCGGAAAAGACATCTGTGTCTACCAAGGAGTGTGTTATGGATGAAGGCTTTAACAGAACACACACACACACACTGACGCGCATAAAACCGTATGCACATGGGTAAACAAACGGAACACTTTTGCACACATGAAAACCCACAAAGGTACATACAGTTATCAATGGCTGCTGGACACACCAGTTTGAACAAGAAAGACCTGATGAAAAAAGGACATTGAGCAGGTGAGAGAGGATTTTTTTTTTTTTTTAGATGCTCTGTCTTTACCTCCATCCACGTCCTCGCTGCCAAAGTGCCTCCGATAGAAAAGCATCAGCTCGATCTTGTAGCATTTGTAGAGGGAGATGAGAAAGATGAGCAGCAGCAGGATCGCTCCCAGCCCTCCTGCCAGTTCCACCGTGTACATGAGCTCTGCTGAGGGCAACACACACAGACCAGAAGACATTCAAAAACGCTGGTGAACACACAAAAAGAGGTTACTGATTCTGCACCAGGTTGGACTCAAAGGTTGTTTTTATTCGTCATCGTTTTTTTCCTTTTAAACTCAGAGAATGAGGCAGCTAAAGCACACAACTACATTCGCTAAATGGACGGACAGTTGTCAGTATTTTCATAGCTCAGCTCAAAGTGAAGCGACATCAATCATCAGTGGGAAGAGACGGGAGGCTCATAATGAGTTTGGGAAAAATGAGAGGGCACAGTGCAGGGAGACACTGGGAAAAGAAAAGGAGATTATGAGAAATTGGATTCATTTCTTTGGAGCAGCGCAGCAATGACACAGCTCTGCACTTTGGCTGTTGTCCATAGTGGGGCTTGTGACAACTCTGGACATGGATGGAGGCATTTTCAAAACAAGAGGCTTCAGTTTATTCATCTCACTTATTCCCCTCTCCATCAAAACTCTTCTTTTCTCTTTGGCATTTCCTTTCTCCCTCTTTTCTCCCTCTGTCTTTCTATCCATTTCTCTTCTCCATTATCTTCCCTCCATGTCCCCAGAGACCCGGCTCGCAGAAGGATGAGTTATGGTGTGTATTAAAGCAGCATTTACCTGGTTGGCTCAGCTAGAACAGGTTCACCTTATATCTCTGTCACACTGTGGGCTGGGACCACTGCATGGCTGCCATAGCAACTGTCATATACTCTCCATATTATCACAGATTATGTATTGTGTACAGGTACATACAGTATCTTTACAAGTCATAAGAGCATAAGCAGGAAGTCAAGAGATGTATATTTTTATTAAGACAAATTCAAATTGCTCCAGCAGCACAAGATATTCTCACTTGTTTTCAATGTAAGTCATTTTCTTCTGGTAATTTTCTCTACCACAAGCAGAGTCATTGTTACTTTCAAGATGATCCCACTTATTTGAACTGCTAAAACATGAGGCTGCATCAGAAAGAAGTCAAGTTATTTAATCACACAGATTTAACAAAAGATTTTTGTTGTTAAATCAAGACTGGGTTTATTTTACCCCAAAAAGGTTTAATTCAAGACTTAATATTAGACTAAACAATGAGCGTGTTAAAGGAATAGTTGGACATCTTGGGGAATATGCTGCTTTGCTCTCTTGTTGATAGATGAGAAGATCGACAGATATCCTGTATCAGTTGGTGCAGTATCCTTTGTATTTTCATATAAATGAATTTTCAATAAAAATGAATACTCTCTCACTGTTTTGGTTCTTTTAATATGCATTTATTGGCCTTCTTCTAACTAATCAACAGCAAATATCCTCACTGCCTGAGCTGTTTATGTTTCACTGACCACTTCCCTTCTGCCTTCTCTCTTTCCATTCCTCTCTTTCTTCTGAGATGGAAGGAAAGGCAGCCAGCAGGGACATTCATAAACCTGCTGCAGGGCTTATGAGTGATGCATTCTGGGAGGGGAAAGATGAAATAAACATGAGAATAATGTGGATGGGAAAGACAGACAGAGGGAGAGAGGAAGGGAGAGAGCGAGCTTAGAACCCCTCTCCTCTGAAATGCTGCTTTGACAGGCGAGAGTTAAATGAAGCTGTCTCCATTCTACAAAGACCACTCAAAAGGAATTGGGCCGTCTATAAAGGACGGTCACAGAGACAAAGATTAAAGCGAGGAGACAGACAGATAAAGACATAAAATGTAATTGTATGCTGAAGTTATTGCCCTGTTGGGAAAAGCTGAGGACCAATTTGCTGTTTAAACAGCCTCAAATTACCACTCATTGTAGGATGACAACCAGTGCATGAAAAGAGCTTCAGACAAGTCATGCTAGAGAGCCAAAATAGCTACACAGCTGCTGGGGCACATGTAGAGAGAAACAACATGAACAAATTGAACACGAGCACAGATTGCTAACACAAGCGTGGATGGAGGAAGAAATAAAAAATGGACCAGATATAAAACAAGACACGCTGTAAGGTCTCTACCCCCATTCATACCTGTATGGTAAGAAAGGGGGTACAAAGAGACAGAAATAAGTGGTTACTTAATCCCACAGTAAGATTTTTGTTGTTGAATAAAACTGTTAAAGACTTGGTTAATTTTACCTCAAACAGGTTTAATTTAAGACTTAGTATTTAAGACTTAATAATGACTGTGTAAAAGGAATAATCCAACATTTTGGGAAATACATTACTTTCATTCATTAAGCTACAGCCAGCAGCCGCTTAGCTTAGCATTAAAACTGGAAACAGGGAAGACAGGTAGCCTGGTTCTGTCTGCTGTAACAAAATTCATACTCCAGTACATCTAAAGCTTTCTAATCCACCTCATCTGTTTAACCAAAACAAAATCCAAAGTGTAAAAATTATATTTTGGGGTTTAACAGGCGGGGTATGTGCCCAGCTATTTCCCAGTAACTTCTGTTTCCAGCTAAGCTAAGTTAACCGGCTGCTCATATTTCCTGTACAGACATGACGATGGTCTTGACTTATGTATTGCTTCTTACATAAATGTGAAACTAATCCTTTAACTCTTTAAGACAGATCTTTTTCATCAGTTGGTTCTTTATCATTTTTCCATAAACAAAAATTAATACTGTGTCTAAAAAGGCCAGTACCACGGTTTTGATCCTCTAATATGCATTTTATTGGCTTTATTGGCCCTGTAAGCTACGAAGGGAGGTATATGAAGCCTTTCTTTTTCTGTTAAAAATAGTCCAAAATATGAAGTGTTCTTAAAGACACATACGTGGTTGTAGTGTCTTCAAATGAAAGCTTTAAACATGCAATAACTGATTGAATAAAACTGTTAAAGACTTGGTTAATTTTACCCCAAACAGGTTTAATTTAAGACTTAGTATTTAAGACTTAATAATGACTGTGTTAAAGGAATAATCCAACATTTTGGGAAATACATTACTTTCGGTCATTGGCCATTTTGGGGCAGAATAAACAAGCTGCAAACACAGAATTGTTTCCTTTATGCCCAGTTTTGCTCTTAAACCGAGTAATGAGGTCTTGAGGTAAACTTCTGTCTCTTGAGCAGGTAAATGTGCTACCTTTGTTCAATGGCTAGTCACTAACTGTGCGTGTCAGTTGTTTGGTGCTGGGCAGGTAGCAGGTTCTTAGAGCTTTTTATCTAAAAACAGCTGCAGAACAGTAAAGTTAAAATCAAAACAAAATAAAAACACTCCACAGTGCTGAGGGGAACTACAGAGTCAGAATTCTCTGTAGGTCCGTCACTATGAGCAACTCCTTTCACATTACACTTTCATTGTTAATATGAAATATTGATTAGAGCAGCTTTAAGCTTTGACACACCAGTGGTTTCAGTAACAAACCCATGCTGTGCAGCCAAATTTACTTGTTTAATCTAGTGCAAATCTCAAAGTTTCCATTAATACCAAATGTCAGGCTGAATTTTGGGAAGTGTGTATAAAATCTATTCTAGACATCTAGAATATTTGTATTTGATGAAATGGTGCAGCCAGGCTTTTAATCTTTCATTAATCATATAGTTTTCCTGATGAGTTGGAACAAGCTGATACAGAATATATATGAGGCAGTCAGACGGTAAAATAAAATGCAAAAACACTCCTCACGATCACAGTGGGAAACGTCAAAGAGCCCTTACCCCGCCTGAAGAGCTGGATGGTAGCTTGCCGGCGGCCATTACCATTTTCCACATAACAGGAATAATTCCCCAGGTCCTCCTCCTCCAAGGAGTCAATAGTCAAGGAAATGGCTACTTCCTGTTCACCAAGATGCTCCCTGACCACCCTGCAAGACAAACAAACAATAAGAAAACTTTCTGAGCAATGCTTCAATGCAGCACCAGTTTTGGAAACATATGGCATGTGGCTTGTTGAAGCAACTTCCCCCCGATCTGTACAATACGAGAACATGTGCAGTATTTGATAGGACTTCAAGAGTCACGATCTTGAGTGCAGCAGTCACAAAACATATTGTGTTACAATGAAACCCCCTTTGTGTTACTGTAAATACTTCACGGTATGTTAATTTCTTTCTCTGCATGCAAAACATATGAGAAATGAAAATCAATAAGGACTCTTTCTTGGCATGTGCGGGGGGAAAAATCAAATAACGGCGATGAGAGGAAGATCTTTTTATAGCGGCTGCCATGGTAACGGCGAGAAGGAGAGAAAGTAATATTCCATAAAGTAAATGAGTGCCCCCCGCTGGGCTGGTTGAGCCTGATAGAGAAGGAAATGGGGAGATAATGCTCCCTCCTACCTTAGACACACTATTTAGTCCACTTTTACAGCATCCTCAGAACAAATGACACTTTGGGGGAAACAAAGCGCAAATTAGAAAGAGATCACCTCTGTTTGTTGCTGTGAGTGTGAGTATGTGTGCACTTGTATGTATCTTTTACAGTCTGTGCTAATAACGGCTTGGGTTGAATAATGGGTTGAAAAGGAGTGGGATGAGGAAAGAGGCGAATGTGTGTGTGTGTGTGTGTGTGTGTGTGTGTGTGTGTGTGTGTGTGTGTGTGTGTGTGTGTGTGTGTGTGTGTGAGTATGCTTTTGAGCATGGAGGGGTATAATGACTCTCAAGCATCTCTCTTCTCTCTCGCCTTCAAGCCGATAAACTGCGCATAAGGACAGCTTGTTGGGGAGATTTGGCATCGGTAATTGAAAGTGTATCATGGGCTTTGCATAGAGAGGCTGAGGCAGTGCTGATGATATTTGTAGTTTCAGCTGAATTTGTTGTGCAGTGGGTTGGGGCGCTGTGAGGGAAGGAGGCATGGGAATAATTCATGTCTCTTCAGGGAGTGGTGGTTACTTTGAAGCCTACCATTTTACATTACTACGCTGTATGAGCTGGCACTGCTCACTGCCATACAACCTGATGGATATCAACCCCTGTTGTACAGCTGAGCCTCAAATGGAAATGATGAGGACATAGAGTTAGAGTAGGTAGATAATAAGGTGCAGGTGAAGCACATAGATACAGATGAGAGCTGAATGACAGATCATGGGCTGCATCTACTGCAATGTTCCTACATATGTGAATCAGATTGACAAAGGGTCCGATTTATAAAATTCAGTGTAAATCTTTGTAGAACTCCGTAAAATCCTCTACTTCTCCTTTCAGAACAGAGTCAACAGAATGAGTTAATTGTGAACATTTTCTCAAGCTATGGCTGCTGCAGGCACTTTTTCTTTTCAATATTCTCACTCTTCCTCATTAGCAAAACCTCTGTGTTTGCTCATTTAGTGATCAATTTCCTAACTTATTCACTCCTTTTATACATTCACATCAGCGTGCACCTGCAAAACACCAACTGAACTGGGTCAACAACATATTGATCACCTCCTTTATTATGCTGAGCCAGATTTGTTTTGCTAATTTATTAATCTCTGCATGCTATGCTAATGTCCAGTCATCCGTGCTATGATAACAACAATAGCCCTGTCCCGCTGGCACAAATGAGAATTTATGGGCTTGGGTTACCATAGAAATGAACTCCTCCAAATCAATAGGCTCCGAGTTTGGTAAATAAATGCCTGCAGAAAGTCTGAACCCAATGTGTGAGTGCTCCTCTCTAAGCTCAAGTTTGGCTGGTGATGCATTAGAAATAAAGCCAAAAGTGTGTGGGTGCCAGCCTGCAGAGGAGAG
Source organism: Lates japonicus (assembly GCA_033238685.1). Lineage (NCBI taxonomy): Eukaryota > Metazoa > Chordata > Actinopteri > Centropomidae > Lates > Lates japonicus. Next base: position 1,532,780 of record BRZM01000012.1, on the reverse strand, counting down.
GTAACCCTTAGAAACATGCCCACTGTATCTGAAAGGGATTGGCTGCAAGGTAAGCACAGATTTGTTCATGTTTAGTTTCTCCTATCCAATCTCTCCATTTCTCCCTATCGTTGCCTGGTCTGCATCTCTGGCTGCCTGAATGGAGGTAAAATCAAGGCTCTGGCTGGACCTGAGCAAGGCTGGGTTAGCCGCATCAGCAACAGAGAGTGGGTGATCAAATACATTATTGATCCACTGTATGAAATATCGGTATGAATTATTGAAACGATAACCCCTCAGCCAGTGAGTGAGGGAATCCTGGTGTCAGGGAGTAATGGAGGAAGAAAGGGAGAAAGAGAGACAGGAGAGCAGCAGTGGCGGATAAAATGAAATTTGTCTCTGTTGCCTGTTCATATCAGTGCACAAGCAAACTCACTATCACAGATGTGTCTTCTTTGCTTTCCTCCTCAGTGACTTCTACCATATTTCTTTCTCTCTCCACCTCTTTCCTGTCTGCTCCCTCTTTCTTTCTCCACCTCTCCATCTCTTCCCCTCCTACCCCTCCTCCTGAGCTCCCCTTGGACCATCTGCATGCTGCTATAGGTGGGTGCAGCCGGGGAGATAGTGATAGCAGCGGCGGTGTGAAAAATGGCGGTTGTTAACCATCTGACAGGGCTGTCTCCCCAGAGCTGCAGCCTCTCCAAACAGCCCTAATGGGAAAAATGCACATGGACCAGGGAATGGACTTGTTTAAATGCGTTACACCACTAGCAGGGAGAAACATGGAGATGGGCTTGTTTTAAATGTCTTAGAAGCCTGAGAGTGAGGCTTGATGGGTACATTTTACAAGATTTCACTGAAATGAGACAGTAAGAGAGAGCAAGGTACAGAAATTGCTTTTTTTTTTTTTTTTTTTAGCACATTCATCTGTGGTGCTGAAAGTTCGGACAGATGTACATGTATGTGAACAGAAAGCAGGGCATGGCCTTGCAGCGAAACTGTGGTTTCAGTGTGGTGGTGAGTGTAAACCATGAAATGTGCATCCTGTTAAGCAGCAGATAAACTGGAAGTTAAAGAAGAGTGAGGAAAAAGAAATTCTAGAAAGAAAATATTAAGAGAAAAACCAATTTCTTTATTTTGTATTCCTCTGTTTGGTTGCCTGTATTTGTTTATGCTTTGGCTGCACATTTTTAAACAAAACATCTTGCAGATTAAATAAAATCAAATCACTGAAACTGAAAATCGAGAGAGAGCCAGAGAACAAGTCCATCAGCCATGACGATTTACAGTTCATGACAGCTGACGACTTAAAGGTCAGTGCTGAACCTTACATAACTACTATATCAGCTACAAGACTTGCAACAAGAATCGCCTATGTTAGATAAGCCACTGTGACACAATTGAAAACCTTTATTTTGAAACCTTTATTATTTTTAGACTGTTATCAGAGCTGGTAATGCAGCTGTGCACAAGGACTGGTTGGAAAACTCTTTTCGTGTGAGTGTCCAACCTGACTTGAAAGAAACAAACCTTCTAATACAGGAAACAAAACAATATCACTGTTTCCTTTTTCAGTGTAGAGGATTTTTTGACTATGTAGCGGCTACATGCAATGAGGCTTGGGACAAATAATCAATATGGCAGTGCAGCACAGTGCAGCACATTGGCACCAATACTGTGATATGTTGTAATGATACATTAAGTAGCGATATTGAAGTAACCTGCGTTGTTTTGCTTTCATGCAATGCCACGTTTAGGGCTGTTTAAATGATTCTGATATATGGTACATGTTGATGTCTGTGTGCTAAAAAGAACACTTGGTTTTTGTGAAACTGAAGTCACTTCATAACGCAGTAAAAATACAGTAAGTATTTTGCCACCGTTACAGTCATGGGTTCATTTGAGTTACACAGATACTGTGATGTATAATAGATTACAATCTTTGCTATATATGCGATGTGATGTATGCAGCTCTATTGTTTCCTTGCACAATGTAGCGTATTATGAGTCATCCTGTTTCCACCTGCTTGCTGGTGCACTTTCATGGGACAATAAAGTAATTTAAACAAAGGAATTAAGGTGACAAAATGAATGAATAATAATCTAAAACAGGCCTCAAGTCTCTGCGCGATGTTTATACCATCGCACACTAAATGGATTTCAGCAGCTGCTTGGAAGGCAGCGTGTAAATCTGGGAAACGGTTGGTTTAGAGTACGCAATTTGGAGTTAATGGGCTAAAACATGCAAAACCATTGGTATCATCCTTTAATATTTTCCAGTGAATTTATCACCCTGCTGCTGTAAATTCCTCATTACTGCCAAGTCCAATAAAATTATGTCAACTCCAGAGGTGGGTTCTTACTTGATGTCACTCTCCTGGACTCTCTCTTCGTCCAGGTCCTCTATGAACTTCTCTCCCTTCATCCAGTAGATGAGCGGGCTGACATCACCGCTGTAGCCAAAAAACGCCCGGCAAGTCAGGTTCAAAGCGCTCCCTGCAAAGACAGAAGATGACATGCTGTCACGCTTAATTGTCCTTTTTTATGACACGCATCTTATGTGCTTGTCCCAAAAATTGTATTATATCGTACAAGCGCCTTCAAAATCAGTCAGTGACAGCAATGTGTCATGAACATTCACAGTTCTTTGTAATTTGTGCATCACACACATATATGCTGGAGCACACACTTGCCAGCACTAATACATGTACACACACAGAGATATGTTGAGAGAAGTTGCATGAGAGAGGGTGTAAATTAGATGGTTATGCACCCTCAGCAGATCTTTGGGGACGTACAGCTGTGTGTCTGTTAAAGCAGACAGCAGTCTTTGCTTTCACACAGACTCAAGGGGAATATCCCTGGAAATGTTTTGATTTGTTCATGTCAATAGCACAAACATACAGTACTCAGATCTGAGAACAAGTAAACAGTAACGAACACATGAGGGCACTCAAGAGCTTCTTAAAGCCCCCCTTGAGACTGTGCGTCCATGAGAGAGAAGAAGGCAAAAGGAAGTGAGAGGAGGCTGAAAATAACATTATTTTATTTAGAGTTGCTGTTAGGTATGAAGGAAGGTCAGGAGTCAACTACTGTGGTATGCTAAGAGTTGGTGGAAGAAAGTAATTGTCACTGAAGAGCCAATAGAGTCTTCCTTCTGTGAATTGATGGATTATCTCCTTGGTTCAACAGAGAAGGCGTTCAGAAGGAAGAACAAAGTAATACATCATGCAACAATTTTAAAAAGTTTCTTCCACCTCCATTTTAATAAGACAGGTGGTATTGTGCTATTTGAGAATAATTAATTATTGCTAAAGAGCTAGGGGTAAAAAGTGAAAAATGTAAACCTCATGGTACATGTTGCTCTGGTGTGAGCTGATCAGAGTTGGTGTAAAGAAGTCCTTCTCAGCACTCATGCAAGACCGTCAGTGCCCATGAACTATGCATGCATTAAGCTGGTGCACATGAAGATGGAGCAGTGTTGTCATATACTATGCACATGTTTATTTTGCATTCCTCTGAAGTGGCCTTCTCAAAGGCCTGGGGTGCAGCAATCACATGCTGCTGCCTCTCTGTGAACCACATGGCAACATGTAAACAACACACAGATGAGGGAGGTTCATCGTGCAGCACATACAGTAAACTGTATGTGCGATCCTCTCGGGAGAGCAAGTGCTGTGCCGGGCTCTGAGGCATGTGATTTTGGGAAGCACTGGGAGAAGTGCATGAAGGGGCTGGGGCTGGAGGAGACGCCTGCCCCTTTCACTGCAGGATTTATGAGCAGGAATGTAAGGTAAACTGTACTGATTTAGGGCATGTTTTCATTAGGGCTGCTTAGCATGTTACAGCACCATGGACAGCTCCCCACAGTTTAGTGTAGGGAGTAAAGGGCAAACTATAGTACTTACAATAAAGTCAAAAACTTGTCTGACAGAGTCAAAGCTAAATGCTTAAGTATTTACGGCGAGATTGTTCTGTTGGATGGCATTACATTTTACAGGGGTTTCTAATTTTGTTTGTCCACTGTAGTGCTCTTTGAACTCCACATCACTAACAACTCTACCTTTTTCTCACATTCCCTGACCCTGACCAGCGGCGCACACGTCTTCAGAGCAAAACTGTTTGTGTTTGATCTAAGGGCATGTATCCTCTGTGCTCTCCCTGCCCACAACCCAGACACAGCTTCAAAAGATTTCAGTAGGTCACTCTCAGCACAAGGAAAGTTTTATGCCGTGCAGGAAAGGAGACTGGGAGGGCACCCAGGAATGAACTGATAGTAGTCTGTGAGGAGCAGTGGCTGACATTTCCAAAGTTCAACAGCCACTCTCAGCTTGGTATTTGTGCACAGCCGGGCCCTACAAATGTTACACGCTGTACCTACAAAACAGGAACCTTCTGTGTGTAATTACACATACATGCACACACACCCACGCTCACATTTTGGTGCAGGAGTACTTTACTGTACAGTCACACTTAATTATCTGTGTAACAAACATGCAAAGTGACCATACTGTGCAACTGTGTAGGTCTGTGTGTGAAACTGATGCCACATCTCCGCTTCCCTCTTATTAATCTCCCCAGTGATGTTAGTTTATCCCACAGATCAACTGCACACTAGGAATGTCATGCTGCCGACAGCCACTGCCTGGAAAGGAAGTTTCCACTGAGCTCCCCGGGAATCACAGGAAATTGTTGAAGGGTTCATGCTGTCTTATTATAATCCAAGTGCAGCAAATGCTCTCACAGCCACCTTTGATACATCTTCCACATCTACAAACACTAGCGGGTAGAGTCACATCTGCAACATCACCATCACATTTTTGGATGCACTTAAAGAGCTGGACATTGTGTTCCGAGATGGTGGCCATTCATTCTTAGAAAAGTTGCTCGCCTTGCATATAAATAAAATATAAAAGTCCATTTTTTTCTATTTCAGATTGACCCACTCTGAATAAATGCTGGTCCCACAGAAGATGCCTCATGTATAAACAAAATTTTTCTTGGCTGTGATATAGATCTGTATGTTTTACTTTTTTATTTGGTGAAATATCACCACAAAGTGCATTAGTAGCTGCTTTGGAGCTTTCTATCATATCACATAATCTGAGCAAACTCAGTTTGAGTACTCGAAGGACTTCTTGTCCATATTGGTTTATAAGTTGACATTGAAAGTTTATTCTTGAGATGACTGAATGAAGAATGAACTGTCTATCTCAACATCTTTTAAGCCAACAGAGTTGAGAGGTTCTTTAAAGAGGAAGAGGTAGTGATGAAACCTAATGGAGATTGTGTTGAGATGGTTTGCCAATCACTCTTTCCAGCGTCAAAATGAACCAATCTCAAAATTATAATTTCTTCAAATACAATATGTAAAGTTCCATTAACTTCTCACAAAACAAAGACCACTGTGTACCATTTGTTGCTGTGCTATGGCGGGCAGTGGGGATAAATTGGCAACAAGTCTCACTCTGCTACATTAAATCTATCTCTATTAATACACCTGTGTTCACAAAACATCCTCTGCCTGCATCAAACATTCCTTCATCTCCTGCTAGAACTATTCCTTTATTTCCAGAACATTCCAGTGTACAGCTGAAATAACAAGTTTGTCCTGGTGTTACAAATACAGTGTGTAACCAGAGCCACAGTTTAAAGTGGCAGGCTGAAGAGCAAATGAATGACTGTGTTTGCAAGGCCGTTGAAAAAGACCTACAAATATTATCCAGGCATAGAGAGAAGACAGTTTTACATAAGGTTGGCGTGACTCTGTCATTACCCTCTGAGCCAGTAAACTACTATGATGTCAAGCCGGTTGAAGTTTGAACAGATGGCAGGAAAACTATTAACCAGGACTGGAACAATGAGGTGAATCATTTGCACACTATCAAGTTCCAGAGGAGGAGGAGCAGCTTTCAAAACCCCTCTGTTCTCTCCTGCTGTCCAATCTCACAGCAGTGTCATTATTATTATAATCTATTATTATTCCCAGAGCAGTTTGTTACCCTTGGTGACTCACAAGAATAGTGTGCGTGTGTGTGTGCGTGCGTGTGAGAGTCCACCTTGAGCTTCATTAACAGAACAAACCTATTAAAGGCCTAAATGATCCATTTAAAAGAGGAGTACAGTGAGTTACAGGTAAAAACACAGCAGAGGTGAGGGTATACCAAAGAAAATTAAGTTATGACCAATCAGAAACACTTTTAGGAAAAGGGCATGTGAAACAAGAACAAACACAATATGTCATGTTCAAATAAAAACAGTAGACTAGACTCAACATGAGCCTTTTTCACGTGTCTATATATTATTCAATGCCTCCCCTGCTGCTTTCCATCAGTCCATTAATCACAGAGACCTTTACAAATTCAAACTACTGAATTGCCCGACACTTTCTGTCAACCAAAGCAGATTTGAGAAGAGCCTTTATCCAAGTGGAGACATAAGAGACTTCACATTCAGCTAAGCATAAGCACAACATAACATTAAAACACACACACACACACACACACACACACACACACACACACACACACACACACACACACACACTGCTTCCCAAGTTAATTTCCCAGGCGAAGCAGTGTATGTAACTATTAATTATGTGGAGTCTTTTTTTCTTAGTTTTTTGTGTGTGTATTTGACAGCAGTGGAGAGGCAAACAGGAAACATGGGGGAGAGAGAAGGGGTGTGACAAAGGTCCCCGGCTGGAATCCAACTGCGGATGTTTGATGATTTATTTCATTATCAAAACAGTCTAATATATTTTTTCTCTTATGACACATCTTAACATGACATGGTATTGAAGCACGTCATTGGCAGTTAACTATTAAAGGTATTAGAAACAAAGATGAGTTTAATTTTATCTTAATTTTCTTGTGAAATTATCATGATGTTTTTTTCTATCATTATTTATCATTATAATCCTGCAGTAAAAATGTATATTGTGACAGCTCTAATGACAACAGAAAGCATAACCTCATCTCAACAAATGCTGACACAACATGCCTTTAATGCACTGTTAACAAAACAACCCTAAGCATAATTTGACAGGATTTGACAGGGTGCCAGCAATATTGCTTTACTGCATTCCCTTGTATTTGATACCTTGCCCCTCTGTCTGTGGATTAATATGCTACCTGCCTTCTGGGGGAAAAAAAATGCTCAAAAATACAAGTCCATGACTGTGTCATTTTTTGATGTTCACAAATAAATGTGCCATTACAAGACTTGGCAAAACTTGGTGTGAAAATTATCCCCCGCTGACTGAATGTGTGCCTTGTACAGCACAAGAGCATGATTAAGTGTTTTCATGAGTGTGTGTTTCTTTAAACGTGCACATCTTTGTGTGTTGTTTCTGCCTTCACACATGCGTGGGTGTGGAACAAATCCATGTAATCTGAGTTATTGACATCCTCCCCCCGGCTGAGAGCTGGTTACGGCGCCTGATGGAAAAGAGACTTAAGATCCACCATTTCTTTTATTTCTGTTTGCTTTTGAAAGCGAACAAAATCTTAAGTCAACAGACACTTTGGGAAATATGCTTATTTACTTTTTTGCTGAGCATTAGATTAGAATATTGATTCCACTTTTGATATCTGTGAGGTGAATGTCAAGGTGCAGCAAGTAGCCAGGTAGCTTAAATTAGCTTAGTACAAAGCTGGAGTCTTGTCATCACTTTGACAATCACAAGGTATCTCCCAAAATGTCAAACTATTTCTTTAAAGAGCAACTAATAGCAGCTGGAAATCTTGTTTTTGCTAATATTCAGTGATTTGAAATTCTCACTTTGCAGCAGTGATGTGTAAATGTACTCCCCGATGTGTCAGCACACTGTGACTTCACTGTGGTCACAGGTGGCCCTGACTTTTAACCACAAAGGGCAGTGATACGCTGCTTTTCAGCCTGGTGTTATGTTCCTCTTTAAAGTGACAAACTGTTCCGTTTTTGTACAGTTGTAGAAGCCCATTATACTACATAACATTACTACATTTGGCAGATGCTTATAACTTAAATTACTTATAATAACTAAATGAACGTGGTTATTGAATGCACCTATCTTAAGTCCATTCATGCCAAATAAGTATACAAACAGAAAACTGCATCTTGCTTTTTTACATTCAGCAGTCAAATTCAGTTGAAGACTAGCTAACCCTAACATGTGGCAGGTTTTTGGCTCTCTTTAGATGAATGAGTGAATATATGGATGGATGGATGGATGGGTGAGTAAACGATTGAGTGAGTGTGCTACACAGGGTCATGAATTGGATTTGCATGTTTAGCTGATTTCATAATTAAGCTTCACAGAGCTGGCACTCAGATTCAGAAAGAGGAATACTTTCCAAGCCAGAGGAGAGGAAAACAAACCTTGCACAGAAAACATTCTGCAGATGCTGTCCAAATTCAGCACAGATGCACAGAACACACAGTGAGATTGACAGATATGCAGACAGAGGGGCAGATGAATGAACAGACAAGCAGAAGAAATGCGCATACAAACATGATTATAAATGAACAGACACACACATGCACGTCAATGTCATTGCTGTCTTTTCTGTCTTATCTCTTCTTCTAGAATCTACTGAATGGGACTCTTGTCTTTATCACGTCACTGCATGGAACAGAGTTGGTTTGTGTATTTCTTTTTGTGTGATGGTCACCATCACCACCATGTTTTATTTGTAGAACAAGCTATGATCTGGTGTGTTTTTTAAATATAGTTATAGTCAGTGTGTTTGATGCTCCATAAGTCTGGTCTTCAGTAGAACCCAGTGTTCTCTTGGCACTCTGTTTTCAAGGCAGGGCAAAGCCTGGCACACTAGCGATACCACATTTCAGTGCTTTCCTCACCATGCAGTGAATGTTCATTTTTATTTGTTGCTCTGTGCAGGTTAGAGGCAACAAATAATGAGCTGAGATTTCCATGTAAACCAGCAAGTTGAGGTTTTGGTATTTTGGTTTAAAAAAGGGGTCATCTTATGGACTTCACAGTTTACATTTAAATGTCACCAATCTTGGAATACCATGGTTATTCTATTGAGAAGAACACATGGTAAGTGTGATGGAAATATATATGAGTAATATCAATGCTCAACACACTGAAATGTCAGAAAACACATGAGAAAACACAACCAGAGAAACACGCTGCAAAAGCAGAAACACACGACCAAACACAGAAATGACAGTAAAAATGAATACTTTGATTATATATTTTCCAACAAGCAAATACAAGTATGTAGGTTTAATGCAATTAGAGTGAGAATGCATGTATGAAAACCTTTCAGTCACCTAAAAGGAATGGGATGGACATAGTATGTGTGTTACATCTGCAGCTCCTCTAACTAAAGACCTCACCACAGTACCATTATGTACAATAGAAAGCTACTTTGATGAAATCATGCAGAACAAAACAGCAGTTGGCCACAAAATAACCACATGAATTCAGTCTAAGTCAGTAATCTCCCAGTTCTGTAAACCATCAAACAGAGGAGATGTGAGTCTGGGGATACATGTAAAAACTTTGCACAGTTGACAATGAAAAATATAATTAGTAAACCAGCCTCCTATTAACTTCACATCCAATCCTCAGGACTTCCTGTTCCCACCAGTATTCTCTCAGTGTACTCATCCAAAAACATGAGGTTACCAAGGGAAACAGCTGCATGCACCATCTCCTTTTTACATCTTGTCTGACAAAAGAACTGTTTCATTTTTATGAGCTTCTTTAACCGCAAAATGATGTCATACAGCAAAATAAAAATCCCATCCAGGCACATGGTGACATATATCACTTGGTCCAGAACAGATTTGTTGTTGTTGTTGTGTAGTGATCAAAAATGATCACTACACAACAACAACAACAACAACAACAACAACAACAACAACAACAACAACTAAGGTTTATAGACATACTGATTCTCTCTCATTAAACATTAAAACTTCATAGCTTCAGAAGTGTAACCACTGGACCCATGCTGGCACCAATTCCACTCAAGTCTGGTCTGAGTGTACAGTATGTATCCTTGTGCAACTTGATTTTTGGGCCATGATGGCTGGCTTCCACGCTGGCTGAGATGATGCAAAAATTTGTCCATATGTGCATGTCTCAAACTCACAGCACAGCAGACGAATGTGAAAACAGCTTTCTAGTGACAACTCAACATACTGTTCATCAATCTGTACAGCGAAGGTCAAAGATCCAAAGGAAGAAACATCACTTTTTAGCTTTTGTTTGGGAAATGTATAAATGAACAAATAAATTAACTAATTCAGACTCTCTTTGGATAGTGATGTCAATGCATTATTATGGGGAATTGTCAATTGTTTGTCACTGTAATTGAATTAATTAACTAACACTACTGCACTAATCACTTCAAAACTCCTTATCAATCATTTGAAACTTAAACAAAATTTTATTTTGGTGGTTGAATATATTTTGTTGTAGAAGAAAGTACGGCCTCCGTAACTGCACATTACACTACAAAATAAAACTGTGCCTGATTATTTTGTGGAAATATGGGGGTTTGATTTTTACTCTGCCCACAAATCTAAAAATAATCTTAAAAAGGAATATCATTTGCTTTGATTGTACTGCAATATGTTTGCACCTTGCCACTGTGTACATGTTGATAATAGTATTTTTCCACTGTAAGAACTGAGTTGCTTGATTCTCAGTTGTAGGAGTTTTTTCCTCATGCATCATGACCACGGTTGATTTAATGAATGGCTTTTTCCTGTTTGAATGATCAGTTTGTTACTAATAGTGGTATTTGTTGACTCTAATTGGTCAGTTTGGTTGCAGGGTGTTGTTATGAGCTCCTCTCCCTCTTTGCACAGTAAGAGAGTGGCATGAATGACAAAGACTCTTTGCAAGAGAGTGGCATTAGCCAAGAGGACGGCATGTACATCTTAGTATCACAAAACGCCAGTTGTGAATAAGACCAGATACTGGCACCATCAAGACTAGGCACTGACTCGTCATGCAGGGAAACTAGACAGAGTGCAGAGGATGATACTGAGGGTGCCTGTGCTGTAAGCACAAGACCGAAGGATCCATACACTGCCCACAGAATATGGGGATGCCACTGTTCATGCTCAGCCTGTGGACTTGTCAAAACAGAAATGCTTACCTGCCTGCCTCAAGGCGACAGAGGGTAGTGATGCAGAAATTTATCAGTGACAGTGTTTGCAGTTGTACTGAAACTTTGTAGTGTGACATCATACTGCTGGGGAGAGCTGTTTGTGTTATTTGAAAGAAGCAATGAAGTATAAATTAAGCAAGTGCATGTAGAGTAGTTTGTTGTGGTGAGACTTGACATGGCACTGTCACTATGTGCAGCTGTAAATCAGTTGGTTGTGGTGGCGGTGTTGGATATGTGGTTGTGGACAACAGGCTTAGTCAAGCCCCTGCTCATGACTATGTTGTGCTGGTTGTTGCAAGTGAACCATAACTTTAAAAGCATGCATACTCCACCTCTTTTACTACAGACATTCATTCGATGCTACATCTTGATGTCTGCAAGTTTGCAACCACTCAGGTTTGGCTGAGGCTTTTTTGGGAAACCAAGCTGGTGCTCAGATTATCATATTGTACTGGCAGCAACATATTTAGACTGATTTTGGGGTGAAAACCTCATATTCTTTATATGTCATTTTATGGCTATTATAAACCTAAGAATGAGAGAAGTTTCTAATTCCATATAAAGACATATAACCTTTCATCTTTAATAAGAAATCACCAGAAATTGAGTTATTGTAGAAAGGTTTCAAGCAAAACACTGATATTCTACACCCAGCTTTTGACAGACTTTCAGAGATTGGGTATTTTAAGCATTTAATTAAAATGGCCAAGCGGAAAGTGCTTGTGTGTGCATATAATATCTGTTTGAGAGAGAGAGTGAGAGAGAGAAAGAGAGAGAATCAGGCAGATAGAGAGTGTTTGTGAAGATTTCCTGTGGATATCACTGCAGGAGAATCTGATACAAGTCCTGTCAGTCATGATTCTTCCCCCACAAGGTGTGAAACAAGCATGAAAAAGTGCACATGGTACCGTGTAATCCTTTTTCTGCACATAGGAAGGAAAATAGAGCAAACACGACAAGCAACAAACAGACACTTTGGACTTTGAAAGCACAATATATTTCAAACTGTCATTAGATTGACTGTTGCTTTGTGGTATATTGGAGACTGCTTTCAATAAATTACCACAATGTGTGTGTGTGTATTGTGTGTATCTCTGTGTTTTCGCGTGCCCAGTGTAGCAAATGGAGGTACATCCATCTGTGTAGTTAAAAATAGATGGATCACTATGGAAAGTGGCAACGAAGAAATTTCCAAATGTATTTTGCATGTAATAGTATGTACATTTTCATCTTCTTCATTAATGTGAACTACATGCAGCCTCAGTCATAGAATAGCACACTTTCACAATATACACAGAATCTAGTCAAGGGCAAGAGAGAGAGGGAGAGATGAATAGACGCAGAAAGTGATTTAAAAAATTGAGATTTGAGAAAAGATGGTGAAAGACAGCTAGTCAGCATCAACAACATCCCCTAGAGATACCCTGAAATTCTCATTCCATCCTCGTTGCTAAAAATATCTGATCCTGCTTCTTCATCCAGGTTCATCTCTCAGTGCAGGACGGGGAGATGCAGTGGCATCTCCAGAGAACCGTAAACGGACAGGTGTGTTTACTGTTTTCTGGTTGCATCAGGAGTGGGGTGTTGAGCTCAGAAAAGTCCAAATCTGTCATTCCTTTTCTTTAGCCTCCTGCAGGTTACCATGACAACACCCACTGTGCTGGGTAGGAGCAGCTCTGCAGGCTCCGTCAGGACAAAAAATTTCAGTAAAGACAGGTACTGTGCCACATTAGGACCTCTGTGGATTTGTACCAATGGCGAGCAGCAATCAAAGTCAGCTCTAATTTGGAGGAGGGCCAAAACAAAATCCTGCATGTGAACAACCAGAAAATAGTTTGCCTTATTTTGTCAAGCAGCTTTTGAAACGTTTTAGAGCTACTACATCTGCAACTAAACGCTGCTGTGGGATGCCAATGTGGCTTTTTGTTCATTCCATAAGAGTGAGCTGATGTGAAACAATGACGATAGGCTGAACTTTTTACTCTGCATTGCGGAAAAGTGCAGGTTGCTGTGAGATTGGGGAATTGGAGGGGAGAGTACAGTAAAAATGTGGATTGGAGGATTTGGGCAGAGTAAGTGGAGGAATGAGTAAGGGCAATGAGAACATGAAAGAGTTGGGGCCCACCCCTCCACCACCTCAGCCTCTCTTCTGTTCTAATATTGTCCCCTCTCCAGAGACAAGCCCTTAATTACCATTACAAGCCTGAGAGCTTTTAACAGAGGAGAATCCTGCTTCTTTTCATCTGTGTCGCTCCTTCTCCCCATTTGTTCCGTGGCTCCAGATGATCCGTCAGGGAAATGTAAGCCTTTAATTACCGGTAAAAATTACGGCCTTTGTGAACAGGTAGTTGGTGCCCTCGCTTTCATCTTCCTTTTCGTCTGCTAATCGTCCCTTTTTGATGACATAATAGGTGCTCTGTCCGAGGCATTGGAAGACAGAGTCCCATTATACCATGAAAGGCACTGTGGGGGATTATATGATGATGTGATGATGAACTAAATAAATGCTTCTTTATCTTTCTAGCAATTTCATACCGACTGAGCAATCAACATAGAAATAAGTGCCAGTACCCCATTCCTTCCTCAAAAATTAGCCTTGGCCATATCCAATGACAGTATAATACTGTCCACCATGAGAGCAGAAACAAAACATACCCAAGCTCATCCACAAAGTGAATCCTTCCCTGTCTAACCTTTCAACACTATGGAGTGCCGTAATGCAGACATTTAGAGACTACTGTGTCTTGTGTCTACTGTGTTTTCTTACAAAGAGTCTTTGTCACTCATGTCTTATCATTGCTGCAGGTCCCACATCCTCCCTTTCTTTTATACTGCTTTCATTTAAACATCAGAGGGTTTCGGGACCATTTTTCTCACTGCTGTGGGTTCATCTGAAATCTCCTTTTATGGCCAAAATCAAACCAAAGAGAATGTAACTTTTCCTCGATGACACTGGGCATCATGCTTCTAAAAAACGTGCTTTCAAAGTGGGGGAATTTTGCCCCCTGAGATTTGCCACTGAACAAGGAATATGTATTAGCATATATATTTATATGCTAATACAAGTGATTATGAAAATGACGATGTAAAGAAAAAGAAAAGAGGTTGAGGAAAAAAAAAGTAACTGGGAAGCTTAAAGACAAGTGCAGACATGCAGAGCATAAGAGAGAGAGGGAGCTGTAATTGGCTCCTATCCAGGGGTCTGGAGGCCAATTAAATGGTTTGATTTGAACACTTGACGAGGAACATCATTTTAACGGATGACCCAAGAGGAGAGTAGCTGCAGGCACTGACCCACTGACCAGTATACCAACTGAGCCCAGACTAACTCAATCAAAATCAGAGCTCATAAACCAAGACTTAGACCATCCACTATTAACTCAAGAATCAGAGTGGCCTTTATCACACCCCGTTCAAACACTTCATGTCATTTTACTTCTATCGACAGAGGGGCTCCCTATTCCCTCACTACACCATAGCTCCAAACTGAAATGAGGAACAATATTGCCTGTGAGGGAGGTAAGTTAGAATTTGTGAAAGATACTTCAAATTGACTTAACAAAACGTGATAATCATAGTGAGCCTATGATTTTTAATATCTCTTATTCTAAATGCCACATTATGTTTATGCACAATTTCAGTTTATTGCGAATAATTCTTGATGGAATTAGTCGAGATAGTCAAAACAGTAGTGTAGTCAGCACCTTTTGTTGAATAGGCTAACTATCGACACACTGCTGAGAACATCACCACTAGTCTGAGGTGTATTGTTGATGAGTGGGGCTTGGGAGGTAAAGTTAGTGCATCTGTACACTACACTGCAAAAAACATGACGGCGTGACAACATATTAATATTTTGGTTTTGGGTAGAGGCACGTCTTAACGTGACGTCATGACTAATCAATTAATCAACTGGTGGCTTGATTAATTGACTTCAAAAAGTAATTAAAGTACCCATCCCTAGTCAATATGCATTCTAAGTTTATGAGCACACATGACTTAAATGTACCTGATGCTTCCGCTCCACTGAGATGAAAATAGCTGCAGACAAGAATATCAGATTTGTGATTTGTGTACTGCACTTTATCTGGTGATACATTTCTCCTCTTTCTTAAATGAAAAGGTAGGATGGTCCTCCTCAACCAACAGAAAGGAATTGCATTGTATGTTGTTTATCTACATGACTTACTTCCTCTGCTAACATCAATACAAACTTACAATGTCAGGTCACAGGATGATATTTTAACGTGGCTATACCACATGTTCAGACTGAGCTTATATCGGGTACTTATGCTCAGAAAACTTTTAGGCAAACTTCTCATTTCATTTGAGGATTTTGAAAGACTTAACTCAACTGGTAGCAATTCCACATGCTAATTCATCACGCTCATTTGTACAGGTCTCTTTAAAAGAAATCATAATCTCAATAAGATTACCTGTTTAGATAAAGTTTAATAAAGATCTAAAAATCTGGTTGACCAAAGTAAATGACAGACACCATCTCTATTTCTACTAAGGTATTAATGAGACAGAACAGCACCTTAACAACCGTGCTAACGTCAATAGAATACAATTACAAATACAATAGCGATACAAAATAACATGAAATGCTTTACATAAGACAAAATAACAGAATAACTGCCAAATAAATGAATTACTTATTTCCTTGTAGCATGGAGCGGTGTAACTAATTGTACATTTGAGCTATAATTTTGTGAACCCACTTACTTGTTACCTAGAAATAATTTTGGCATTCATGTCTTTTCTTGTTTATGGTGTCGTCTTTTCAGATCGGTAACCTATCACTGAATTTGCTGTACTGTTACAATTTCAATACTGCTAGCTCCTGCCTTCAACCTCTACTGTGGGTGTGTTTGGCTCATTGCAAAGCTGTGCACCTACATGCATGGTGAGGGGCAGAAGCGATGTTCTATAAAAAAGATTAGAGATGTATTGTATTTATTTGCTTGATAATATGGCTTAAATAAAGTAACTAATAACTGCAGATTGAAATGATTAACTATCAAACTTATTAACCATGTCATAATTCAGTATTGTGTTTCTGATTGCAATCCCACCATCCACTACAATAGAGACATTTAAGCAGAAATATGGTTTTGCTCCACATCAATTTGGATTAATTTCATGGCTGCTTTAAAACATGAAAGATACATTAATCTAATTTGCAGTTTAAAAGCGACAAGACAGTCATGCCATTTTGCTCCTAAATGTAATAATTTTATACAGAAATTGTGTTTATTTTTCATTATTATAGAGCTGTATGTACCCTGGTTTATGCTCATACCCTGTCTTGAGAATAGCAGATCTAAGGAAATAATTCCTCTCTTATCTCCTTCCTCCATACAGTGATCACATATATTCACTTCTTGAAGAGAGACCCTCTGTATCTCGTCTTTATCCTCAGATACGTTGCCCCTCCACTTTGTAGTAACCTTTTTCTGGGTGTTCATGTTAGCCATTTCCTCCAACCAACTTATCTCACCTTCCGCTCCCCTTTTCCTCCATTACTTGTCGTCTTTCGTTCTCCAAAGTAGCCCCCCCACCCGCAACAGCCTCCACCTTTACAACACCAAAGGTTTGCCCTCTCTGTTCACCTTCCCTCAGCCACTTATAGCCTCTCTCTACCATTCTCACTTCCTATTCTCACCCCTCAAATCTCAATATACCCCGTTTGTCTCACCTCACTCTCTTTACGTTTGTTCAATCTTTTCATCTCTAGTTCTCCCTTGTTGTTTTCAGTTCTAATTCTCGTTTCCCCTCCATCACATCACCATCACATTACCTTACCCAATTTTCCAAGTAAACTCCTCCCTTTTCCAAATCACCATAGTATGTCTAGTAAATTCAGGGCTTTTGAGTGGGAGTGCAGATTGGCTCCAGCATGAGGAGGCCCATGTGTTAATCGTCTAAATCAAGGCTGACAAATGACTTGTGCGAGTGGGCCAGAACTTGCTGGGACAGGGGCACCAGGAAAACAGAAATGTTTACAAGTAACACAGGCTGATGATGTCCCTGGTACTTGCAAGCACTGGGATAATTTCACTCTGGCAAAATACCTGTGGGAACTGTGCAGAGCTACTTCTTGGGATGACTTTCCAGCCAATCAGTGGCAATGAGAGAGAGCATGCAAGGATGTTAATTATGGCAATGATTTCCTGTGAGAGGCAAGCTTTCTTATGATTTTTCTGTGTACTTGCATGCCCATGTGTGTATACCTACAGAATATACTGTGTGCTACAGCATGAGGAGACCTAAGCCTCAATCAGTGCCTGTGTGTCCCAAAGAAATCACAAAAAATGCTGCACTGCAAACCCTCACAATGACTCAACTCAACTGACTCAACACTAATTTTTTCCTCAGTTTCTGTCCGCTGACTGTCATCCCACATTCTGCCCTTTACTGTAATGATATCCCATGATCAGTGTCAAAATTGAACAGGCGTCCTCTTGAAGACATCAAACCCATCACATCATATCCTATTTCACTTTTCTCTAGCACATCCTGAGGATCATTACTATAAAAAGAATACTGGCAGGAACTGGTTACTAGTAACAGAAAAGTTCACATCATTTTCTAGCTTATCCTGAGCAGAAAAGGCTTTTAATTATCACTAGAAAGTGTAGATTGTGTGCATGTATGCACTCCTTACACCGCGTTCAAACAGGCGAAGCATTTTGACTGTAAGTTAAGTCAACTGGATTAAACCAACCATATTGTGTCCGCCTGTTTACACATGCTTGTAACAGCATGTATTTTACACTGCATAAAATTTACATTGTGTGTGACAAACCAAAAAATATAAACAATAACTTTTGGCGTAAGTCAGCTTGATATCATGTCCTTCTTATTCCCAACTTTTGATCAGTGGCTCTATGAGTCAGAAGTCTTTCACCAACAGATTAAAAAGCAGCCCTGTATAGTTCAGCTAATTGCATTTATTACATTACATTACGTAACATTTCCCACAGTTGGCCTGCACCAGCCATCCTTCACATCTTCTACAAACTCTTTGTTTAAAGCATTTAAAAGCCTCTTTTCTATCAGCATTACTTTATCTCATAAATGATATTCATTTGCACTGCTTCAGTGTCTAATGGTTCCTTACCTTGAAGTAATTAGCAGTGTTTAGCAATGCCTTAGGTGTTACGTTGTGGCTTATTTCAACACAGATTTTAACCCTTAGATAGACATGCATTATGCTGTTATTCAGACTAAGGTGGGCTACTCAAACTGATGTATCATTTGTGAATCAGTGACATTGTATATTTGTGGGCGATTATTAATGAAATGCACAATATTAATCCCAGTCTGGGTATATTTCCTGTAAGGGCCACATGTTTTCAACACAACACAGAAAACTGTATGAATTTACAAAGGAAAGCGTCACTGTTAGAGGGGTATACAAACTATGCTATGAAAGAAAATATCTAAACACACTTATGTCACTTTTATATATAGTATCTCTTTATATATAATATCTTTATGATATCTTTTGTCTTAAACTATACTATAAAAATAATTTATTCCTGTTATATAACTGGGTTGTAAACAGGTAGAATAGTGGTGCCATGAAGTCAGACAATCCACACAATGGAAAATATCACTGCATTAGTTACTATGGTTTCTTTCTCCCTGTAACCATGGATGTACAGATTACCTGGAATCTCAACTGGTGACTCTGAGATCGAATCTTAAGTTATAAAGCATGTTTATTATTCACCCCTCATTATACATACAGTTCCAGCAGTAAGTGTATACATATATATGCTCAATTCGACTGTTTTGACTCTGAAGAAAGGAAGAAACTTTTGATTAAAACTACATCAGTCAAATTCAAAGGGTCAAATAAGTTTTCCATCAGAGCAACCAATAGCAACAAACTGTTCTCTTTTAATTTAAATCCTGCAAATGCAAACTCTGTTCATCTTCAAAACATAAACACAGAAGTTGAACACATATACTCACTTATCTGATGAGCCATCTTTAAATGATAAATGAGATCATTCCATCATTGCACTATACAATAACTTGGGACATCATGGTCCGCTGGGCTCCAGAGAAAAGAGTGAGTGATTATTCTCTTGTGAGACAACAGAGCTGTGCCTTGGACTCTAATTGATTCCATAAAGAGACAGGTATCACCAGTGAGAGCCCGGCGTTTCATTTTGGGACCAAGTGGGCTGAGATGCACTCAGGAAAAAAACAAATATATATATATATATATATATATATATATATATATACACACACACACACATAGCTGGCTATCATGGGTTTGCCCATGTCTGTGTGGGTGTGTGTGTATGTGTGTGAACTTGTGCATGCATTTCAAATCGTTACTCAAGTCACATGTGAAAAATTATTTCCTTATCAAATTTGTCTTCAAGTGAGCAGGAGATCCTATACAAACAGCAGCAACAATAACAAAAGATTGGCTTGGTGTGAATGTTGTTGCAGTCTTGATTCTCATAATATCTTTGGTTCCTAAATAACTGTGGTATTGTGTGTGCAATATGGTAGGTAAGGAGTATAAAAACTCTGATTGACAACTTTTCCCCATCAAACTTTCTACATTCCTATTCATACTCTCCTGTAACACCATGCACAGGTAAGCATGAGTTAATTCCTTTCTCATAAAGCCAGTCACAATGACTTTGGATGTAGATACACTAACATCAGATGCTGGATACCAACCCAATGTGTTCGCGTATTTGTATGTCAGTAAAGATCTCCACCAATGTCCAGCTGAGAAAACAGCCCAATGTTACAACCTGAAGCGTATGCCTGATTTCCAGCAATGGCCCATGTCTTCATGGTTGCTTATTCTTATAATCACCACCAAAGCTCATTCAAACATCCAGGCACAAAATAGATAACAACATAATTTCAGTAGTTATTGACCAGACCAGGATGTAAAGATGCATACAAGATAAGTAAGATCCTAAAGTCTACTGTCTGCCAGCTGGTCTTAAACTTCTCAAATAAACTCTCAGTGCCTATGCAGAGAAAGCACAGAAAACCTCACTCAGCCACCACAGGTTAATATCTGGCAGCTGTTACCAAATAAATTTTAATTTCATTTCAGCAGTCTGTCTGTGCAAATAAACATGTCCCACTTTCTTACATGTTCTTGCTTTCTGTTTGTCTCTTGCCCCCTTTCTTTCAGTCCTCTGAAAGTCAAATGATCATTTAAACACCTTTATTTTTTAAATGAATAACCATACTAGCAGACACCGTTTAAAGCAGGGCTGGGCAATGCTCTCTATGTTCAACCCAGATAGACCATAGATTATACCAGTCAGTAACACCTGCTGTTGTTCCTCAAACTGTCCTGTGAAATCCTGTTCTTATCTCTTACCATCACCATTTCTTTGATTAAAATATTTATGAAACCGACAAAGCAGCTAGATAGTTGTATATCACAACCACCAGGAATGATGGCTAGAAACCCTGAGTGAAAAAAATATGATTTTCCCTTAATAGATTTGAGTGGGCCAATGGCTGAGTGTTTCCATTATTTCCAACAAACCATCTGCTGCTAGCACACACCCACCACAAATGTAAATCTGAGTTAAAGATTCAAGGCAGAGGCCCACTAATCAGCTGTTTGCTAAACTTTGTGATTACTACACTGTTGTTGCTATCAAATCTTATATCACTCAAATGACAGCTAGAGGTGTTAGTATTAGAAACCTGGTAGATGCAAATATAAATATATGAATATATATTAACCTATTCTCACATACATCATTTTAAATATGTTTGCAGTCGTAGACGTATTTGTATGTGAAAATGTTGGCTACAACATGAAAGTCCCTAAAAAGCAAAAAGGCAGCAAATATCACAGGGCGTGTGATAACTGAAAATAGAAATAGGTGAAAAGCACCATGAAGCAGCATTTTGGTTGGATAAACATGGCTCGAAGCTCTCCAGTGTGTGCAATGTGGGGAACATAAAAACTCTGGTTTTTTGTCTGTATTTTGTGATTCTTTGATTGATCCTGCTCTGGCTAAAAAAAACAAAAAAAAAAACAACAACTCTGTGTTCCTCAAAGTAGTGGCAGGGTCATCCACATTTACATGCTGATGCCCATGAAAAGAAAAAGAAAAAAAAATCGATGAAATTTAAATAAAGTTCCTCTGAAGTTCCATATCAGCCATCAATGTCATAACAGTGCACAACTTGTTCACAGATACCTCTCTAGATTTCAATACAGGAGTTAAGATGCAAATGATCCGTAGCTCCAAACTGCACAACTGGCAGGAGGCTCAATCTTAAAAAGTATGCAAGAAATCACACATATAACAAACACACAAGTCCCAACACATAGTAAAGCTGCTGACTTTCTCTCCCATTCATGATCTTTTGCCTCCTACTCCTCACTGTCTCATTCCTTCTCCTTCTCTTCCCATCCTATCAACTGCAGGCATTTAGTCTGTGAGATCTTGCTGCAGTACTCGCAGAATGCTAATATATGCTGGGCTGATGTGGGTCAGGACTAATCCTAGAAATGATTATCAGCTGCCACATTGGAACTTCTACTCATAGGATATCATTAGCATTCTGTATGCTTTTCACTGCACTGCTATCATTCCCACCAAGACAACCCATCATTCCAGAAACTGGAACAATCAAAAATGAAATTTATATGTTGCAGCACCAACTAGGAGATATTTTCCCCTATGTGTATTCAATGGCACAGTGTGCGTGTGTGAATATGTGTATGTGTTCATGTGAGCATGTACAGCATGCTGCATGATATATGTATAGAAATCAGGCAAACTAAACTTGATTGCCTACACTACTAAAGTTGTTATATTAAATTACTGAATAGGGATGAAAGGCAGGAGTCGACCTGTGTGAAACTTTGGAGGTGAGACTGCATAAGCATCACCAAAGGTGAAAGTACATGGAGAGAAATTAGTATTCCTATAAAACTAATAATTTGCTTTTCAAAGCCTCCTGTGTATATATAGATGTCTAAATATTTGTGAAGTGTGTTGCTTTTAAAGATTTATTTGAACATGTGTGCACAGATCACCTGTTACTTGTCCTCAGATCCACAAATTCATGTGCGTTTGAGTGCTGGTGGAAAGCCCTGACATCTGACACTAGGGGGCATTCATGTGGAATTCAAATTGGGAGAGGCATTTTTCCCAAAACATACAACAGCTGTAGCACTGATCAGATAATATTTAAAATTTTATATGGAATTATCTGGTGTCCTTGGCTTTCATTCTTAACTTCCAATTCATCAAGCACGTGGAAGCTGTGTCCACAGCCCCTGAACATGCTCAATCAGTTTAATCAACTGAATTGTCCTAGTCAATACAGGCATCAGATTGATCCTCCTCTGCAGTGAAACTGCAAGCTGAGTGATCAATTTAAATAAAACATGCATGATTTGGCATATGAACCGTATCATAATTAGGTAATATTAATGCATCTTTCCCATGTCTTGCGTAGTCTCACTGTGATGTTTGAGGTGTTACACACACACAACAACGAGGAGGGAGACCCCAGAAGCTGGCCTAGAACACACACAAGCAATTACTCTATACTATATATATTACCTGACATTAAGGATCCTATATGGAGGATGTGTAGGAAAAGCGGGTGGGTGGACAATCCATCAAATGACAACAGTGATACTCCAATTGGGTATGGCAGTGTGTACCTGTTTACTGATGAGCACATACTGCGTGTGTTTCCTGTGTGTTCGCTTGTGTGTGTATTTGCTTTAAGTCACATAGGTCAAACATAGAAGCTACTGCAGAGCATGGGAATCTGGGTAATAGAAAAGTTATTTGTTTCACCAAAAAAGTTATTCTGTTATAATGTGAGTGCATGCTTAAACTGCCACATTCCTTGGGGGAAAACTAGAGAGAGGACCTTGATAGGGAAAGACAATGTGGTTCTGATGCAATGCCCATACATACTGCAAAAATCTGTATTTGTAACTGCTTTCATAACCAGCCACTGAACATTAACTATAGCCATAGAGCCAGCATATTAAAATATGCTCTTAAATTACTTTCAATACAATATCACTCACCAGTGGTAAGGTTTATAACACAATTTATTTTATTTTACGAGGAAAGAAGCATAAAGGACATGGAGTAAACAAGTCCAAGTTGATCTACTGCTGAACTGCAACAGCACAGTGAATATCACTGCAATGTATTTGCCTCAGGTGAGGGTTGTAAATAAAAGTATATATATAATTTGACTAGTTATTTGCCGTGATGATTTCAGTGAATTTCTTTATTTAATCTGAGATAGAATTGCAGAGTAAGAGTGATAAATTGAAGAGTGATAGAGGCTGGATGGAAAATAGAGCCAGAAGTCCAAACTAATGAGCAGCAAAGAGCGTGATGAAGGAACACCATGAAAAGTGAAAGCGGCAGATTACTTGTAAACATGAATTGTGATTTTAAGGAGCCCTGTTCTACTGAAGAGAACCAGGGATAAAGATCAGAGGAACTCTTATGAAAACTGGCTACACTTGCACATACATAAAGGTGACTCATTTTCTCATTTCCAGTTGAGGACAAAGAGGTGTAATGGCCCTCTTTGTCTGAACTCATAATCAGTCCACTTTAGCCCCATTATGTCCACTTGATCTGGCTGTTCTCAGATCTACCTCACTCTTAAAGATCACACAGAAAACTGCCAACATACAAAAGGTCATATTATCTCTAATAGGGAGGATATGTGATGAGAAAAGCCACTGAGTAGAAGAAAAAATTAAATAAAAGAATGAACCAGGAAGTTAAGTCAACCAAAGTCAGTTAAGTTGCTTATGCTTCTCTAGCCATGCCTCGTAAGGAAAATGCCATGCTTATAACATGCTCCTGAAATAGGTCCATAGTAGAAGCATAAATTAGACTACAGAATAAAGGCTTTTAAGACAGGAACGAAAACAGCAGAAGTATTTAGATGATAAATGTTCTTATCTAAATACAAGGTCATAACTTTTTATATTTGTGTGTGTGTGTGTGTGTGTAGGATTAGGGTGAACAGTCAAAATTCAAGCAACTCTAGAGGCTGTTGGACACACACAGACTAGCAAGTCTTCACAACAACAGGCTCTGGTGCTGGCAGGCAGCACTGGACGAATGGTGTAGGCTCTACAGGAATTTAAAAAACACCTCCTCTGAGTGTTGAGATAGACAGTATTGGCAGCCTGAGGTGAGGTAAAGAGAGATGACCAGGCCAGGTGAGGTTTAAGTATGTGACAATGTCTTATGGTTACCATTAGAATCCGCAAAATGCCTTAAAATTGCCCTTACTAGCCACAGGTCCTAATAATTGAACAACAAAACATTTCTTAAAATTTGCCTACCATTTTGAGCAGGTATTATCATCTGTCTCCTGGTAATTGTGATCATATACAACTAAACTTTTAATCCTTGCAGAGCATCTCTTTTTAATGAATGAATGAGCGTGTGCTAAACTTAAGTGTGCAACCAGGGACTGGAGTTTGCATCCACATTTTTACTATGTTGGGCTTAGGGAAATATAGTGGTTTAGTTTAAATGTAAATAAACAGTTATGTCTTAAGTCACTATAAACTTGTTGTAAACCAGACCACAATCTTTCCTAACATAACCAAGTGTTGTGGTGCCACACAACTTTTATCACTACAAGTGAATACTGTACTGCAAGATTGGATCTGTGGACATTTTACTGATATGTTTACTATCAGTTCATTTGTGACTTACCAAATAACATAACCTCATTACATTAATGGAAAACCTAATCTTGTCACAATTATGTTACTTACAAATTGTATTTGTTGTTACAAATTAGTTACATATAAACATAATTTGCAGGGAACATGGTTGATTTCTTGGTGAGGACAACATTCTAACTGGACAGATTAGATCTGCTCAAAGACATTGATTTAAAACGCTCCCTGACAGTAACCGCTTATCATGATCAAAACTGTTTAGAATTTTCTTACGTAACACCATGTAATGCAGCACGTAGGTTAAGGGTCTACTTGGGATACTTAATAGAGAACTTAACATGAAACACACATGCTTTGGGAAAGAGGTGAAAAAAGGTTGCAGACATAACTGTTCAGAACAGTTTCCTGGTCGCATTATTAGTATGAGTGATGCACATGTATTGCTTGTAAGGTGTAGCCTAATACTGAGATGTAACTGCTGCCAAGGACATTTATCAGGTGCTGCTTTATCCCATGACCAAACACTGTAAAACAAATTCCCTTTTTCCCTCCCTGACAAAATTAACAGGTAATGATGATTAATTTCAGCTTAACTGCTGGATAACTACTTGTAAAAAAGAATCCTGAAAAGGAGCTGGCCCTTATTATATTGCTGCATGGCACCTGGAGTGAAATTTAAATCTTATAGATTAGCAGAGGACTGTGTTATTGGTAGAGCCAAAACTTTTTAAAAATGGAACTGGTTTTGGAAGATTTTGTGGATGTACCTCATTTAGTTGAAAAGAGGCAGTAAAAATAAAAGAGATCTTGGTTCAGAGCTAGTTAAGGAGCTTGCCCCCATTGTTACAGTCTGTAGCCTGAAACATAAAACTGAGATAGAAGCACACAGAGGAGGAAGCCAAGGCAGTGAGAAAGCTGGCTGGCTTTTATCGAAGCCGATCCATACTCCTAATCCTGCATAAAGATTGAGCCACCAAGATCAATGTTGGCTCAGCATGAGCCAGTTAACAAGTTAAGTGGTTATTAATGACAGCAAGCATGTGTTATCAGCCCATAGGAATAGCAGGGACTAAAAGAGTTAAAGGATAGATTGTGATTTTAATATAGTGCTCACATACGCTGATTGGTTGCTGAGTTTGCTGGGTCAGTATTGGCACCAACATTGACCTTATTAAGTGGATTGGGTAACCGCCAGACCTTAACGATCACATACAAGACAAGTTTCTTTGGGGTGTCGTGGTGGCCTCGTGGTTAAGACACATGCCATATAACTGCAACAACCCCAGTTAGACCTTTGTTGCACGTTGAACCCCTCTCTCTCTCCCCCCATGTTTCCTGTCTATCTCAGAGGTCAGTCTATCAACAGAGGTCAGATACCCTGAGTTGAGGTACTCGAATCAGGATTGGGAGAGAAAAAGTTTGCTTGGTTGCTGCTTCTGTCTCTACTAGCCATGAAACAAAACTTTCCTAATGCTACTCCACTTCTGGCAAGACAAGCAACTAACTCCACAATTCCTGTACAAACATACATCCCAAAGTAAAGATGAAGCTAACATGAGGCGTCATCAGTCTAGTTTTCTGTTTTGTTCTGGACAGTCTTAACTTGCAGAGTTGAGGTACAGAAATACATCCTTGCAATAACATGTACGTTTATTGTTTTACACACAACATCACTAATAAATCCATACACAACTGCCAAGATGAAAATACCCTCTTGATTTGGACTTTGGCTTAATTTTTAGAATTGTGGTTTTTGTACCCTATCTTGTTCATTGTGGTCTCACTATGAAAGAGCCACTTAACAACCATTATCAATGGGAGGACAGTGTCTTGTAATGTTTTTAATACACACATGGCGTATGAGTAATGTTGTAAGATTGACCTGGAAGAATCTGAACACATCCAACACACACAAACATATTATAATTATGGTAAGTGTCAAGGAGAAACCTTGAAAACTACTATATATCATTATCAAGGAATTGAAAAAACAAACCACAATAGTATTGAAAAAATTGTATAATGGGCTGTGAATGGATTCTTTTGGTTTAGCATTGGTCAAAACAAATGTGTCAAAATGCAAGTTGTCAGTACAGTGAACAACACAAAAAGCTGAAACTGAAGAGAAAAGGTTTGCAATCTGTAATGACATATACATGCAACAGAGAGTGTGCATCAACACACAAACAGACAAAAATGAACAATCCCAGCTGCACGCTTATTACCTAGTAACCCAAGAGGGTTTTTTTCTTTTGTTTCAAAGGGGTAATTATTACCATTGAGGGTAGTTATTAAGGAAAGTAAAGCTGGTACTTAAAATGCCTATTCTTCCATTGTTTAATACTAATAACACATTTCAGAGGTTGAAGAGAGTAGTTAAGGGAGGAAGGAAAGGAGTGGAGAAGAAAAAAGAGCAGAAAAAGAAGGAAAAATTGCAAGGAGAGGCTAAAATAGCTAAAGGAAATGAGGGTTTCGCACATCCTTCCACTGGGTAAATTATAGTTTAAAAAATGTTGATGTGTTTTTTTTTATTTCAAATTTACTACAATTGCTCTTTCATCTGTCGCAATAGTTTTCTGAACAGGATTGAGAATAACATCTAATGTCAAAAACAAACAAACAAAAAACTGTTCTGATTTCAGCTGGGGATACTCTCCCTTAAGCATTCCCCAAAGGTTGCACCAGCTGCCTTAACTTCTCTAGAAAGGAGTCAGCAGCAGCCATTCATAGTCAGTTCAACAATGTTTATGGTAATGACAAAACTGATGATAATTATCTGCCTAAAACAGTTTGTTTATTCATGAAATGATGTAAATTATGCACAAATCACCTCTATACTGCTTCTGCTGTTATTCTGCTCTGTAGTACATGTTTTCATATACTATGCGATGTGTGACTGCTATGTGTAGGCGCAGAGAGAGAGGGGGAAAGGGAAAGACTGACAGAGAAACAGAGTGGAGGGGAGGAAGGGAAACAAGAAAGACAAAGATAGAGAAAGTCCATTAACACACTTGTAAATGAGTCTCAGCTATTTACCCCACGCTGGGCCTCTCGAATTACTGACTGTGTTCAGGATGCAGATTGCAGATGGCAATTAAAGATGAACAGTGTGCACAGACACACACTAGAAAGATGCGCACACAAACACATGCACTAACGTAAGCTTGTATACACTCTCCCCAAGGCAGCAGTTCGGTGCAGATCTACTGATCTCCATAGCAACATTCACTGCTGTGGGCGATGGTGACATCATGAAGATTGATTGTCATAGAAAATCAACATTAAAGCAGAAAGACAGCAACAGAAATATATGTCTTAGCTAAAGTGCAGCAGTGCTTCTAACTACTGGGTGAAGTCATGGCCTCTAGCTGGGGGTCTTTGTTAGTAAATGAGGAACAGACAATATGTGAAAGGCCTCAGCTGGTCCCCAAATACTTGTCAGCAGTGAGGATGGAAAGACAGGCTTATGTAACATTGGAGAAAGAGAAGGAGAAAGACAGAGAGCTACTGTAGGTACCTCTCTGAGGTAAAAATGCTCAGTGTGGTCCCTCTCCTCTCCTTTCCGTTCACCCTCCCTCCTCATCTCTTTCTCTCCTCTGTCTCCTTATCTTTTCCTGTCCAACCGCCTCCTCTCAACCCTCCTTTCTTGTCTCTCTTTACACCACTGACTGATCTCCCTTTCTTTCTGCTAGCTCTTTTACCCTTCACTCAGCATCAAAGCTCGGTGCGGCACGGTGACTAACTCCAAAGTCCAGATACAACCACTCGCTTGGCGGAGACGTCAGAGCCCTGAAGTTTGGAAGTTCTGTCTTGCCTCCTTTTTTTCCTCTCTCCACCCTGCCTAGTTTTTTTGGCACTTGTTTTTCTTCGTTTTTCTGTTACGTAAGACAGACAGAAGTAGAGCAAGCTTCAAAGTGAATGGCAAAGCCATCTTTTCCCCTGCTCGCTTTGCTGTTCATGCATGTCATTCCAGTGCCAGCTCCCTCCCCCCTTTCCCTTCCATCTCTCTCAAGCCTCGTCTTTCTTTTCACTTCTCCATCCTTTCATATTACTGTCCGTCCATCTCTTTCCGCCAAATGGGTCAGTTACTCAATTTTCACTGTATTTTATGCACACAGTCTGTATGTCAAGTTGCTCTTTTAGATGATATCCCCTGACCTTGTCATTGCCACCTTGACCAAACACAGGCAGCGGTGACTGGGGAAAGAGGATGAAAGGGCATTTTCTGGAAGCAGAGAACCTCTGAAAAGGAGACGGATCTCATTATGTCTACCTCTTGCTCATGTCTGCCCTTGTTGTATC
The DNA here is from genome assembly GCA_033238685.1 of Lates japonicus. Taxonomy (NCBI): domain Eukaryota; kingdom Metazoa; phylum Chordata; class Actinopteri; family Centropomidae; genus Lates; species Lates japonicus. Next base: position 1,503,650 of record BRZM01000012.1, on the reverse strand, counting down.
AAATACAGAGTGATGCAGGGATGAGTGCAGCGCTCTTTCTCTTTGATTACCTGTCAGTGAGCCTGAGCATCAGAGGCAGACGAGGTAAAAGATACCATTACATAAATCATCTCTTTTTAAAGACATCCCTTGGCTTAAAAGGTGGAAAAACTCTTATCGGTGACTGATTTAACACAACTGCTTGGGACCTCCTGAATAATGGCTGTGTTATAAATCCTGGCAAATACACAGAGGCATGCATGCACAAACATGACTGACACAAGTGAATACACACACTGACAGAAAGCAGAAAGTTGAGCTCAGGACAAAGAGAAACAAAGCAGATCTGTTGCCCCTGTTAGAGGTAGATCTCACGGACGTGACACAGCAAATAGAAAGTGCTGACAAATGCAGAGTGATGCGTCACCTTGCGTCTCCTCACTTCTTCTAAGTCGCACTTGAGCGTACAGTAAAGGTGGCAGACAATCATCTGATAGCCAGTGTGCATGCACTTTCTGCATGTATGTGACAGGAGATAAGAAGTTAGTAGTTGGTGTTTTCTATTCCAAAAAGCAATGCAGGCAAATGCAGTAAGAGCCATATATTGTTTCATTACTGAGATTTAGACATCAATTAAGATATATATGTATATTTAAAGGGTAGATTTACTGAATATTTGCTATTATTCTGTCTTTAAATACTAGGATACAGATAAAGATATTTATTCACAACAGGTGATAGTGCGGTAAGACAGTTTTTAGTGTGCACATGTACAAAACTTGGAAGGACAACATGGTGCCTGTAAGACGTACAGTTCACAAGAAAGTTGGTTTTAATTAAATGGAACACTCAAATATAAGCCAGTCCTTTGCAGACTAAATTGGACACACTTGAGAATGTTTGATCACTGTAAAAGTTTTGCATTACTTTGTGCTGCTGCTGAAACTCAGGAGCAACCTCAATGGCTGGGTGAAATCACTGATTCACTGGGCTGAGTGGCTGGTCAGACAGCTTTTTCCTCATCGACTGCCTCTGCCACTGACTCATTTGCTGGTGAGGTCTCATAAAACCAACAGTGGTGGACACACCAGTAAAACTGCAGCTGCTTGAAGACGGCGCCTGACAGTTCAACGCCAGCTTTGTGCCTCTGAGAGAAAATAACCAACAGCCTGGTGTGAATCAAGATGGGGTTTATGCATTTCTTGCATCTTCCTACCAGCCTGGCTGTGGTGAGTGATGTCAAAGCAACAATAAACAAGCAGCTGTATGTGATGCACAGTAGGGTGTTGTGTCAGTCTTTATTGCCTGCTATGTGGTCCTGTTTTCTGTCTCTGCCTTTGTGCATTTTCTCATTCCCTGCTTCCCCCCCTCTCCCTTTCCTGTTAGGCATGTGTTGAGGCCCTGTTAGTTCATTTATCATACTGCAGACTCCTGCTCTCAGCCCTGGACTCAGTGATTAATGACGACCGTTCACACACTTAAACATTTAGCTTTGTTTCACTGACACACTAGTTACCATACCGGTCACCATGGGTTACTTAATGCTGGGTCACAGTGGGACTGCAACCAAACTGAGTGACGACACAAAAAAGTTCCCCATATCTGCAGTGTGACCTTTAAAGGCTGGTTTTCTCTGTGTGTTTTTTCCCCCCATGTTAGAATATAAATATGTCATCCATCACAAAAATTAACTGCCAATTGAGAAGGTCCTTTGTGGCCCTTCGCTATAGATACATGCACTTGCTCCAATTTACTCTCAATATTTTTCTTTGCATAGATGACAAATATGACCATCAGTGCACTGACTTGGACCACATGACTTTGTCTTTCTCACAAACCCAAATTCAAACATGTAAGTACACCCACCATGACAATGTTTTTACAGTTACCTTCATGCGTGTCTGAGCTGAAAAAAGAAACGTGAAAGGAACTGAGGTGAGAATGAGTGAGAGGAACTGTCAGAGATACGGTGTTCAAGTGAGGGAATGAAAGAGAGTGTGTGTGTCACAGACTGAAAGAGAGCCAGAGAGGGAGACCGAGAGTAATTTAGTGAAGTGACTCTGTGTTGACCTTTAGTATCTCTCCAGAGCAATGCCAATTTCAATTTCACCCTTCTCCAATGGAAAGGTGACATGTCTGGTGCCACAGCTAGGTGTTCAAGATCAAGAGTGTCTTCAGTGTTGAAGACTTGGAGAGAACTGAAGAGAAGGGAGGGGAAGGAAAGAGAAGAGGGGATATTAAACTAGACTGTAGCCACTTTTACACAAAGATCACACTATATTGCAGTTAAGAAGACCCTTAATTACGCCACCAGTGTCTGTTCTGCTGTGCCAGTTCTTTTATGCAGATGTTGGTTTGGCTCTGTGATTACCTCCACTGCCAGCTTAAATGTTCACCTCGAACAGGCCACACCCAGGAAAGAAAAGTGAAGTGTTAAACAGTAAGTTTAAGTAAGTTTCTATGATCTTTCACCTGCATATCCTCAGCTAAAATAATATAAAAAAACTTAAAACTAGTGTATAGAGGTTGAATTATAACCTAGAACACCCCCAGCCCTTGTTTATTTCTGTTACTCCACATTGCTTCACTATTTTCACTTTTATGTAGAGGGTTAGGGTTATGTCAGTGTCTCATAAGCATAACCTGCCAATCAGTGTAGTGCCAGTAAGAAAGCTATCTGTCTGGTCGCTAACTGTACAACAGGTTATCACAGTTTATTTGGGGAAATTCCTTGACAAACTATAAAATATGACAATAATATGAGACATATTATTTTATTTTAGATTGTACAAATCATTTTTATCTTATTTTGTTCTATTCTATTTTATCATTCTTTTGCACATATGTATAGTGTGTTTGTAGTTGTTTTTTGTGTTTATGTTTGTGTATTTTAAAGTACTGTGCCTTCTTCAAAGCCGAGAACTACCAACAAAATTGCGTTATGTGCAAGCATAATGACAATAAAGAATTCTTGATTCTTGATCTTCTAAATCACTCAATCACTAAATGCAGTGAATCAATTAAACCTAAATAAAACCCTCTTATTTGTTTGGTCCAGGGGGATGGATGTTTCCAAACTGTTAGGGAGGAAGATGCAGGTAATTGGTGAAGAAGGAAAGAGTGAGGTCAGATTGGGACATCCACACCGCCTGTCTATTTTTCTGAGCTTGTCAAAAACATATTTCTAAGACGCTGGGAAAATCGGTAATGTCAGCATCTTTCAGTGTCCATCTATTACAGATGGCCACTGCACTGTGTGCAGTGTGAGAACATGTGTGTATGTGTGTGATGGCTGGGTTTGTGTCTACGTTGAAATGAAGTAGATATAAGAGTCATCTCCCTCTTGCCGCCCATCCCATGCTGTTGGGTCCCGCTCTCTGAAATAATGGATTCTAATTCCTTTCCACTAGAGTGCACCCATCTGCTGGCTTTGGGGGACAGTAAAATCCTTTATCAGTTACAATTATCCCATGGATACTGAGGACTGCTCCGCAAGCATGTGTGTGACCTACCCATCCCAGGTGTTGTGGGGGTGTGTGAATATCTGTGTGTGTGTGTGTGTGTGTGTGTGTGTGTGACAAACAGGGACAGCTAGCGAGACAGAGAGATACCCAGAGTAGAGTGCTGCGAAAGTGTGAGTTGAATCTCTCCGCCCTCTGGGACTTTGAATTCATGAGAAATCATCCCGAGGGAATCAACACCAAGTTGGTGAGTCTGTGTGTGAGTGTGTGTGTTTTAAATTTGCCGTTATATGTCACATAATGTAAGTGTGTGTACCCCCCCCCCCCCCCCCCCCCCCCCCCCCCCCCTGAGTGAGTCTCATGTGTGAGTGTGTGTTTTAATTTGCGTTATATATCACATAATGTAAGTGTGTACTTAAGCTTTTGAACACAAATTAGAACCCCGAAATAGGAATCGTCCTCCTATTCTGGAAGAAGTGGAAGTGGACTGCACTAACTCACCACTGGGGGACAGCAGTAAATCTGCCAAAAGAAAAATTGTATGGCTACTGACAAAATCCAAGCCATCCTACACAACCTCAATTTTGTCTTCTCTGATAACTGCACAGAAAATGTCAAGCTGTCCAGAAGTGATATTTGCAGACCCGTTTTTCGCGTTCACAGTCACACATCCCCAGGGATTCCTGAAGCCCAGAAGCTGTGTAGATCTGTGATGAGAGCTGCACACACACACACACACGCACACACACACACACACACACACACACACACAGCTATTTGGTGGCGTTGGGGTTCAGTATGGCTCTGTCCCTTTCTGCTGAGGACCCAGAATTCCAGAATGCAAGACCTAAGGAGAACTGGGGGGTTACTCTGAAAGGACATTGTGAGATAAACAAACTCCCTCTAATACTATTACACCCCCCCCCCCCCCCCCCCCCCCCCCCCCCCCCCACTCCCCCACCCCTTTCCGCAGTCCTCTTTTCTCTGACACCCCTCTTGCCTCTATGAACTCTGAAACCTGGATTTTTGCTTTCAATTTCATGGACTACAGTGTTCTTCTCTCTGCATCATCCACAATGACTTTCCTTTAAATCCCAACTGCATGTCCTCTGTGAGGGTTTATGTAACATGTGTGTTTTATTTATGTCTGTGCGTGTGTCTAGTGTGTAAAGCTGGCTGTGACGGTGGCTGTCTGAGACCTGCACTGGCAGAGGAGATGAAGTGGGTATGTGTTTCCCAGCAGTGTTGAAGATTTATCTCTCTGCTTACGGCTCTGACTTTACTGCCCATCCACTGGCCTCCAATGGATCCCATCTCTTTCTCTCTCTCCTCCACTTGCCATGAGGGACCAGCCTCTCTCTGTGCATGTTCTGGCTACTATAAATCTGCCATGTTGTGCCATAAAGCTGTTTGGGGCATGACTCAACAAATATTAAGGAAGAGGAGAATAAATAAATAAAGCTAAATAAAAGAGAAACTCTCATCTGGAGGGAGAGAGACAACTTTTCTGCACACAAAATGGAGCCCAGCTGTAAAATATTTACCTCAGTGTCTCTGTGCTTTAAACATTCTGCTGGGAGTCTGTGGGAGCTCACTGCATGACATCACACACACACACTTTTTCTTTCTCTCCTTCACTGCCTTGCCTATGACTCTCTTTTTGCAATTGTAGCACCAAGTCCTCATGTACCATAATATTAGAGTGGACCCCCACTGCCTTTACATATCTAGATCAGTTTACAAGTCATGGGGAGAAATAATTAGCCTGTGAAAACAGTTGTAGGGGCTTAGAGACAAACTGCACTACAAACCTGGGGCACAGTGCATTTCGAACTGCATCATGGGCAATGTGCATACACAGGGAAATGTATGTTTTGGATTTGACTGACACATACCAGAGTCTAAAAGTCAGGACATCTTGGCCTCTGCTGCACCAATTTAGACTTTTCTAAATTTTCTCTTTTTAAACCTTTTCTGATAAGTTTCCTGGTCTTGTGGAAATGTAGTACAAAATCACTGTTCAGTGCACAAACCCTACATACACACGCACACACTCAACAACACATGAAAACACTCACACAGCAAATATGAGACAGAGCAGACAGTGAGGCTTTAAATAATTGTGAAGCAGTTTCGTGAAGCAAACCCTTTCCTCAAAATCGCGTGGAATCGGGGTAGAGACAAACAACACGAATAGCTGAAGGGCCCGTCTGCATTGTGCAACCTGTTCATGCATGGGTGTGAGTATGCTGTGTATTCTGTGACATGTGAGGCTCTGCTTGTCAGTTTATCAACAGTGGCAATTTTTCACCCTTAATCAGCCAACCATGGAGGCATTTTAAATGAACTAAACCTGGATTCCAAGCGCATGGAAAGACAAAAGGTAACAATGAATCATTGCACCTTCTTTGTCTCTGTCCCCACCCCCTCTCTTTCTGTCACATACTCATCCGATCCTTCTCTGCTTTCCAGACCTCTCAGTCTTGTCCCATTGGCTTCACCATGACAGACACATTAGCTATTCACAGAGCGGCAAGCACCATGTGGACAACGGACTGTGCCCAGAAATCAAGCAATATGCTGTCACAGGAAAGAAAAAAAACCCCAAAACAAACACAACCACATGCATATAGTCACTCACGCACGTACGCACACATGATAGGCTCAACATGACCCCACGTCAAAAAAGACAAACAACGGCAACAGAAAGCGGCTGCCTCTCCATGTGGCGAGCTAGTGTATGGAACTCTGGCTCCATATGGGCTCTCCATTGTTGACAAAACAGCCTTAGGGACATTAGCACTCACCATTTGCATATATGGAAAACAGTTTTACAATTGTTTTTTTTTCTTTTTCTATTCCTCTAGCAAATCAAAGTGCCATCATCAATCTGCACTCATCGCCTGGAGGTGTGTTGGAGAGGATTTGAAAAGTCATCTATTTCCTGTCATTTGGAAATGACACAGATAGTACTGACTGCACCTGGAGGAAATCCCATGATGCTCTTACCTAGCTGCAGCTCCATATTGCTAATCTTGTTTTCTGAGGGAAACAGGATCTTTGGCGGCTTGTCGGTCAGAGGAGCTGAAAAGGAGAAAAGACACAATTTAAATATGATACAAGACAAACCAGCAATACAGGCACATTGTCACTGAAGAAGAATTGTGAGAATTTAGTTCCCAATGCCCTTCTCTTCCACTTATTCCACAGTATTTTCTTTATATCCCCCAGCTTTACATAGATTTGTTAGCATTAGAACAGAGAGCATAGACAGACATTATCTCTTACCTCCTATTCAAAATAGATAAATGTTCTACTTGCTCTTTGCGTCTCTGCAGACACATCGCTCTCTAGTGTCTACGGATCTTGGGTTTCATTCTGACCTACTTCTAATCATAAATAAATCACTATGTTGCCAAGAACAAGCCACCACTTAATCTGCATGAGTGTTAGGTTTTTGAAGAGCCATCATGGAGGGTGTGTGTGTGTGTTAGTCGGAGCAGCTGATGCTCTAATGATGCTAATCAGCCATACGGTGGATGTCAGACCTGCTGCTGAAGTCCTTCCTCTGGGGAGTGCAGCAGTTTTATTGTTGTTAAAAGCATTTGCGTGTTCTGTGAGAAAGGCTGCGCTCGTCAGGGTTAAAAGGTTAGGAGAACAGAAAGAGGGTCTTGTATGTACATGGCTGAACTGTAACACGAGGGAAGAGAAATGGAGAGGCTGTGTCTACATGGAAGATGAAATGTTTTGAGCATGTGGAACTTAATTTGTCACTCAGAAAGACAAAATAGTCTTGCAGAGAGAGAGAGTTTTCAAAAATATATTTTGAATGTCCTTTCTTTAAGCAATGTCTGTCATCACACTCTTAGTCACACATATTCACAGCAGCGAGCTGTCTGGTACAGCGTGGCTTAATACCATTGATACCATTGGCCGCTGAGCTGCTACTATGAATCAGTTGTGGGTTTGAACTCTGCTCCAAAGCAGTTTTATATGGTAATAGCATCATAAAGACAGTTCTTAACTATAGTTATTTTGTCGGTTACAGAAGAAACATCAAGAGCTCAAGGCTATCTTCTTTTATTTTTCTGATGTATTTACTCATATGCATTCTTTCTTATATGTTACAATGTTGATGAAGGAGACAAAATTAAAAATGGAAATGGAAATGATCATTGATTCAGCCACAGTCCAGCACTAAACCCATGTGCTCTAAAGCAGCTGTTTGACTGGTGAACACCAGGATCAGTGCCTCTCACCTGGAGGTCACACCTTTTGTAATAGGGTGCAAGGTGCTCAAACTGTGCATTTTTTCACTTTGTGTCATTCCTCCCTGCTGTCTTGTTGAATCCATGTAGTTTGTATTTAGTGTTTTGTTTCATTATGGACAAGACTTGTATTTTTGTGTGTGCGGGCTTGTTCCAGACATCTGACCTTATGTTAAATTTGCACGTGGACATTTTAATAGAAAAAGTAGTGACTTAGTGACATGGGTCAGTAGACATCAAGAGTGTAATGCTATTATTCTCACCGTTATATAAAAGAAGAAAAAAACTCATGTCATGCACATGTTCTTTCTCTGCTGATTTTAACCTACAACATAATTTTTTGTTGCTGTTCCATTACATCATGAGGAAAAACTGGGGCATGTTAAGTTCATTATTACCTATATTTCACTGCTAGTAAGCTAGTAAAATGTTTGATATCATCACAGACCTTGGAATTTCTTCCTCTTGAGCTTGAGCATTCTAATTATACTACAGTGCTTACAGGCCAAAGATAAAGATGGAGTTTACTTGAATAAAAGAGGTTAGATATATATAGCCGGATATGTAGGCCTTCAGTTATGACTCTGTGTACAGTGAATGTATTTATTTATAGTAATAACTCATTTACATTAACGCATGTACATTTACAATAGGTCAGATGAGAAAAGTATGACCAAACAGTAATTCTGTACTTCTTAAACCAGCTGTGAAAAAAACCCACTTATTGAATAAAAACAGGGGCTACTCCCAACAGCAGACCTTTCAGGCACATCTAATTATTTAGTGGTGAACTTGCAAAGACAACTTATTCAGGCCAGTTTGTAGCCCAGTGCTTTCATTAAGATGTTTCCGTAGAGTGTCCTCATAAGCTCTCCTCTTTTGCTTTATAATAAGACATTTCTAACAAGCCACTGAAAGCCCTGCTCTGTTTTGGTGTCTGTATTTTGGAGGAACAAGCCATGCGATGTTGCTGCGCTAAGTCATTCAGCACAAAGAGTGTCTTGTCTGAAGTAAAGTGTGTGGTTTTGTAAGGTGCTTGGTTTAAGGCTAGATGATAATATATTTAACAAAGACTCAGGCTGCCCGAAAGAGGTTTTTCTGTGAGTGTTAATGTTAATTATGTGTGGGTCTGAGTACAGTGTTTTTTTGCTCAGATGTAGCACCTGCTGGTATGTAAATACTGACACAGAAGCACAGTGACATCTATGAGAGGGGCGGTCACGGGCTTTTAGGCACAACTGTTTGCACAGTTAATAGGTAATCAAACAGCACAATTACACTGGATACTGATACAATTTTAATTACATATCAAACTGCTATACATAATTACACAATGGGTGATCCTATAGCTAATTATGCACAAAGCAAACAAATGAGGACAAGCTGTGGATGGGAGTCGAGAGGGGAAGCAGATGTGGTAAGGAGAGCACAGATAGGAGGCAGACATCAATAGAAAGAAGAGCAGAGCTAGTAAAATGAAGAGAGTAAAACAAGGCAGAGGATGGAAAAGAAAATTTATAAAGCTAAAGTGAACCAGTCAAGACAAATGCGCCCCCACCCCCACTCCCCACCCCACTTATTTTGGCATGCAACGCTTGCTTCTCAAAATCTCATTATCTTAATTACCACTCCTTTATGGGAAATACATCAATTATCATGGTTCAGGGAGGGGCACCATTTAAAATACGGAGGATTGGGAGCAACTCCTAACAAAGGCAAGAGTCTCTGCTTGCCATTACTGGGCAAAATCTGGAATTAAGCAACCATAAAGAAAAACAGGCGATTAAAAATGCAAATATATCTGGTGAGCTGTTAACTTGGAAATGGATGTCCTATGTTGTGTGATGTGTATCTCATTTCTGAAAGAAATGATTATATGCTATATTTTCAAGGTTAGTATGCATATTTATTTGCCTCTACAGAGGACACATTAGACAATTGTGACACAATTATACTGTATTATACAACAAGTAGTTCCGACCAAGCAATCTGATTGGTCAACAAGACATTTAGAACGTGCTCAAATCAGCATGACAGCACACCTTACTCATCACTAAAAATATTACTCTGCCATATACATTTTACTTTGTTGGTAATAGTTGTATAATCGCAAGATTACACTCGAAGGTGTCCTTTAACGTCATTTGAGCAAAGCGCCTCGGCTTTCTCCATTGCTGTGCCGGTGACACGGCGCTATAACTTAAAATGTATGTAAAGGTTTGCGGTTGCAGAAGCTACATCTGTGTGAGTAAATAAATGCAGCGTCTTTGTTATAACGTGGTTGATAAAAGTAAGCACTGATTTGTGCAGTAGGCTGTTGATTTAGTTCGGTAAATTCTGAGACCTCGATAAAGCATCAACGTCAGCTCAGAGTTCACTCATCTGGGACTAGAAAATCATTTCTGTTGCCGTAGTGGTAAACTCGATTCCATTACACATAGGAGTCCACTGACGTGACTGATTGTGTTCCAGTTATTAGTCAGACCCCATGTATTTCCATGGAAACGGGAAAAACACTCGCCAAAACCTTTTGAGAGCAAATTGCTCCTCAACATGAACAGATTTTGATTATACATTTGACTTTGTTGGTAATAGTTGTATAATCGCAATATTATACTCGAGGGTGTGCTTTAGCGTCATTTGAGCACGACAACGACAGTGATGCAGTCAGGACCGAGGCGCTCGGTTAATATTGCTTAATTCATGTGACGGCTGCAAATTGTAAATGGTTCGTTCAACCTCCAAGTTGGGCACTGAGTGATCTTTACTTCCTGCCTTCTTGGTAAATGGCAAATGGACAGCACTTATCGCTTTTCTAAAGAAGCGGATAAAGAGCTTTACTCATTTCTCATTCAACCATTCACACTCACAATTGCGATGCAAAGTGCTGTTTTAACCATCGGGAGTGACTTGGTGTTCATGCTAAAGGACACTTTTACATGTGATGGGGAGGAGCTGCCTCCGAAAATCACAGCCCTCCGCAAAATAATACTTGGAGGACAAATTATGAGCATTTATATATTACATGTTGCAGAAACTTTGGGTAGAGGTAGCTGAAATATTTGAGCTCTAGCAAGTGTCTCTTAATTGGTACCATGCAGGTATGACATGGTTATCTTTAAGGGACCAGAATAGCCAGGCAGGTATGCTTCTGCAAGCATACTAGGAGATCAGTGATTCAGCATAAAGCAGTGATCTCTGAGTATCCTTGTCTATTCCCAGCAGCAAACTAGGCTGAATTAATTTCAGGGGGTGGCACAAAGTACTGTATTTCTGTAAACTCCTAAACCACAAGATGGTGGGACAGCATACCTTAACCTTGGGATGGATGCTGTATGTATAAAGTTACCTATAAATCTCTGCTTATGTCTGATTGTGTTGAAAAAATGTAGTATGTACTGTGTAATGTTTAAAGTAATCGCAAGCATGGCTGGGTTTGCGTTTTCAAAGAGATTTTTTGACATATGACAGTCAGTATGAACTACACTGCTTAACTGTGAGTAGTTTTTAAGTGCTACTGAGCAGAGACTAAGTCAACTTTTGTGTGTACAGTATGTGTGTGTGCTTGCAGACCTACATGTTGATACATTAACACACAGTGGGACTCTGGATATAAGCTTTGTGATCAGTCATCCACAATTCCATTTCTGCTTGGTGGCAGAAAAGCTCACTGGACTTTCCAGATGGATTATTCTGGGTGACTGACTGTAGGGAAACAGCAAATTAATGAATTAAGGATGGAGCTGAGATACTTGGATCACTGGGTTTTTTCTGTTAGTCGTCTCATTTGTGGGGGTCAGAGTGGGGGATTTGTAAGAAAGAAATATAATGTCGGCAAATTAGTGACAAAGTTGAAAGTATGATCAAATCAAATGTATAAATTACTGTCACATGCAATATATCAGTTTGTAGGTACTTACCATACAGGCATGCAAATGGATGAAGTCACAGTTATAGAGATTCACACACACACACATTCATGCATGGATACAAGCACACAAATGTACATGAAGTTGTGAACAAAGGCCTGTATTGTCCGTTGGTCTCAGGAAATTGGCTCCCCAAGGTTTTCAGTATTTAACGAACAAAGGCAGTCAAGCTGGGAAAAAGTAGAGGAAAGGAGACTTGGGCAAGCACAAAGTCCTTGTGAGTCTCTCAAGACTGCTAAGCTTGACTAGAGAAGTCTCAGTTCTCCTCTATGGCTGGTAAACTCCTATACTGTACTGCAGGAGATCACCATATATTAACAGTGACCTTCCTCTGTACTGTTGTCACCTTTGAGCCAGTTTCATTACATTCTTGATGGTGCAATAACCACCCTGTATGATTCCCTTATAAAGTCACCTCTGAGTATACAGAATTCAATTCCAGACCTGACCATTTCCCACATGAGAGAAGCTGCACAGGGAGCTGGATGGTGTCATCCGGAGTAAAGTAATAAAAGCAATTATATTCATCCTAAACCATATCACGACTCCCCACTGTGCACCACCGTTGTGCTCTCTAAGAGTTCTGCCTCTGGCAAAGCTGAAATACTTGAACATCAAAGCAACAAATATGGCTAGACAGGTTCCTGCATGACAGTCACATGCACCGTTAAATGGCTATCATCACCAAGAGTGAAAACAATTGGCCTCTTTTGGCCGAGTGGTCAGTCAAGCTTTTCTGACAAAGCAGCTCTCTAAGAGACTGTCTGATAATGAAACATGGCAGTGATAACACTGTTCAAAGTAGGGTTCCCACTGTGCAGCCTCAATAATCCATATCTTTTTGAAATAATATGAAAGAGGAAATTAAAAGCCACTGCTTGCATTTCAGCTCCTTGCTCATTTGCAGAATATGTTAGCTAACCAATGGACGCTAAATTTAACAATTCATAACCTAATAAGTAGTACATGGAGACCAATTAAAGATGAATTTGACTAAAAGAGGAGAAAACTGAGAGAGAAAGTGAAAGATGAAGTGAGAGAGTGACACAGAGACAGAGACAATGACAGGGACACAGAGTAAAGGGGACAGAATGAGCTTATTGATCGCTGGTGTACCATGATCCTGCCCTTTCAGCAGGTGTGTGTATGTGAGTGTACAAGAATATACTTATGCTTGCATGCGACCACAGATCTTTACCCCTTATAAATGTTACATCCAATATTCTTACTGGTGCCCTGACTCCAGGCTTCCCCTTCTCGCAAACTTTAACAAGCCTTTTACTATAACTCCACATCAATTAGCCAAAGCACCTTAATGAATCAGGCTTCAAGTGGCTGCAAAAATGAATGCTAAGTATATGCCTATGCAAAATAAAATAATGTATTATTCTCTACTTACAAAGCAACCTCATTAAGACCGTCTTAATTTATTTTTTCAGACTCTCATCAAGGATTATATTTTCCACAGGTTGATAGACTAACTTACACTGTATTTAGAGCAAGATGCTCAATTAAGCAGTCAGGGAATGTGAAGAGTGCTTGAAAAGAATGAGGAGCATTTTTATGGGTGTATTGTTTACAGAACAGTGAGAGAGAGGTGTCCTCAAGATTTAATTGTGTCCCCTGCATGTTAGAGTCAAGGAGAAAAATGAAAACATGAATACATGTTCACAGACACGAAAACATATGACTCATTCTCAAATTCATGGACTGTATATAGAGAGAAATAATGAGAATTCAA
>BRZM01000012.1:1361591-1490086 GCA_033238685.1 Lates japonicus | reverse complement strand
GTGTGTATCTCTTCCTCTCTCTCTTTGTTTGACATGCTATATACCAGCCTCAGGTTTGTCCAGGTGTGTAAACACACTGCTAGTGCCAGTAGGATCCCTGAGGTGACACATATAGGGCTGAGATTTACAAGAAGTAACTGAGGAACAGATAGGCAGCCTGCAGGGTCACCTCACTGCCATCTGCTCCATCAGCTCCTTTTGACCCATCTCCACAGCAACCTCAGCAGCTCCCAGAATCCACTGTTCCTCCTCATCTGTGCATAATAACTGATGAATGTACAGTTGCAAAAGACAAAAAAGGGAAAACTTGCCGATGCAATAATTTCATTGTCCTCTGTGTAATATGAGTATAAGATTGTTTAGTGCAGATTTAGTGTAGATGACTGCAGATGATGGAGCCACAAAGTTTCCTAGACTTGAAGTAGGGATGTCACGATTACATGTATTAGTTCTGAGCACCACGACACCCGTGCTTCATACATTTATTATAAAAAGCAGAATTATATTGTTCAGTCTGCAAGATGGTACGTCAATGTCAACCTTGATTTTAAGTGCAGTACCTGAAGAAATGCAAAGAGCTCTAACTAATGGAGTCACTGCAATAGAGTATTATTTTTTATCATTTGAATTGGAGACAAATTATATGCTTAAGTTCAACATAGCCTCTGACAGACTACGTACTGCTCCTCTTTCTTACTTCATTTCTTATTTTTTGGGGTTCACTGTTATCATGGTGAAGAAGTTCAAAGCTTCTTTTTAATAGACAAATGACTAGTTTTATTTCGCTTGATTCAGCTTCACATAATTGGATATTTTATACAATAGTCTGTTTATAATGTTTGTATTTATTGTTTTAACAATGTTTTGGATGTTGCCCTCTCGGCCTGGTCTGTCTTGAAAAAGAGATTTTAATCTCAATGACATTTTTCTCTGGTTAAATAAAGGTAAATTAAAAATGAAAATGAATGAAACTTATGCATCTTGTCACATCATCGAAACATTAAGCAGGCTTACTATCTATATTTTATTAAATTAGTCAAGTATCTTGATATGTTTCATAACTGAATAAGTCTGTGTAAAGAATATAAAAGCTGCATCACAGCTTTTGTTCTTTCATGTTGGTTCTTTTTCAATAGGGCAGAAAATGGATTTTGCTCAAGTAACAGTGATCTTAGACTAGCTGATGAGGACATGTGAACAGCAGGCACCTTTCACTGTGGGGAGAGTAGCTGATGATCAGCAAGGAAGAATTGAGTCAACTCGCCAGCTCTCAGTTTTTTTTTTTAATCGGCCAATCAGCACAACACTTAGAAGAGTACCCCTCCATCTGAATTGCACACAGAAATGCTTGAGATTCAGCACAGCAGTCATGCAAAATAAGCCAAAATACTCATACAGAAGACTTTGTTAATGGAATTGCTGGGCCTCTGTTTCTTCCTTCCATTCATTATCTATACCACATGACCACAATCATTCCCCTACCTTAACCACATATTTATCAGTGTCACCATGACAACAAAGCTCCTATAACCTTTGAGCCTAAACTTAACCAAAGATTAATTGTAGCACTGTCATGCCATAAAACTGCCTTCAGCAGTTTTGAAAGGCACAGACAAATGATGTCCTTTTGTCAATAGGGGCAGCAGATCAGAAAACAGAGGACATGGGCAAGCAATGTATTTTGTTGTTTAATATGAGCAACGTTTTGGTCTTTCCAAAAAACCAAAAACTAAATATACAATGCAGAAGGGAAGCTACTCTCTTAGCCAGACACAAACACATACTGTGTTCTAGCATGAGTGTCCCCACTATTGCCAGACACAGTCCAAGTCCTTGATGTTACAGCCCATAGTGTGTGTTTAGTGTGCCAATTTCTCATTAGAGATTCAGTAGTCTCATTTGTGATATAAGCATAAGATATGCATATAATGTCCACTCAGTACACACACGTTAAATACACAAATATAAATTAACATAAACGCACATTCACACATATACAAAAACCTAAAACAGACACTGGCAAACATACAGTAAACAAACATACTGTTACTGGAGTTACTGGAGAGCAGTGATAATTAGCATGACACAACTGATGGTCTAAACTGTCTCTAAGTGAGGTTTTACCAGCTCACTCAAATGAAGCCAGACACATAACACAGTGCCAGGGTGAGATCTGCAAATCATGTGTTTGTTTGCTTCCCCTTATTCCAAAAGCCTAACGATGCTCTTCTCTCCCAGTCTCCTAAGACAGATGGAGATCATTAGCTTCTCTCACTCCCCTCTCTCTTCCTCTCTCCCTCCCTGCCCCCCCCCCTCCTCTTCACTCTCTTCGATCTGTCATGTCTAAACCATAGGCCCTCTTTGTCTCGCCTTTTCACTCATCTCCTCCCTTTGGCCCTCACTCACTGTCTCTGTCCATCTTCCTCTACACAGATTTTTATCTAAAGGTTTCAAACTCCAGCAGAATCTTACAACTTTAACAAGTGCTTCATCACTCTTGTCAGAAGTAGTTACAGGAGTCATGACACACACTTCCCTAGACAGGAGGAATTGATGAGAAGCCATTAGACTCTGCTGATCCTAGAGTGAACGGCAGGGCCTCCATCACTGCGTTCCTCTCCTCCTTGACATAGAAGCATGGACAGCAGCAGCTCTTTAGACATGTGTCAGACACACAAATTCTTTACAGACATTCACTAAGAGAGGTAAAAAATTATTATTATTTTAATTTTTAATTATTTTAACAATGAACTTCACAGCTGTGATTGCCAAAGCATCTGTGGAAAGGTTCAGGCAGCCATTCCCCAGTCAATTACAAATCTGTCAAAACCATTTAGGACCTATTATTTGTTAATGAATCTCAGTCACTGATGGCATTATAAGAAGACAAAGGTAAATAAATACCACACAGCGAGGAGCTATGGAGTTTACTGTTGGCACAGTTTTTACTGAGTGAGTGTTTGCAGTACCGTTGAAAAGTGTTAACAAAGTTTCTGCTGTCCTGACTGCATCGGTGACCATCTGGGCTGAATCCATCACTTTGTTCTACATATCCTTTGTGGCCCTGACTCCTAATTTTACATTATGACACTATAGTTGTGGAACCAGCAGTGAGAGGAGCCATTGAGCCATGAGCTGAAATTGATGCGATGATATCTTGTGTTTGTGATAGCTAAAATGTTTTTAAAAATGTAGTAAATGCTTCCTTACATCAACACTGCACTATGGTTGACTATTTCCTGTGTGTGGTAATATTTTTTATTAGAGCAACAATTTCTCTTGAAAGTACACTTAATTTGGAGCTGAAAAAACATATTGCCAACCACACAAAATAATTTGATCAAGTGTTAATATGCCCGAGTGGTTATATGGGAGCTGATGATAATTTTTATAGTGCTGACCTGAGCTTATTGCTGTGTGCAGTGGCAGGGAAGGGACATCTGTCACATGCAGCAACTTGCTGTTTCAGTGGATTGAAGCACAGGATTGTTGTTCTTGGACTTTAATTGGTTGTAATATTAGGGCAATCTTCTACACTCTGTGCGCTGCCTATTGAATAGTTTTAGTGCTCTGATTTGAGGATAGATTAAGACACCTATTAGGCTGCAACTATATGTTTTCATGTTCAGATTTTGTAATCTCTGTTTTTCAGGTTTGTTCACACTTATTAAAAAAATATATATTTTGCTACACTGCAAAAGGTGCCATTTTAGCATGAAAAGTAACTGGAGGCAACCACTCCTGCTGAAAAATTGATCTATTTATATACTGTTATAACAGCATTTCAAGGTCAGACTTAAGCAACAACAGTGATGTGTTAGCATTAATGAGGTTTGGAAAAGATATTGTTTCAGTGCATGTGGCGGTCTTGAGTAAGAGGAATGCATGCTAAAAAGCCCGGCCTCCTGGAGGTATTTGTTCTGGGAAAATGAAGTAGATTTTCAACAGTTCCTTGTATGTAACAGGTTTATGCAAATTTCGACACTTCCATATGTATGCACAGGTGCATGCAAGAAACATAAAGGTATACATGCTATAGATTAGACCAACAGCCACCCCACTGTCAGTATTTTACACTGAATCCTAATAAAAGTAGTGGAGCTGATTGAGTGCTTTGACATCCCTGGGGGTGGTCGAGGTTAAACGGGTGCAGGGCTAGGCTCTCCTTCTCTGCTTTTAAAAGCCTGACATATTCCCTGCAGGATGTCTGACCCTCTCTGACCACAAATCAACCAGCAATTACAAGCCTACCGAAAACCCACACACATACAGTGAGTAAACACAGACAAACACACTACCATGGTACTCCCTGACCAGTGCTGCTGTGCGAACCAGAAACAAAAAGGAAGAGCAATATATTTGTGAAAGACGCAAAGTGTAATATAGGGAAAAGTAGTATAAGGCAGAATAGCTAATAGTATAAGCAAGTAAAAGAAGAAACAGAGAAGTAAAAACATGAAGGACATGAGAGTTAAGAGTATGAGATGTGAGCAAAGGAGAGGCTAAGCAAGTATTAAGAGCCACTTATCTGGCCAAGTATGCTGTGTCACCTTGTTTGACCTTAACTGTGATGGTAACATCTTTTGGGCCCATCAGTGGAATTCTGAAAACCCAAAAATGCAGTGATTGCACATGCCATTCCTCTAATGTTTCTTTCTGTCCACCTGTGTCTGAGATATTGAAAGTGAAAAAAACAAATGAGAGGACTAAAAGTGATTTATAGCCCTCCTCTCAAATACATACATTGGCAAGAAAAAGCACTGGAGACTTGAGATCTGCGTAGCAGTCATGTTGGGCTGTTTTATTCTATAGCAGTGTGTTTGTTGGTCTTTCATAAATAAGGCAAGTCACAGAGGACTGGAAAGCCCGTCTAAGTCACTGCTTTGTTACAAGACAAAGCCCCTTTTTATGTCACTTGGAATAACTTGTCACAACACAGCTGAACCCAAGGTGCCATCCTATCGATTTCCATGGCAACAGGGATGGTCGCATCGGCAAACAGAGTGGGCAGTTCAGTCTAATTCTTTTTAATTTAAGATGCAATAATGTGTGTCATTGTTTTTTTTAAATCACAATTTTGATTTGATTAAAACATCACTTCACTGTCAGTATGGACAACAACTGTGAACCCTTTCAAGTACCAAGAATTTCTCCAGGTGGAAAACGTGATGTCACGAATCACCAGAGTTTTTCAGGACAGCAGAGAGAGGAGAGGAAAGGAGAAGAGAGGAGAGGAGAGGAGAAATTAGTGAGCATACATAGGAGGAGAAAAACCATTCCTAACACTCGCATGATTCTGCCATTTGAATCTAAATGTGATAACAGTCGTAATACCCATCTTAACATCCCTCTGCGCATTTTTAATTCACACAAACTCCCAAGTGAAATTCAACACAACAAATTCTCTAGCTCTGATAAAAGGGAATAAAACACCAGGCAGCCACTCCATACAGTTATATCTCAGAGAAGAAGCACCATCAGCACTCTACTATCACATTCTCTAGGAGCGAAGAGACACGAAAGGATGTAACAATATATATGCGTTATTTGCATTTTGGATACAACCACCTGTTAGCTTCAAAGAATAGCAGCAGTGGGAAACACAGGGGTTTTGACAGTAATGACTAATCATGGGCCAGCGATACAAAGCGGGCCTCTTCACAGGGATCCTTTGATGCAGGTGAATCACATCCTAAACATACTTATTAGCAGGAGTGGGGGAGGAGAGTGAGGGAGGAAGGGTGAAAAGAAGTGGGGAGAGAAATTTGTTCCGCACGTTAGCTGGCATGCTTGGGTGCGCGAGAACAGAAGGTTGGCATAATGAATTCTGGCGTGCAAGCGGCTGTTAATGAAATAAAGAACCCCACCCCAACAGCGGTGTGAATGTGCATGTGCTGGAGTGTGTAAGCATGTGTGCAAAAGAGGGACAGAGGCGACAAGACAGAGGAAGTTAGCGAAGTGAGTGAGGGTTTTGTGAGTTTACAACAGACGATTCTTTTCCACAAAAATAGCTCTGGTTCTTGAAGTGGTTCTATTGAGGACTCTTCAAACCGTGGTGCTATTTAGTTAACCAGCCTGCTTTTCCACCAGTTTTGACCCACTGCAATCAGGGATGCATTATCAGTGGAGGCCGTTGTAGAATATGACACACCCACTGATACTGTAACAGTTCGCACTTCAAATCAAGGAAAAATTGCTACATATTGGCTCCAGCTGCGAACCAATTTATTTTTGGCTGAAATGGTTCAAAGTTAGATGCACAACCCAGAGCGGAACCTGTTCCAGGCTGTGAGAGTGAAGGAGAGTGAAGGAGAAAAAGGGTTGTTACTATACACAGTATGAGCAGGTATTGTGTATTTGTGTATGCTTCTGTATGGCTTTTTAAAGAAAATAAACATTGTTCTCTTTAGCTTTGAATGTGTTGGTTGCTTATCTCTGCAGGGCTGCATAATAAGAGAATAATTTGGGACAACAAGGACTTTGCAGCTATGCTGATTAGATGTTAATTCTGTCTCTTTGTAATGTTTTGTTTGAGATAATCTGGGGACAAAAGAGATATTGAACTGTCAACAAAAGTTACATTCCTAAAAGAGGTATTGAAAGTAATACTGCTCATGAGTGAGATAGCTTCCAGAAAGAAAAAAAAAGCATGCCAGATGAAGTTACATTCCTTTGTGTTTTAACCCTACCCCATAACACATTCAGAATCTTGCATATGTCCCCACTGCAGATAGATCTACAAAAGAACACTTTCAGGTTGAACTTCATCAAAACGTCATTTCTTTTCTTTAACAGTTTACTTTCAGGAGAAGAATCATAAACTACCCAGCTTTGCAGTGGCTCAGCCCTGATCTTTCTTTCTGTTTGGGACTGCTAAACACTGAGGCCAAGCAGACATTCTGTTTTAAGATGTTGTAGATGTAAGATATTGTTGTATAGGTTCATATGAAAGTGACATACAATATGTTCTCAGTAGGACAGGTGGAGGATAAGGCTCTGAAGTGATTTCTAAACCCTCTGAAGACGGTCTGTCCCCACCCTCTCAACACGGGTTGCCTAATTGAGTGTTAATTTGGTGCTAATTATGTAACATGTTATCCCAGTGAGACGCCCCAGATGCCACGAGATGAAGGCGTGTGGAAGAGTGTGCAGAATCGCAAAGCAAAGCATTTAGGGAGACACTAAGTATCTATGTCTCACAGTCTGCATCCAACCCTTGAATTCACTGTGTCATGGTGCAGAGAAAAAAAAGAAACACACACACGCACACACACACACACACACCCACACACACACAAATTAAGAAGCATTCAACCAAGTCAAGATAAACACTGAAAAGTATGCACTTTTCAGAAATAAGGGCATCCTCACATGAACTTCAGCTGATTGTTAAACCAATATTCAAATATCTACAAGCAAGACTCGTTGAATTAATCATTCAACAAACATTTCCTAGTGAAAGTTCAGCCCCTACATAAAAATTTTAACAGATTTCTTTTACTGTGAGAGTAACTGAAGCTGGGCTGTGTCTTTGCAGACAGTGAGTGGTTGGGCCAGAGAGAGTGCTGTGGCACTGATGCTCTCTTCTCCTCCTGCTCTGTTCCTCAAATAAATATAGCATGATTATTGAGAAGACCTCTCTGCTTTTTTATTTATAAAAGCCATAGAGTCTTATTCAAGAATATTCTACATGGGCACTGGAGTGGGGTATTAGGATTTAGTGATGTGTGTGTGTGTAGTGCCAGCTTATTACATGAGACTGTGTGCAGATGCTGTATTTGTGTATGTACAGCTGTGGATAAATACCCATTCAGTGGTGTGTATGTGGTGCTGAGTACTTTCGATTCAAGGATGTTGTACGTGGGTTTCAGCCCTAACAAACTACAGTGCACATGTTAATTACACCCCTTGCACTGCTGTAGCCAGTTCATGGGTTTTAATACTCTGTGTATGTCAATAGAAACCACGCAATACTTGTTATTAGAATAAATTCACTGTTGGATGTGGTGTCTCTATGAGATTTGCTAACAATAAGAAAAATATAGAATATTTCCTGCCTTATCCCTTATGAGGATTTCTTCTCTACACTCTGATGAAGTAAGTTAATGTCTGGAATTAGCACTGTCAAAGTAAAAATCATGGTTTTGTCGCACTGTCTGAGTGAATCCATCATTCAGTGTTCATAGATTTTGAAAATGTTTAAAAAACAAACTCATAGTAGTGGGGGCTGATCAGGGGAAAAAATAAACAAATCTAATACCTACGTTTTTTTCCCCCCTCTGATAGGTGTGTGTGTGTGTGAGTGAGAGAGAGAGAGAAAAGAGAGAGAGAGAGAGAGAGAGCACATCACTTGTTTTCCTGTGAATGCAGTAATGGCAGGGAAGATGGCTGTAGTTAGTTCAACACGACCAGAACTCAGCAATCCCTCATTCAGTGCTGAGCCTTTTCTGCATTCACTAATAGATTTCCTATTCTTGTCTAATTAAAAAGGGAAGCCTTTTTTACCCTGAAAGGCTCCCAGAGCTATATTGAGGGGTGGAGAGGTTGCTGGGAATCCATCAGATGTGATGCAGTTAATCAGCATAAAGCCTGCTTCACTGCACTGCTAAACAACAACTGCAGGAATGGACCCAACCCTCACACTGCACCACACTGGGATTCAAAGCCATGCAGGCACAGAGGTGAAATCAATTTAAAAAAATTACTATACAATGCGCTCTAGATTTTGTCTCATAACATAAATACCTGGTAATTCACTATACTCTTTAAAATGGGTAATTAGAGGGGATTTAAAAATAACTACAGAGACAGCTGCAGAGAGTGCAGAACGTGACAGAGAAAGGTAAGAAAGAAAATGAGCGGACAGGGAAACAGCCTTTGCCCATGGTAAATACCTGCCTCTACCTCCTATCTTTTTGAATGAGAAGTTAGGAGAGAGGAGTGGAGACAGGTGAGAATGAGGGAGACAAAACCTGAAGAACAGCAGAAGGAGAGGGAGAGAGAGAGCGAAAGAGAGAGAGAGAGAGAGAAGGGAGGATAGGAGAGGAGAGAGAAATTAGTGAACATACACAAGAGGTGAAAAAACTGGTATGACATTCCTGACACCCACATCATTCTGCAGCAAAATGGGAAGTCAGCGATAAAGGCTGACTCAACCTCCTCCGGCAGTGCACTTTTACCTTTTTCTTTGTTCCAAAACCTATGTTTAAGGTACAGTAGATATCTAATCTTGAGCTAGATATGGTGATGAGCAGAGGAGGTCAAGACATTTCCTATTGTTGCACATCTGACTAGCTAGATAGACACGTGAGCATGTAATCTCAGTAAGAAGAATGCTGCAATTAGACGTTCATCAACATGATCTCACCCACACTACCAACCTACATAATCTGATGGCCACCTGTAGTTTGGACACCCATCACCTAATCACTACTATAGCAAAGAAAAGTGCTATATGGGTGCTGCCGGAACCTACAACCATCATCTCATCTAATCTTTTGGTGAGACACCAGCTCTTGTTTGGCTGAGACAAGAGGTGGGACTTACACTTGTGTGTCCAGAGTGGCAACTGGCTTGGGAAGAACAGGTGGAGGAGAAACTCTGCCATTCATTTGCACTTATCACAGCTGGGCAGGCATGCATGGATGTGTACATATGAGACACAGGCACAGACACAGACAGACAGACAGACACAGACACACACACACACGCACACACACACACACAGAGAGAGAGAGAGAGAGACATATACAGGTATGTACATAAAGCAGATGTACAACCGCACAGACTGGCATTAAAACAAACATGCCTTCTCCACTCCCCACGCAACCACACACACAAACATTTACACACAAGCAGAGGAACAGACACTGAGAGCAAACTGTAGATGCTGACACCGGCTTCCTGGACAGCCTCTCTGACTGTGCACGGATGCCAGAGGAGGAGAAAGAGAGAGAGCAAGAGAAGCAGCAATGCTGCTGTAAAGACATCATTTCCATTGTGTACCAGGGAAAGTGGTGGCATCACAAAATGGTAATGACAGTTAAGGCGTTTAGTCACGGACTTACTGGAAGGAATTGAAAAAAATAAAACACCCTCATTTTGACATAACTGACATTCTCTGAGGCACCGCTACTGGGTCCAAAATAACTATTATGCTGAAGGAAATACACACTATATACTATTCAGTGCACCTGAAGAGAGTGAGCAGGCTAATGCTAAAGCAAATATGTGCGTGCACAAACACATGCACATACATGAACAGTACCACATGCACACAGTGAGGGCTCTTCCTCTGCAGATAGAGATCTCTTTGCGTCTCCACCTCAGGGGCTGAAAGGCATTGACTGCACAATATAAGTATGATTTAGAGTATTGAGTGACAAGGGAAGAGCGCAGGTCACATCAACCTTATGAAGCTACAAGATACCAGGGAGAAAAAGAGCTAGTGGTTGGGGTATAGAGAAAGACAGAGAGACACAGAAAAAGTGGGAGTAAGAAAAACATTAGGTCTGACATTTGACATAATTAAACCTCATGTATAGTTGCACAGTTTATTTTGGTTTGTACAATGTTGACAGGAAAAATAATTAGCGTTCCCTCCCTGAAAATGGGGAAAACAGAAACTTTTCATATTCCCATTTCTCCACACTTTCTGTATAATATATTGCACTCATATTTGGTGGGCCCACATAGATTCCATATCAAAATGAGTCAAAATTATTGGCACATTTAATCATTATTTTACAGATATTTTCTGTTATTTGAAAGCAAAAATTATAATGAAATATGCAAATATATTTTTTAATAGTTATTTTGAACATATTATGAACTACATAATTCCATTTAACTATTGTTTGAATATGATACGATTATGTTAATAATCGTATCAAATCACCAGCCTGCTGCCTGCTATGCACTGACTCAGAGGGCGCAACTATAAAATATATTGATCATTTTTCACTAATGTGTAATAAATATAAGAACTGGTTAGTGAAAATGTCACAAACATTTTTATCTTATGGCCATCCACAATTATATTGTAATATGTTAGGGAGAGGGTGGGCCAAACTTCCAAGCATTCTTTGAGACAGTGTGGTTGTAGACATAAGTTGAAGTTAAATTGTGTTTTAAATCATTATAGCAGTGACTTGGCACATGTCAGTAGTAATGGTAGTTATGGTTCCCTATGTTGTTTCTCCAGTGTTTTTGGTCATTTACAGTTACTGTTGTGAAGAATGCATATTTGGCACCATGAGTGAAGTTGCGTTTAGGACCCCCCGGTGTAACTGTAATACAACGCTTTTAATTTTCATTAAATAACAATAATTTCTAATACAATAAAATGCAATAAAAACACTGGTATTTGACAGTTTTTGAACATCACAGTATTCTTAACTATTTTAATGTGTTTTTACAATATTCTTTTTCTTTTACAGTGTTGGACACTTGAGGGCTTGCTGAAGAGTGTGGCCATTGCTGCTTTGTGGCTAGGATCAAATGTGTGACAATCTCTCTATTTTCTGTTACCATCCCCTGTGGTTGTTAATTGGTCATCTTCTTATCTTTTAATTGGAGGGAGTTTTTTTTGACTGGGCTTTTCTGAAGGACAGTGTATAATGAGAGGGGTAGTTAGGGTCCTCTAATTGACCTTCGACTTTTCATATTCTGTCATACTGCAGTTGGCACTGTTCTGAATATAACAGAACTGAGAGCAAACTTCTTCTATTGAGATGACATCTACAGACCCACAATTAGGTGGTCACTGCCTGTTGGGAGGTGAAGAGGAAGGGAGGAGAGGCGAGGAGAGGACAGGACAGTAAAGAAAAGGAGAGGAAAGGAAAGGAAAGGGAAGGGAGGGAAAGGAAAGGGAAGGAAGGGGGGTAAGGGGAGCAGATCAGAGTCCCAGGCACTCAGGATGTGTGAAGGGAAGGGAAGGGAAGGGAAGAGAAGAGAAGGGAAGAGAAGGGAAGGGAAGGGAAGAGAAGGGAAGGGAAGGAAGGAGGAGGGAAGGGAAGGGAAGGGAAAGGAAGGGAAGGGAAGGGAAGGAAAGAGGAGGGAAGGAAAGGGAAGGGAAGCATAACCACAATTATATAACGTATTTCAACTGTTATATATAAATTAACAAAAATAATGCCATAGTTTTGTTGCTGACCTTTGAGATGTGTCTCATTGCTACTCAGATATAGGTGTTAAGGTACCACTTTAACGAGCGCAAACTCTTGAGCTTTCAGTCTTCCCTGGGCTTGGGTCCGTGACAAACGGGAAGACCTAGCCCTACCCCAAATGTCAAGGTACGGTCGGTGACATTTGGCATACATTTCGACTGCGACAATTGGGACCATTTTTGACATGGGTGGTGACACATAGGAACACTTTTGACACGTGAGAACAATTTGACAAAGGGGAACAAATTTGTCCTTTTTGTCATAAATGACAAGTGGGACCGTTTTTGACATTTGGGACACTTGTTCCCATTTGTCGAGTAAAAAAATGCACCACCTGGCAGACAAAAAAGGTACTGTGACAAATGGAAACACTGTCCCAAAACTTTTAAAATTAATAACTCCGGAACCAGGGGAGCTATCGGAACACCCCTGAAAGCTGCTTTGGATCCGATCGAGACCGGGCCCCTACGATTTCTCCAAATCGGAACAAAGCGTTCCCTAACGTCTATATGGGGGTGTATGCCGAATGTCAGCAAGAGGCGAGGCGAGGTGAGGCAAGGCAAGGCAAGGAAAGGAAAGGAAAGGAAAGGAAATCGTCTGCAGGGAGAAGTGAGTCAGGACAAAAGGAGCCAATTACCACTAGACTGATGGCATGGAGAACAGGGACCAGAGTACGAAAGGCCATAACATGATCACTGTCAAAATGGCCAACACTGTATTATAACTTCATTAATGAACACATAAGAGGGAGGGAAACAGGTAGAGAATGAAAGAGAAGCCACTAATGTAAGTACAAGGTGTTATACTGTCAGTATCACGTGCACCCACTAAACTTCCTTGCTAGTCATTCAATTTAAACCTCAAACTGAGATCATGGGTGCTGCTGCAGCTCCTGCTCTGTGGAACTACAGGAGACTAACCTTACATCTCTCTCATGTGCATCTTTATCCCAGTGTGCAGCTCAAAAGGACATTGTGTTATAGGAACTGGACACAACTTTACAGAGGCTGCTTGAGAGTGCATGGTTAGGTAACAGGCTGCATACAGAGAGGGAGAGAGACAAACAGACAGACACACAGGTACACACACACAGATGCACATCACAGAAAATGATGCACTAACATGAGTGATTTGTGTCCAGAGGAGAATACATG
This sequence comes from Lates japonicus, assembly GCA_033238685.1. Lineage (NCBI taxonomy): Eukaryota > Metazoa > Chordata > Actinopteri > Centropomidae > Lates > Lates japonicus. The sequence goes on along the minus strand of BRZM01000012.1, from coordinate 1,476,765 downwards.
ACAGCAAAGCTTTATTTTTATATTCACCATGTTGGATGTACTGCACCAGTAGGCTTGCATGATTAAAGTTCAAAGGTCAAGAAGTTAATGTGTGGAGCACAATGTCAATTTAAAGCGCTGTGTCCTTTGAGTGAACTCATGAAGGAGACAGCCGTCCTGTCATCTGAGAAATATGTTGAGTTGAAAAGCTACAGACATGTTAGACATACATTCTGGGGCCAGACCATTAAAAACTTTATAGACTAGGAGCAGAGGCTCAAAGTCACTTCTGTAATGAACAGGTAGCCAGTTGGTTTTGTTTATACACTGGATCGATATGATTTGAGTTTTTTGTTCCTAGTCAGGATACAAATGAATGGCTTTATTAGAAATACTAGTAAAAATAGGATGTATCAGTAATCTAGGCTGCATTTTGAAATACAATGATATGTGCATAAAAAAATTCAAGTCTCCATCAATCATTTCCTTAGTTTCATACTTGGCCAGTGTTCCTAGAAGGGAGCTGCCTCTAAACTTTTGTGGCCAACACTAGAATTTCCACATTTTATTGGTTAACTGCAGGACGTTTTTCAAGCCAATGAAATGGCGAGTCTGAAGTGCTCATGTTATCAGGAAATAGAATATAAAGTTGTGTGTCATCCACATAGCCATGACAAGTAATGTCAAGTACTCTTCAATATATTTCACTGCTACAGTAAATATCTCATCTCAACTGTATTGAAGCTTTTAACTGGAATGAGACCAAATCACTGGTCTCTTCAATATAGATGTAAAGCATGTCTTTTCCAGAAATGCATTACCAGCCACAGAAAAAACACTGTTTAATTATTGACCTACACTTCAAAAGGCATCATAAGACAGAATTATAATTTTCATTTCACTCCTGCCCTGGTACCAGGCCTATATGCCTAGATAATGATAATAACCAGAGACTGGGGTGTGTGTGTGTGGGTGGAGTGGGGCTAGGTCAGGCAAGATTAATTATGGAGGATGTAAATTTCATTCGTCACATGCAGACTGATGTCGATTTTAATTGAATTAAAACAATGCGAACCCTGGCCTGCTTAGACTCTAGGAGGACAGCTGGTGAATAGAGATGAATTGAGTTGGAGAACACTTGAGAGAGGGGAGGGGTTGGAGAGGTTAGGAATGAGGAAGAGAGACATAGAAAGCAAGAGAGATTAGTTAATGATGAGAGTGATAGTTGACCTTAAACTAATGAGTCATTCTGCTCCACCTCATAATGGTAATACTTGTTTCATGAGTTACTCAGCTGCTCATTAAATGTATAGGCTTTAAAAACGTGTGGAACTGCATGTCCTATAGATATCCTCATAACCAGACTTTCTACACACTGAACTGATGATTGTGCCTTTTCACTGTCTGCGGTTGCTCCTGGTGGGTGTGACTGATGTACATGTGTGTGCACACAGGTGCATACAAGTGTGTAGGTGGAGTCAGGAAAAGTCAACTGCTGGATTAACACTTATCTCAGGTGTGATTTTATCATCTTCCCCCCAAGGATGCGTAGCTGAGGCTGAGCGTTTAGTGTGAACGCAACAGGCCCGGACATTGCAGGCGGCACAGGTGCAATTCACGCAAGGCTGAAGCATATGGACTGAGAGATGGAGAAGGTTTCATCTCATTTTCTCACCCTGTACCTCTTATCTCGCCCCACTTGATCCTCTTCTCCCTGCTGTCTTGGATAATATCAGCGCTAATCGCTGCCTTTCCATCCATCTATCCACCTTCAGACCCACAGACATGAGAACCGAGACATGCGTCTCTGCTGACTTCTTCTGTTTCCGGCTTCTTCCGTCAGCTGGACAGGTAAAGGTCAAGCTATCACCATCATGAATTAATAAATAAATATATCACACAGTTTTGCTCACACATGTGCACACGGGTAGTAACATTTTATAAGGTTGTGAAGTGTTCATGCTTCTGAAGGTGACCCTATAGCAGACAAACTGTAAGGAACCTTTTACTGCGATGAGACAATGTCCTGGATCACCTCCCCACACCTCAGCACCTCATTACACACGCAAACAACACTCTCTTTCTAACACACACACACACACACATACACACACACACATTACACATAGGGTATGCATGTCGTCCTGTCTCAAATTTGAGATCTAGCTCAGAGAGGCAAGGACAATCAGGTTACTGAAAACCCTGATGGATGAATCTTAAGTGTTCACCGCCTGCGGGAGAATACGCTCTGATACAGCGAGCAGGGAATAAAGAAAACACCACATGCAAACAAACAAAACATCCAGAACAGTCACATATTTTATTTTCACACTTTTACAGTATATATTCATCCACAGTACATTAAGTGAGCTTCCCAAACATCTCTCCGCTCACTGTGGATATTCTACAGAGGTAATGTAAGGTAGATGATTCCTCTCCTCCCCTCGATTTCCTCTTGCCCTCTGCACCTCCAATTCACTGTGCCAAATGGTACATTTACATTGGCCATAACCTCAATCACCATGCTTGCAGGCTATGCTGAATGTGCAGACAGACATTTCTACAATGAGTGGATGCAGACAGAGGTATAATGGGAGCAATAGATAGAAACCCACGCCCGAGGCATCCATCAAACCAAACGACTCCATTACAGTAAGTCCGACAGAGGCAAACGGTAATGTGCACTGTGATAAACACTAGGATAATAGTCTGTTTATAGTCCTGGACACACTGTTTCTGCCGGGAAACACTGGCGAAGAATACAGATAAGATACAGGAGCAGCAACTGCTCTATCTTTTTCATTCTTTCTATCTCTTTTCCCCTCTCTCCTTTGCTGTTATCAGTCTCTTTCACTCCCCTGTTCTCTTTATCCTTTTCAGCTCTCTCTGTATAATATTTCCTTCCTACAGAACGCAGAGGGAGCTGCATACATCAGCTGAACAGGGCTTTTATCTGGTGTTACAGTATTGTAGCATTACCATCACAGTGCTGGGATGAGGCCTGGGAGAACCATAAAAATGCAATAGAAATGATTCAGATCAACGAAAAAACCCCCCACACATATCACGGCAGACACTTGTTGGTATGCATATATAACGTTAAGAAGACAAAAAGGCAAGCACACACACAGAGTGGCCCGTACATGGATGTATCAATTAGTTATAGCTGGGTTGTGGTTTCAGCTGACACATGGCTTCTCATGCCTCTGATAGTAGAAAGGGGTAAACACCAGAGTAGACTAATCTGACCACACTCTGTATTCCGCAGAGGAACCGGGAAACAGCAAACCTGCTGCTGCCATGAATCAATTATAAGAGTACACAAAAAGGCACTCTCTTCACAGATGTGAGGTTGAGGTGAAGGTCTACGGAGGGGAAAAAGAATGCTGTTGATAAAGGTGTTTTTGTTCTCAATACACACCCTCTCGCTGCTCAGCCTCTACCTCCTCTTGTTCACAAGCTCAGAATGAGAAAAGAACATTTAAATTCACCCAGACATAAACTGGAGAAAACATAAAGTGAGGTAAGGGGTCACTATTTCTTTTACATTCCTATTAACCTGAGGAGCATCAGCGCTTGATTAAGGTGCTCCTGGATCAGCCTGATCTGGGTGAGTCTGTGTTTATGCCCATATTTAACCTCTATTACAAGACTGACCTCAGTTCAGATAGCAGCTCCTCTGCTGCTTCAACTGGAGGCTGTTACATAGTGTAGCAGGGTCAGAAAATAAGACACACACGCACACAGTTTGCAGCAAGGCACGGTCAAAGCAAAGGCCAGTTTCTATTGCGCTGTATTTAAGATCAGTTAAACTTAATGACCTCCTTCATCCTCTTGGCCTATCAAATAAACCCCAACATTAGCCCTCAGATATCAGATGTAGTTTGGCCTTTTATGCTTGCCGTCCAGGCAATGTCGGTTTTAACAGGATGTGATAAAATGGGGATAATCTCACGCCCACTTGATGATGCCCACTTGGGATGATGGTGTAGGTTTATTAAAGGAAATGAGCCCATGGTGAGGATGAGCTAATCTAATTCTAGCAGGATACTACAGCGCTAAAAAGGAGGTACCCCACTGGTATGGTAATAAGGCAAAATGCTGTGGTAATAGAGTTAGCCGTACTTTTATAGCAGAAGCAGAATAATTGATGACATAGAATTGGTGGCTGAGACAGGCACACATTGTGATAATGTAAAAAAAAAAAAGAAATCTAAATTTCTTTACATAGCTATCATCAGTTTTCTGCTAGTAGCAATTTTTCTAATAAATATGGGACACTGGATCAGTCACACTCAGTCAGTTTACAAGGGGACATTGAGCATTGTCTTCATTTTGGAAATGTGCTTCATGTAACTTATCTCATGTACTGGAGAAGAGAAACAATTGTGAGATCCCCACATCAACCTGCTGCATGAAAGCTAGAGCTTTGCTGCTTGTATGTCAAAGAAAATTACCTCCTCCATTTTGATGACTTATAGACATTTCATTACACATTACACGTAGCTCAGGCTGTGCGTGGGTGTTTCCCTATAGCTCTATGTGAGTGTGAAAGTACACACGGTATAGTATATTTGTGCATGCATGCACACATACCTGAGTCAAAAGCATATAAGAAACTATGGGTGGTTTAGGTAGAATAATAAGAACACAGAACAATGGAAAATAAGTTCAGAGTGAGAGAAAATCAAACGTAAAATTACTTATTTCTTTTCTTCTTGCTCACTGACTCATTCTTGTTCACTGTTTTACCCTAAAGCTTGCTATTCTCAAATACTAGTTATTTCTACTGTTCTTGCTCCTACTGCTCAGCCAGACCTTTTATGAATTCATACTTCTCTCTGCCTCTATCTGTATTTTTCCCTTGCTTTTCCCAGTCTCTCCTTCCTTCTTCCTCGCTGTATCATTAATGTTGACTGTGTATTTATAACCCAATAATGTTTTTATGACCACCATCATTACAGAACATCGAGGTCATGCTGACAGGTTAACAGACACACAAGGATACAGCCAAAGTACATACAACATGTAGTCAACATGGTATTCACTTGCCAAACATACAAACTGTACAGCACACAATCACATATATTAAATACTTTATACTGTATATGTAATCACATTACAAATACTAAGAGAACATTAACCTTACCTAAATTACAGATAAAGTGATTCTAGCCATGCTGAACTGTTCTGTTACCAAAAGATGAAAGGAACTTAGTTTGTCTTGATCAGAGGATGAAAACACAATAGCGATGTGTCTTACCAGAAACAATGTCCCAGTAAAGCAGTCTACACCTTGACTAACTGGCATGTTCTCTCTGGAGAGACACATTGCTCCAGAGTTATTGAATCCAGCCAGATCAGGAGTCAAACTGCCTGCTCAGGGCACTAAGGCCCATGTGGTACGCGCCCTAACCATTCGGCTTTGGGGGCACCCAGCTCCAGAGAGAATAAATATTTTCAGTGCTGGGAGCGCTGAAATTCTGGTCACGTCCATTGTATTTGGTAGGCAGCAAAACTTTCAATAAAATATGGCTCAAAACCTGGGCAAACAAAAGAAATAAAAAACGCATGGACAAATACCACAAGGGATAGGGAGGAAATTATGCTTTCTGTGAATTGGGCGAAGTAACTCTTTAAACTGTTGCACAGAACGCCACAAATGTTAAGGCCCTAATGGGTATACTGCTGGTGGCCTCTTGCATTATATGGTAATATGCCGCTCACGTGTGTCCCAAGGAACTTCTAATTTAGGTTCTTCAAAGGGAATCCTTGAAATGCTGAGCACAGTAGTACTCTACTGTGATGGTAATGGTGATAAAATTAAATCTAGTGTATCTACCTTCTATTTGCCTCAGAGTTATTGAGCCCTGCTGAGGATAAAATGCTGGTCCATCAATCACAAGATCAGCCAATCTCAAAGTCACACCTCCAGGATTGCAGTATAGGCTCATCCAATAGTAAGCCCTACAGAGGCTCAGGTATGTATCTTCCTGTTTGATCTTTGCTAGATAGCAAATAGCCTGTGTACCTCACACTGCTATCACGCTCACATCACACAAGAGCAATGACCAGCCACACAAATAAACACCACACAAGATACTAATCAAATGCTAACACTGTTATGTAGTTAGAAACACACAGGAACAACATAGCAACTTGGGCAAAATTGTTGTCCAATTGTTTTGATTTAGACCTAAAACCACACATAACACCACACTACAGACACAACATGATGCAATGACTAAGCAACCAGGGCTGCTGTGAAGGGTGAATCCACCCAAAATCAATGTGGACATATTATTGAGCTTGCAGCCTTTAATCCATTAATCCTAAAGATGGTTCCGCGGGAACACACCATATTGAGCACTATCAAACTGATGCAATCAAGGCACTTATCAGCTTTTCTGAAAATACAGACTGTAATGTTTTTCAAATTGGTGGTTTCCATATGATTATCCTAAACTAGTGGCAAAGCAATGCTCTTTTCATTTCCTACAGCATCACTGAGAACAATACAATCACAACTTCAGGCTTTAATTTGTATGATGTGACTAGTGGGCACAGTATAATAGATGTACATTAGAATACAATGGGTGGGACTATTGAAACTAGTTTGAGAGAAAGGAGAGGAAAAAACTGTATTTGACCTTTTCATCAAACCTAACCAGAGTAGTTGACCTGGCAGAACACTCACACTAATAAAGAACACATGAATGCGTTTATTTGTTATGTGCTCACCTCGCAGCTGTGCAAGGCAAGGAGAGAGAGAGAGAGAGAGAGAGAGAGAGAGAGAGAGATGGATAGAAACAGAGAGAGCAGACTAAGTGTACTGTAAATCTCCTGACCTTGGTCCTGGCTCTTTAGCTCTCTGTGTGAAGGGGTTTAGCCTATAGCCTTAAATATTTCAACAATGCTTGGATGGTGGGAAAGTGCTGAGTTAGAAGAAGGAATAGAGGCCAGGCCACAGCATTATACCTCCCCCAGCAATTAACACAGCAGCAGGACATCGCTGCAGTGCTCAGTGGTGTATGTGTATGAGTGTGTGTGTGTGTGTGTGTTTGTTGCCATCTATTTCTTTTCTGCAAGTATCTATGACAACTGCTACTCTTCATTCTCTCTACATAAACAGTATTTGTAGAGTAGACAACTCTAACCCATCACATACAAACACACTTTCGTTTTAATGTTTTTTTTCTCTCCTAAAAACTTACCAGTTACTGTGAGTTCAGTTGTCCTCCTGACTACAAAACCACCAAACTGGATTTCGCAGGTATAATTCCCAATGTCATCTTCCTTTACTTCCTGGATGGACAGAATGTCTCTCTTCAGGATGATGCTGGCACGCCACTGCTTTGGACGGCACTCCTGTGCATTAGAGAAGGACAGGTGGGTCAAATTCTAAATATCAACCCAAAACTCCTGCTTCCTATTGAATTATATCCATAAGATTTCAAATTGTTTGAGCTGGACACAAGAGCTTTCAAATGTCACTGAGCGTTAAGAAAGTGTATGAAGTGGCAGGGATGCACAGCTTGGCACTCTGACATAATAACTCCATATGGTAAAATGATAAGGCTTAGCCATTATCCTACTTATCTGATCAAGATTTATTGCACTGAACTGAATATTCTCCATTCAATACTCCAGTATAGCCACAGAGGACAGAGAATGTTATTTACAGTAGTCTCTGCTGGCAAAATTAGTGTGTTTGTGCTGGATCTGTGTGTGTGAGTATATATGTGCAGGCGCAATGAGTGACTCCACAACATGATCCTCTCCTCCTGCCCCTCTGTGCTCTAGTAGGGACAACAATGGCTCGGTGGATTCTATTCCACCATTGCTCCCGGCAACCTTTGAATTCAATCACTGTGGCTCCGCAGTCGTCCAAATAACTCTGGGTTCCAGCACTCCCAGTCATTACCCAGACCGTAATTGAATTCTGGAAAAACCTAGAGGTCGAGCACGGCCAGCTAATCTACTGCTGATCTGCCTGTGATTAGTCTGGCCTGAGCCCTTCTCGGGATGCACTTTGTTGTCCGCGGGCCATGCCTGACCTGGGAAAAGCAAGAACCCAGGTGAGGGAGGAGAAGGTGCATGCTGAATAAAGATCAGGGACTGGGAGCATTTGGAGGACATCCACTCATTCCGCAGGGCAGAGAGTGACATTGTACAATTTTCTCTTCATGCAAGTTTTGTGTTCATTATGAAAGCCATCTCTGTGGCTGCCCTCTGCACAGTCCTTGTTCTCTTTAGATGACTCTCAAAGCTTATGTAATTCATTGTCATCATTTGCATCCATGTATAATCTGCCTAAGTGATCTGGAATCATGTTTCCACCAAGGCTTTTAAACACAAACACCCAAGAAATTAGATGAAAACAAACCAATGAACCATCCAAGAATATTTCTCGGTTGTATAATCACAAAGACAGATGCCCTCCTTATTACTTTCTATTACTTTTCCCCAGCACAAAGCAAATAAGAGCATTCAAGACACACACAAAAAAACATCAGTGAACCTTCAGGCAAGTATACAAATGATCACACATGAACAAACATGCTCAGTCAGAGAGTCAGCCCACCTTGTACCAGGTGATGTCCGGCTCTTTGCCAGGTTCAACATAGTCATCTATGTCAGGGCAGAGAATGTCTTTACTCTTGCTGAGCTCAGCCTTCTCAGCTCGTCTCATGTTGGAGTTGTAGCACAGATTTGTGTCATTTTCCGCCACAGTCAGAGACATGGACACCTTCATGCAGTATGTTGAGTTCCTGTGGGCAGAGAACAACAACACTTTACTTGTTTGACACTGGGGTCTCAATGAGAGGGTATCCTTATCAAATGCCATAGCGCTAGTTCATTCACACACACACAAAAAAAACACTGACACATACTACAAGTGGAATTTTATATTCACTCCCTTTGATACCCCTTTAGTTATTTTTATCCGTTTGCATCCTTCCTCTGTCTCCTTTCTCCCATGTTTGTGGGGTTAGCAATAACGACGTGTTCAGCAGCTTTACCGAGTCAATGACTCACGCTCACGACCATTATTGGATTTATGGGGGGAGTCAGCCAGGCCTGGGAATGCTAATCAGAGAAGAGACAAACGCTGAGAGGGCCTCACGACATGAAAGAAGGGAAAGCTGCTTGGTCATCAGAAGGAGTTGGTCCCCACTGCACATCCCCCCTCGTCTCCCAGCAACCACGAGTGCACTTCACCTCTGATGCACACGAGCTGGCAGAGGTGAAGAATGTCTCTCTCGCTCTCGCTCTCTCTCTGTTATTAATGTTGTCGTAATCATCATCATTAACCACCATCAGCCACCATCACTTCAGACCCTGTCACCACTGACACAATGCCATCCCATTGCGCCCGCCCTCCAAAAAGTGACTCTGACAAGATGTTTCCTACAAAACTTATGCCACATGGCCAAAAGTATAAGAATACCCACACTAAGTATTGTATGTTGACACATTTGCAGTTATAACAGCCTCCACTCTTTTGGGAAGTTTTTCAAGAGGCTTTTGGAGCCTGGCTGCCTGCCCCCATGAGCATTACTGATGTTGGCAACTGACGTCCTAGCTAGCAGTAGGTTGACGTCAGGGCATTGTGCAAGTTTGACCACATCAGATTTGGAAACATTTCCTTGAAACAGTGCATGGGGACATTGTCATCTTAAAACAGGAAAGGGCAGTGTCCAAATTGTTGCTACAAAACTTGAAGCACACAGTAATTTAAAAATATAATTAGGTGTAGCATTAAGGTTTCTCTTGGCCTGGCCCAATCCATGAAAAACAGACACAGATTAAGAGCCCCCATACTTTTATAATACAAGTCTGTCTGTGTTTTTAACCTCTGCCGCCTGTCCCAGCCTGGCTGTGATCAGATGCGGTCAGTCCCTTGGTTGGTCGAATGGGAGTCTGTGCGTACAGCCATATGGGCTTTCATTTCATTTCATTACGTTTATGGCTTGCCAGATGCTCTCATTCACTGTAAATGACAGGGTTTCATATGATCTACTCAGGTTATGGAAGCAATAAGGGAGTCACCCTCTCTCGTATAAACACCTCTGACCCCCTGGGGCCATAAAACACAGATGTAGACACGCGCATGCACGCTTAAGAGATAAATGTGGCTATATGCTGCTGTGGAAGACTATGTAAAGATAGCAATGAGAGGAGCAGAAGGAGAATAGAGACTGGGAATGAGAAAAAAAAAACATGCTGTATATTTTCTACTACATAGAAAATGACTAAAAGGGCATCTGGAAAATGCTGTAGGAAGCAAAAGTAAGATGTAAGATATTGCAACAGAGCTATGCCCTCTTGGTGCTGAAATCTAACATTATCGACTCAATGCCTCCTATCTAGAGGGAACAGAGTGGGAAGATGCTCTACTGTAGGTTCACAAAATATACTTGGACAACATATTTATTTAAAGAAAAAATACAACCATGCAAGCACACACTCATCAACGTAAATGTTGACACATACATGCATCCTGGTAAAGTAAATCCTCCCCAACCTGCTTGTTGACATAATGGGGAGATGATCTCTCACAGTAGTGCACCTGAGCCAATAAAATCCCCAAGGAGCTGATAGGACACGTCTCTACATGTTAAATATTCACAGCAAGGCACCCTGTGGCATTGTGGGAAGGTGTCAGTGGTGCAGGTTGATTGATGGACAGCTGGGGGTCGATGCACAGTCCTGTGGTGTCTTTCACGTCTGTCACATTCTATTTGAGTGTAGCTGGATATTAGCTGCGGATATTAGTCTGCGGCTCACGTTAGCTGTAATTCTTCACACCTTATTATCCCACATGTTGGACAATGTAATCATGGGTAGGAAAAATACATGGTTTCACCCAGAACACAGACTCATTACTGGAATTATTATAAAATAATTTATCAGGTGAAACATAGACTGCGGCTGTGGCTGTGACTGTGGTGGTGGTGGTGGTGTGTGTGTATGTGTGTGTGTGTGAGAGACGGAGCGGGGAAGAGAGGAAGAAAGACTGATGGATCCGAATCAATGTTGCAGACCCCGGGAGATGACAGGCAGAGAGGCGGAGAAAGAGCAAAGGAGTGAAAAAGAGAGAAAGCCAACGAAATCATGTGGAGATTGGTATGTATATGAAGTCACCTTCACACAAAAACTGGCGATTAGACTCACATCTCCAGACAGAGAAGGACAAAGATAACTATTCACATGCACGCACACAGTAATGCACACATGTGCAGCACAAAAAGACACACACTTGGGTGAATCAGTGTGCCGTATCTCTTTCTGAGAAAAACATCTGGAGGGCCTCAGTGGAAAGCTGAACTTAACACAGAGGGATTTACCTACATTTATAGACATTATGCAACATGCCCAGAGCTACTGGGAACTATCCTGCCATACATATAGTGCAGTCAGAAGGTATTAGGGCAGTGACACATTTTTGGTGCATTAGCTTTTACTTACATATTTCAGTGCACTGGATTTAAAATGAAACAATCATTACTTACAAGTGCTGACTATCAGCTTTATTTTGAGGGTGTTTACATCAAGATTAGCTTTAACTGTGACAATAAAATCATTGAAGCAAAAACTGCAGTCATCATCACTTCTAAATAAATTATTTCTTCAATACTTAACATTACTACCACCTAATAGGCATTCTTCATACAACCTGTACAGAGTCAAGAAATCACAAGCATCCCAATCTGACCAACCACAGTAACTGCGATAATCAAATTTTCCTTACTGTGGTATGGATAACACGAATAATGTTTGTAAATCCAATTTCTAAATAAACAGAGACAATGGGGTGACAGCTATCATTCAAAATGCCTGATTTTAAGTTTTGTAAATACTGTTCTCTCCAGGAACAATTATTTCATGTATCGAGGTCTTAAAATCCACAAGTTTCAGCAGGTAAAGACAGTTAAAATGGCTGTTGTAAGCATTTTAGTTATTCAGGTATATCAAATGATTTTATGTGTGTTTAAAACTTTCTTTTTCTATATTTAAAAGAAGAAAAAACAAAGTGCTGTGGCAGGTTGTTTTGTGCTGGATCTGTTATTTTATTTCACTGTTGAGTCCTGGTGCTTTGGGTCATATCAGAGGGTAGGGATTAACAATGAGATTCTTATAACTGAATAACTCACTTTTTGGATTGTTACACTCACTGAGCTTCAATTTATTAGGCCCATATTATGCAAATTAAATATCAAACCAACCCTAACTGTGCAATAAAGCTTATCATTACAAATCTATATATCAAATTTCTGATGATCTGTAGTCATGTCATTGGGGGTTGGTATAATATTCGATGTAATGCAAATGTCTAAGGTTTGGATAAATTAAGGTCTGCTGCACATACTCTACAAAATCCAAATGGGGCAAAAAGAAGACAAAGGCGCATTTTTTTTCTCTTTGCCTGCAGGGAGTTTCAGGGGGGAGTGCTGGGTCATATGTGCTAAAATGTGTGACTCAAAAGATTACTCCCTTACAAAAAGGGAATTGATTTCAGCACAGAGGCAAATCTCTCGCAGTGTTCTGATTAGGATATCTGAGAAGTTTGAAATCCCTCAAGCTCAACACGAGCAGTCTGAGAACCTGGGGGCACTTTTTACAACTGTAGCGCACTACAGAATTACAGCATGCTCTGAATTTCAAGCACAACACTTGAATAGGAACATGGCCTCGTTAGAAGAAATTGTCAATAATCAAAGACAATATTAATTTACAGTAAAGCAACATAAGAAAGTATTTGTGCCAGATTAGTCCTACAGAGTGCATTAATGAAATGCAGTATAGGCTCGGGTATCACTGCACACAAGCACAGCCCCCCTCAGGCACACACAGTGTATCCTGCAAGCATCTTCGGGTCTTTAAGAGGCCTTTAACTGGGTTTATTAAAAACTCTCTGAAATGAAGAGCTGCAATGAGCCGTTTATTGAGGGATGTTCTCCACTGTAAAGGTTAATAAGTTACTGCCACATAATTATGCATCTTGTATTAGGGAGAGTCTCTCTGCAACGGCTCACTAAAGTGTGTGTGTATGTGTGGTGTTTTTGCTTGAGTTTTTATTCAGTTGTCTCTCTTTGTCCCTATATCTACCCTTGCCATTTCACAGTGGCATGTGGTGTAGTTCAGTGCACTTAAACATTTTGGCAAGCATGCTTATTTGCTTTTTTAATGAGAGTTAAGTGAGAGGATCACTGCTACTCTCATATACTCTCTCATGTTCCAGCAAGAGCTAGAACGCCTAGCTTAGCATAAACAGTGGAAGCAGGGGGAAACAGTTAGCTCTAAAGCGCACTCATTTACATGTTGTGTCTCATTTATTTAATCTACACAAACAGAAATTTGATGGGGTGCTATCTGCTGCACCTGTTTCTTTGGTAAACAGCAGATGAGCAGAAACTTCTTATATTCTTGTTATCATACCTCCCTTTTCAACCACAAATTTTTGTTGTGCACAGATTCAATGGTGACACACTGTGTTAATTAGGAAGTGTTCCAGGTGCAGGTACGGGCATTTTTGAACTTTAGAGAGAGCAAAGGCAGCTGTTTCCCCCTGCTTATAGTCTTTATTAAACTAATTGCCCCCAGGTTCCAGCTCTATACTTAATGCATACACAAGGCATTAGTCTTCTCATCTGAATCCCAGCAAAACTGAATAAATGTTTGAGAAAATCAGGATTTTAAAAACTACAGTAAGACAACTTGTTAAAACTGATTCTTAATGCATCATCCCAAGCATTTTCTCCTTTTCCTTCCTCCTACCGTAAGACACAGGAGTAGAGGCCCACATCCTGGAGGTCAGCAGGTCTGAACCAGATGGCATCCTCCTCCTTGCTCATGCGCACGCCGTCGAAAGAGATGGGCTCCTCGAAGTCACTGTGGCCAAGGCCAGAGCTGCGGTACCACATGAGGCTGAGGCCCACACTCTGCGCCTGGCTGTAGTTGGCCCGGATGTAACCATAGAACAGAGCGCACTTCAGCCGCACCGGCTCACCCTGCAGCACCCTGTACTTTAAGTAGTCCACTGACCAGTCTGTACAGCCGTCCACTGCAGAGAAACAAAGAGAGAAAGAGACACATTCAGCAACACATTATGAGGGTGTGAATAAGAATTTGAAAATAATAAAATATCAATGAGCATATGCAAAATTGGTTACAGCGCACAAAGAAATATTGCATTTCCAGCAAATCAAAATAAAGCAATATTGTGCACCTCCAAGTTACTTTACAAGAATATATGAGAGGGATGAAGATTACCAGGCCATAAACCACCCACAATAATCCTCTTCTTATTTATTAGAAAACAACTCCTTAAAATAGCTTTATTATTAATGAGACACTAAGCTCTTCATGGTATCCAAGTAGAACAGTGCATGGAGATGCAATGCATGGATACTAATGCCTTTTGCTGCATATTGTGTGAGATTCATTGCCTGTGAGCTCTTTGCAGTTTTACTGTGTAACGCTAGTGGTAGATAAGTCTCCTCGTCTTTCCTGCTATCTTGATGCTGCTCACACATCCAGGGCATGTGTGCCACCCTTTGCCTCTGCAGAGACAGCTTAGACGCTCTGCCTGCGATATCCAAACATGCAACCACTGTGACATTTGGGAATGAACTGTGAAATATCTCCATAAATGATTTCAGGCTTCTCTAAGCGCTGAGAATGCACCACAGCTCCAGTGCCACAGAGCACAAGGCTAGTTCATTAACTGGGACTACACCTCAACCTCCTCAAACATGGCATGCCCCTTGTCTAACAGTTCTATGGACAGATATTTTTCCTCAGGCTCTTTTTCTCACAGTTTTTTGTCTGTAGCTAACAGGTTAGCTCAGCTATCATCCATTTTTTACATACTACATGCTACCCTACCCCGACTGGACTGAGATAGATTGTGCATCTAGCAGCGATCCTCTGATTTTACAGATAAAATCACAGCATAAAACATGGAATACAGATGGAAATTTATTCCCCAGCCTAATGTGTGAAATGTATACTTTAGTTGTTACAGTACAACAGTGGCTAAAAGGACATTTGACAAAAATCAAAGACACCGGCACAGTCCCTCAGGCACACTTGTCTGCTCTGGTTCTAGTGAGCAGATCTCTCTCAATTCCCAGGCTACCGGAAGTTAACCCATGGCCAGCTATCAGTCTCTGACTAATTAACTACCATTTGTTTATCCATCAGGTGTATATTAGAGAGTGCATGTGGGTGCATGTGTAACCAAACAGCTAAGGAGAGAGAGAAGTGGTGATGCTTTGGAGAGATAAAGTAATAAGAACCCTGCTGCGTGCCAGTCTGTCAGTGATACAGAGCCTCATGGGGACAGCTATGCTTGTAATTAATACTCTTAATTACCAGGGAAGTAATGTGTGTGTGTGTATGTGTGCATGTTTGCATGAGTGTGCATTCCCTATACGAATGGCTGTCTGCCTAATTATGTCTGTTAATTACCAGTAGGCCTATCCACAAAAGTGTGTGTACATATATACAAATGTGAGAGAAACTGAAAGTGTGTGTACGTGTGAGGTGTAATGTGTGAAACCCTGTCTAATTATCGCTCCTAATAATGAGAGCAGTGCCCCTATAGATGCAAACAGCATGCATGCATTCTCCAGTGTATTCACATACACTTGATTATACTGTTAAGCATCTTACTGATGAGCACTATCAACAATGTAAGTACTGCAGACAAGCTTTTTTGTCAATAGAGGTATATTTTTTAGTAACTCAAATATAACCACAAAATAAGAAGAAAACAACAACACAACTTTCCATTATTACTTAAGAAAAACACTGCAATTCACTTGTTGCACATTAAATAAAAGATAATCATCAGAGAAACACTAGACAACAGACCACTATCCCTGCTTTAACATCAGGGTAAATTTCCATTGAAGGCAGCAGGTAACTCCTCTGCCCTCTCTGCATATCAATCTGTTAATCAGCAGGGACAGCGGAGGCTTCATTCAGCCTTTTCTTTATTCACCCTCTACACCTCTAATGGATATGACCTCTGCCTTTCTCTCACACGCTCCATTTCTATCTTCTCTGTCACAACAAAAACTATTTATCTAATGAGGTTGATTGAGTGTGATTCAAAATTCTTATTCAGAAGTAGACTGTCCTGTAAAAAAGGAGCCCATAGGTCGTATGCGTAGGCAGGTTATTAGGATCTTGTTGAGCGACCTCTAGTGGCCGTAGTAATTACATTGGAAGCGAGAAAGTCTGCGCCAGGAGGAGGTCAGGGTAGATGGATGGAGTTGACCACACGGGAACGCCATTCATTTCCTGCATGAGACGTATAGTCAGGGTTGTTTCTTTTGTCTATGGCCATTCAACAACCTTAACATTGTGTTTATTATTGTAACAATGACAACAAAGGCCCTCTAATGTTAAAGAAGTACATATTTTAACTCAAACAGTTTTTGTGCCTAAACCTTAACAAATCACAACTTTCAAGTGAACAAGTGACCTATATGGTTGTTTAAGTTTGAGGACTTGTTAGAGTGGCAGTGTGCCTGTCATTTGCTTTCACCATGCAGCCTGGCAGATATGTGCTGTCTGAGTAACAAACTCCACATGAATAAGGGTGTGCACATGTAAACACACACAACAAGGAGACCTTTCTTTCCCAACAGACCTCCCAATGGGAGTAATCTAATACGGTGCCCTTTAGAGGGGGAAACCATATTTACGTCTGAAACTCAAAACGGTTTTATCAACTCAATTAGAGGCTGACATTTCCCTCATCCCCACACTGGGCCAGAAAATCAATGCTACCAGCTGGAGGAATACTGCAGTCCCCACCTCTCACTCTCTCTGCTGACAACACATTCACATCTACCCACACACACACACACACACACACACACACACAGGATCTCTTTCTTTTCCTCCCTGCACCTCTGGGACATCACACCTTTGTAGCGATTTTTGTTCAGCCACTCTTAGACAAGCCCATACTGTGAAGGATGTTTCCATATGGATTCATTCCCACATGACTGTCAGACCGAAAGAAACTGACCTCTGCTCCACTGAATCTGACTGCAGCACTGTAAGCTGCAGCACTCCTTTACTGGCCGCTGCTACTCTGTTGCTGATGCCCTAACACTGCTAGATCACATGAAGTGCAGGGCATAGGTATGGCTGGTGCAATGAAGAAGCAAGGAGAGAATATCAAGCTACAGTGTGTGTGTGTGTGTGTGTGTCTCATAGAAACCTTATTACTTTCTGCATCGAGGCAGACCTGTCTGTCTTCGTGTGACACTAAACCGAGGCAATAAATACAGACCCCTGAGCTAGAATAAATTTACCCACATTCATTCATAAACATCCATGGACTCACACAAACAAGCAAATGCACACTTGCAACAACCCAATCCTCACAAACACACACACACCTACACACAAAATCACAGAGTGGGCTACTGCTTTTGTCTCCCACATAATCAAATTCCCATTATCCTTTTACAGCAGTGCAGTGTGCCTACTTGCATGTCTCTCACATGCTCTCATGTAGCTTTCAGTAGTCGGCTTCTCCTCTCTCATCACTACCTGCTCTCCTAATGAAGTGCAGTTATCAGATGTTAGGTGGGCGGCAGGGTTCTCACAGGCCGTGAAGACATTCAAGGATCTATATGTGGATAAGGACTCTTAATAACTTTCTGTCTCTCTCATTCTCTTTCCTTCTTAGTTTACACCCACTCTACATTCGTGACTCCATCTTTATCTCCCTGTGCTGCAATGGAAGAAGGTGGCCTGGTCTGATGAATCGCTTTTTCTTCTACATCATGTGGATGGCTGGGTGCGTGTGCACCATTCCATGAGGAAGAAAAGACACCAGGATGCACTATGGGAAGAGGGTATTCCCTGATAGCAGTGGCCTCTTTGAGCAGGATAATGCTCCCTGCCACACTGCAAAGATGGTTCAAGAATGGTTTGAAGAACACGACGACGAGTTTGAGGTGATGACTTGGTCTCCAAATTCTCAAGATCTCAATCCAGTCGAGCATTTGTGGGATGTGCTGGAAAAACAAGTCTAATGCATGGAGGTCTCTCCTCGCAACCTAAAGGATCTGGTACTGACAGCTTGGTGCCAAATAGCACAGCATACCTTCAGAGGTCTTGTGGAGTCCATGCCTCAATGAGTCAGGGCTGTTTTGGTGGCAATATTAGGCGGGTGGTCATTATATTATGGCTGATCGGTATACATATGATTCTCCTGTGCTGCACACATTACTACTGTAAGTCCTCTGCATAAGGCAAATTAATCACATTAATAACACTGAGGTTGTGTAAACCACAACCTCAGTGTTACCCTGTAGCAGTAGAATCCTGGCTGCCTCTGGAAATCAATTACTTTTTAGCCATTGATCTGGACACTGTCTGCGCACTGACTTTGAGTCTTTCTTCCAGATTTTCTGGCCTTGCAGTAGAGGTAGGTGTATAAAAGCATTTAACCTCCTGTGTAACTTTAAGTGTGTTTCCATCCATCTGTTTCTACATGCATTTTGAACATTTAAAAAAAGAACTGAGCGGAATGTTAGAAGGGCTGAGTTGGAAAAGTTGGTGTATCTATATAAATCAAATGCGACAAAGTGAAATGGACTTAAACAAAACTCTGGCTTTTTCTCCACTGGAGAGACAACATGGCCGATTTGTGTGGACTGATGAGGACGATTAATACGTGAAACAAACATAAATGCCATATTTTCATCCTATTTTCCACATTTTAGAGCTGTGTTAATTGCATCATCTTCTTGCGCCCCCTCAAACCTTGTCAAATGGCTTAATGATGGCAACCTGGCACCACCAGCTGTTTATCTTCATCTTTATCTACGTCAGCTCCCACTATTTATATAATAGAAGATTACATCACATTTTCTTAAAATACTGTGCTACATTTGTATGAAATATGAGTTGTAATTCAGTCAAAGAGACTTGCATTAATGAAGTGACTATGTATAACCAAAAGTTCCCAGCTAAATTTGGCCTGTAGTGTATCAGTGGAGTAATAGTAAGGAGTTTCAGGTTGTAATGGCTGTGCTGTATGTCTGCGTAAATGTGATTGGACATTACTAGTCAGCTGATAGCCAACAGCTGTGAACGAGCCAATTATTGTGAATCATGAATAAAACAGTTGATGCCAGTCAGTTTATGCAGTGCAGTTAATCCAAACCTTTTTACATGAATACTACTTTGTTAATTGCCAATTGATTCAGTTCAGACAGAAAAAAATGTGTGAGCTCAGTTACAGCCTGAGGCCTTTGAAGCTGGTAAGGAAAATAAGTTTCTGTGTCATCTATCTTTGTTGACTGAGATTCACAACACTAGAACTAACCCAGTTCTACAACTGACTGGGTCTGAAGACAAATCACAAAGAATCTATTTTTTTCTGATAAATTTACAAATGTACACATTTCTCATGTCAGAGCCTGCATCAACAACAAAAAAGTTATACATTTTACTGAACGCACATACTGTGCATGTTTTACTCAAGTATGATAGTGTGTCAGTGTTTCCATTTAATGCTCTAATGCTCCTTGTCTTGTAACAACTAAGTAACTTGATACCTGTCTTTTTAATCACTCCCTCTGTGCAGTGCCACTGTATTTCTATCTCGACATCATCCTCTTTCACTGACAGTTCACCTTTGTTCATGTATATGCAAATGTGGACCAATAATAATGTGGACCCGAAAAAACTGACTTAGACTAGCAACTGCAGTCTATTTCTCTTTCTATTGTGACTGATATAAATAGTAATAAATATACAGATTTAACTTTAGATGAATGATCGATGAATGATAAGGTAAATATTATATATCCTTTTATTGTATCAACTGATTTTAAGTTTTGTTTTGCTTTTGTCAAGATTATCACACACAAATAAATCAGTCAAAATATCATGTCCATTTCTTTTATCTGCATTTATTTATAAAACCCCTCAACAGCAATGATCTTATTCATTATATCTTTGTTCAGCTTCCTGTTTGTTTTCTCTTATTAATTAGCTAAGACTGTGTGGGGAAATGCTGTACACTTGTTGCTACTTGTTTGTGGTTCATATCAATTAACTATAATAATTATCAAAATATGGCTGATTTACTGTTCCGACAGCTTAATAATGTTCCAGACTCTTTCACTTAATCTGCAAAGGATACTATTAACTGGCTTTACCCCTGTTGCCAAATATATAACATAGTCTTCTTCCTGATTTTAACCTAGAGAAACAGTCACTTTTTGTCCTTAGGAAGACTGTGAACCTTATATTTGTAACTAGAAGGTTAAAAAAGACCCTAGGACTGTACAAGCATGAGTAAATGTATAACAATTAACATTCTTAATGTCTGTTGTAATAGTAGTAATGCTCCAATGGCTGTATTTCATCATTCTTTCCATCTTCATTGTTAATTTGATTTTATTTGTCAGGGTTGCTGTTCTAATTGTATATTGTTGTTATACCGCATGTTGTGTTTGGAAGTTAAGTGGAAAATTCATTGTGCGTCATGTAACGTGTGTATGTGTGTACAGTATGATACACTCACTATACCCTACTTTATAGAAAATTAAATCAGAGCATCCACTTCTGTACATATTGTCCTGTTATGTTTTCCTTTTGAAATTGTTTCTAGTGCATGCACTGTGAATTGTGCTGTAATGCACAACAGTGTTACATTAAACTACTGGAAGCTGCACCTGAAGAAAACAGAACAGAATATAGGAACAACAGGGAAATGAAGTAAATCTTATATCTGGCAATCGATCATGATATTTACATACATATTGGCAGAGTAATTTCAAAGGCAAGATGAAGTTTTGAGAGATAAAGCAAGAGCAATACCCAAAACTGAGGCAAATCCACAACATTTTAGATTTAAACCACACACCCACAGGTGCACAGAAGGGAACTGTGTGCATGTGTGGCTACAACAACTATGAAAAGTAAAATAGATAGATTTTTAAGTCTACATATGCAGCACTGTATTAAAAGTCGTTTACAGGCAAATCAACAAACTTTCAAGTTTGCCTGAAGGTGACAGTCCTGTTTCTATTGTTTACATGGAAACCAGTGGGTTTGTTCTGACCAAGTTCGCACAGCTCACACAGATCCTTTTATAACTCTCCAATTGACTTCAAATTAACTAGAACCCGTTATAGAACAGAAATTTCCTGTTGTGTGGGAAAGGGTGTCACTGAGACATTAGCTTTTGACTTTCCTCTCTCTCTCTCTCTCTCTCTCTCTCTCTCTTCTGTTTCATCCTTCTCCTTTCTTTGACATAAAGGGCTCTTTTTAAGGAGAACAGAAAGCTGGTCAGAATTGGCCGCTGAGAAAGTCATTTGAGGCCCAAATTGATGCACTCGGGACTCTAATAGTACCTCCAATAGTGGGGGGGGCAGTGTGATAGAGGGAGATGGGTGGCCGACATTGTTCTGTGAATGGCTCTTTATTTCATAAGCGGGTTGGGGAAATGAGCACTGCTCATGGCTGCTGCCACACAGGGGAGGGCTGGCCATGCTAAATAGAACACTGCCCAAACAGGAGCCCCCATTATTTTAACAACCAAAGTTCATGGCTGCACCTACATCATGTCCAGTTTTACTGGAAGTAATGAGAACACATGCAAATAAAGTACCCATAAGTTATAAAGTCAAGTCTGTGTGTGAGCACCATCCATCATGCTGACAGGGTGAGCAGGCTACATGGACATAAATCCATACACAGGTTGACTGGCTGAGCCAGGCCCCGGACCATGACTAGAGGAGGAAAGACCTGAAAGAGGGAAAGGCATTTGAAATCCCAAACCCAAAATGTGTGCATGCATATGTTTTTCTGTGGGAAAATTCTGTGTCTATGAGGTGTGCCATGTAGCATTAAAATGCCAGTAATTTCTTCTCTGTGCCTCTCTACAAGCAGCGTGTTTCATTGTGCAGCTGTGATCCACATGGTGATCTCAGCTGAGCTGTCACTCCGCTAATTCCCCAGTAGAAATACAGCTTGAAAATGTCATCCCAACATTCGACCAGGCTACACCGCTGCAGGTTCCATCGCTTCTAATTTGACAAGTCATTGTCACCATGCTCCTCTCCTCTTCTCTCACCGCCTGAGAGACAAAAATAAGGAGGAGGAGTGAAGGATGAAGGAGCATTGCAAACAAGGGCATTAAATTCACTCACAGACATCATGAATTGTGCTCTCAATAATCAGGTAATCCAAACATTTAATACAGAATAGGAAGGATTATTGTTATTTTCTATTCATTAAAAAACTTGGTGTCTTAAATATTTCCAACAATGTCATCCCTAGGGCATGATAATGCTAATAAAAATATAAAACTAGACAGAAAACCCATATGGTGAAGTTGTTGGTCATGTGCATTGGGAGAAGTTATGGCTTTCAACACCTTGAGGCCCACAGTAAAGTTAGCAGACAGGGACTGAGTATGGGAATTCAGTATTGAGAGAAAACTGAGATCCCCCACACAACCAGTCTCAAATTACTGGTCTAAATTGTTGGTACATGCTTTTTTTAACTTTCACACCACTGATAGTGACATTGTTGTTTCCAAAACTAAGGACCTAAGGTTCAGCAAGAGAGGAACTTGGTTGGGATTATGGCAAGATCATGGTTTGATTAACAACCAAATGAACACGGTGTTAGGGTACCACTGAGTAAGTCTGACGTTGTTGACCCAGGAGGTCCTTCTCCTCTGGACTTCCTTTTTGTGGACAAGAATCATAATTACTAGAGCCGCCGAGGCTTGTCACTTTAGTAAACATATGTATTCTGTATATCTGTACTATATTCTGGTAAGAAGGTTGTCCAATGAGCATGTCTTAGCTTCATCTGTTCTGTTAAAAATGACAAAACACTCCTAATGAACAGACTGCAGACAGAAACTTACCCCATGAAAACTTCCTGAAACTGTGCAGTCTCGGCTGCCAAGTTTAGTGGGCCATTGGATTTTGTATCTCGCCTAGAACCCAGCATTTCTTATGATTTCATTACCAGGCATGCAACTTACAGCCTGGGGAAACTCAAAAATATGCACCGAATCAGTAAGACAAGAACACACAGAGGAAATGGGGTCTTAAGTAGACACCACTCCACTAATGGTTTAGACTAGGGTTCTTGTTAACCTGCTGATCCCTTATAGACTGGCTCTATAATCGATTTGTATACATAGTGATCAGTATCCACTGGAGCATCAGTGGTGGATGTAATGATACGTTACTCTGATGCAGACCACAGAATACAATATTCATGATGATATGTACCACCTCACTTGACTGTCGTCAATTTGTATGTTATTTTGGTCATCCACGCGTATTTTTCATTATTTACTATGTTCAATAATACATCGATGATTTATTCACCTGGGACATTAACCATCTCATAGTAGGTAAGGTATGTCACTATAGACACTTTTTATGTTTTTGTGTAGAGGTTAAAAGCTACATCTACATGTGTTTTTAGTCTCTGGCATCTGCTTGTTTAGTGAGATGTATGATCATCTGAATAGGAGAAAATCTGTGTCTGAGGAAAAAAAAAAAATAATTCCAACACCCCCCCAAAAAAAAAAAATGTCCATGGTTGAATAAGAAATGTGATGTTAAATCAAGGTGATAAGTAGAACTGTCGTGAGAGAGGCTGGGAGAGTGGGAAACAATGACCCATCCATTCATCCAGTCACTAAAGAGGCATCTCCACCTGAGAGCTGGCACCAGGGCCAGAGGAGCACTTATCACAGTGCCTGTGGCCTAGTCCAGGCACCATGCCCATGATCATAAAACACATACACACACACACAAGCCACCATAAAGGATCAATACAATAGCAGAGGTCTATTTATCACTCAACACTGACATATCTGATCCCGGTTACGACTGATAACACAGCTGAGCAGGTCAATAAAAACCTGTTTTCACATCATTCGCTCTGCCCGTCGCTAGTACCCACATGCCCTTAAATTATTTCTCCTGTTTCACCTCATCCGCCCTTCTGTCCTCTCATCCCTTTTTCCATCCATTCTTTCTCTATATCCCTACCTCTCAGTTTTCCACTTCTGTCTTCTCCTCTCTCTTGTTTTCTAGGCGTTGCCATTGTGTTAACAAGGTCAGAGAGTGACTACTTAAGCAATAAGGTAAAATACAGAGACGCCCCTCATAGAGCAACAATACGGGACTAGCACACACACATTCACAAATATCCAACATTATATCCAACACGCAGGACACACATTATGGTGTTGATTGAAACGAGGCTTATTACTTATTTGTCTCCTCTGAACCTCTTTTCTGCTTCCTCACCTCTCAATAGAGAAATCACACAGGATTATTGAACCCAGATGCCTCCTGAAAAGTGGCTTCACCATGAGTTTAAGTCCTTGGTTTCTGACAATTCAGTTTATACCTATCATTGATCATCATTGACCTTTGTTCATTACTCCAGTTTCATTTCATTTAACTTCAACTCTCAGTCTCAGCGCCTTCATCCCCAAATCCTCGACCCTTACTCACTGCCAGATTTATTCCAATAAATGATTTATAAGTGGTATTTGTTGTTAGCTTGAGAGCAAACACAACTGCATCTATCGGCAAAATGATAAACCAGACAAAACTCTTTGAGACAGAAAACTGGATTGGGAGTTGTAAAGTAGAATAATGAAGATACAGGAGCGCTAGTATTGATGTATATGTGTTAAATATGAGTAGGTTGGTGTATGAGTACCATGAGTATATATATATATATGTGTGTATGTGTGTGTGTGTGTGTGTGTGTGTGTGTGTGTAAGCATCTACAGTATATGTAAGGCACCACGAGGTTGAGGAGAGAATAAACATAGTGCTGAAGATGAAAGAACATTTTCAATTAAGATGAGTATGAAGCCTGGTTCATTAATACGTAAAACACACCCTATTACTTATAGCGCCCCTAGTTTAAAGACACTGCACATGAGCATGTGTGTTTGCCAGGGTTTTGCATGCAAGGTGTGTCTAGTGTGTGAGTAAAATGATTCCTCCAGACTGATGCCAATAATTCATCTCCTTAATGGCCAAAGGAAAGGAATACAGCTTTCAAAACCTGCACAGCTTGTGTGTGTGCTTAAGATACAGAGAAGTGCATGCTTTGGTGCACTTTTATGTACGGCCAGGAACAGAGGAGCAAGTAGAAGAGAGAGGAGAAACAAAAGAGATGAAAAAGACGGGAACAGTCAGATAGGCAGACTTGTCCGATGCGCCCTCTAAAATAATATTTATAGCTGGAGATTTCTGTCCCGATCTCGGAGTCCAATTAGCTCTTCTCTAAATGAATGTGCTTGTGCAGGAGCCAGAAGAGAAACAGCAGCCGTAAAAGCAGCAAACATAGCTGTAATTCTGTTAGTCACTTTACTGTCCATGTTTCATAAACCACACAGGACCATAACCACAATAAGTACATGCCACAGTAACATACAGTAAGAATAAATATACAAAACATAAACAAAAAGACGTCATTCACAATGGCCACACTCTGACAACACAACATCATGTGCTTATTTGCTATAATATTCGCTGATATTATAAATTACTGCCTGCATTTAATGCAACAGCAAAACTTCCTGACATTAACCTGCTAGCCTGGAATTAAAGCAATCCCTTATTAAGTCAGTAAACTGCTGAATTATTCAGCAGTTTGCCAATAAGAAGTGGTGGTAGAGAGGATAGGCCTTTTTGTAAGTATTTCTAAGACAAAATGACACAGATGCTAACATGCACTGTCTCTCCAGTGGCACATACATTAGTCTCATGAAGCCACCCCACACACATCCAGGAAAGAACAGAGGAGAGCACTTTTAAAGATGAACTCAGTGACAGAATTAACATGAAATTAGACTGACTGACTCTCACATGGATCCCATCTCACGCCCCTTAGCTTCATTCTCTCCCCAGCCTGGAGAGCAGGGAGGGCAGTGCCTGTGCGGTGGCAGCTTAAATAGGAATTAGCAGCATTTCACAGATAGTGATTGAGCATGGGTCCCTGGGTGGGTCTGGTCATTGTGACGAGACTCTGTAAATTCCACAGTAATCCTCTACACTGCAGGCCAGGAGGCAACACACATACACACACGAAAGCACCGGGTAATACAAACATGTATAAATATTAATGAAGAAAAATATAACAAAAAAAGTATATGTGAGCTTGTGATTTTTCAATTCCGCACATCAATCACAAATTCATTTTCAGAGTTGTATCCAAGTTGTATCTTGTGGTCAGTGTAGATATGATTGGAATAATTATGTTACCCAGAGTTTAGTTCCTTATACTCAAATATTATTGTCCGCACTACTTTCCCTTAATGCTTGACCCACCCACCTCCACCCCACACAAACACACAGACAAACAGTTGGTGAGATCATGAGTGTAGAACTAGCTCAGCTTGCTGACTTACCTGTTGCAAGCTTCCCATATTAGGCTTACCCTGTGTTTCTTGGTGCCCATGATTTGTTGTTTACTTTTTACTTCCTGGTTAGATTGTAATGAGGTCTCTCACCAAAGTATTTCTGTTAAACAAAAGTTGAAGAAAAAAAACTTTAATGGTTCTGGTTGGTAAGCACTTCCCGCCTTACAGAGAGGTGAGGAGGCGGTTGTATATTCTTCTTCAGTACATATAGTGACAGCAGTTTAGAAGAGCAAAAGCAACAATCAAATCAAATTAAATTTTGTGAATTTAAGCATTTTAGCTGAGAATGTCCTTCAGTATTTCAATAGTTAACCTACAAAACAAATAATAAGTGAAATAGAAAAAAATGGACACAATAACACAAAAATTAAATATATCCAATACAGTCAGTGGTGGATAAAGTATTCAGATCCTTAAGGAAGTAGCAGTTGTAGTACCATTATATAAAATATATTCAACTACATGTAAAAGTCTCATGCTTGTACCTGCAAAATGCAACAGATGCATGAAAGGGACAGTATGTTACAAGCACTTTCTTACAATTATCGATGCCTAACATTTAAGCAGCATTTTAACGCTTTGAAGTTGTGGTAAAGTCGCTTTCAGTATTCTATGTACCACAGAAGTTAAATCTGTAATGCATCATCTGTTAAATCTGAATATGCAAGTAACTCCAGCTGTCATAAATAATTAAAGAGATAGATGTAGTGGAGTATAAGATGGAGGTATAAAACAGCAAAAATGGAATACCAAGTCATGAAGTTCCTTTAAAAGTGACTTGAAATAGCACCTGAGTAAATAAACTTATAATGCAATAAAAAATGCGACAATTACCAATTATGTAATGGACTTAGTTTGTTAATCCAACATTAGACCAATGCTTTTGCTAGAGCAGACCAAGTGAAATCAATTTCAAATATACAGAAATGTATAGCATTGTGTAGCCCTCTGTGTAATTTGACCCCTAGTTGTTTAAAATACAATATGAGGCATTTGAGGAAAGTAATAACACAGGAGTCATCTATTAGCATGTTCTACCTCACATTTGTATCTACTGCTCTCTTATGCATGCACTTCATGTTTTTCATACTTAAGAGCATGTGGGTAAAGGCTCCCTCTCTGGTGCACAGTAGTTGTGGAAATAAATATTTATACTAGAATCTAATTGCATTTGTAGTCTCTGAGCGCCCTACCAGACAATCTGCACACGCTTAATGGTTATGCTCCTGTGTATGCCCTCCCATGTTGAGGGTGCACACACACGCACACACACGCACGGCTGTGCACACACACACACACACACACCACGCACGCACACGCACACGCACACACACACACACACACACACACACCTTACAATCTGGTTTATGATCTCAGCATCTGTGTAATGCACACCAGTGGTCTCTCATATAAGTCTATAGGTCATGGATCAGTGTGTGTCTGCATGTCATGTATGTGGGTCTGTTTACATATTCAACAGAGGCAGAACATACTGGACAGAGTCTCTCAGCATACAGTCGCATCACAAGAGGACTGAGTTCACCTTTTCTGTTTCTGCTCATTGACCCAATGGCCTTTGTATATCCCACATGAGGTTATTTATATGCAACACACACACGTCATTGGCTGGTCATTGGCCATCCACATGCTATAATAAACTTACATAAGATCTCACCATACAAAAATTTGATAAGTGCGCTTGTACATCAGTAAGAGATCTATGTGTCCTAAATATCAACCACTGAGTTTCAAGAACTACCACAAACAGACAAACACAGAGATAACTAAATCCTGTTTGGGCTACAGGCCACAGAGATTAAGTATTGTCCTCCAATGATGGCCATATTGACGATCGACAGAGCCAGACTTGAATAATCTGAGAGAAAGGCCAAATCAATATCCACTATAGGATCCAGCACATTCAGATGAGGGTTTAGTTTCACTCAAACAGGAGCCTGAAAAGCTCTTATCAACCCTTGGAGGCCAACTACCAGACAAATTCCAAGCCCTTGGTTTTAATAAGGTGATCAAAATAATCACCGTCAGGGTACAGGCTGGCCTTGGCTGAATTTGTGTTTTGATGTATGGATAGAAAATGTAAAGAGTGGATGCTGGACAGCATCTCACCCATACCAAGAGACATTAAACAGACAGATGGTCACATAGTAAAAACATCATTTTCTAAAAGTCAAGTTGTTAAAAACAAAAGAACTCAAACGTTAAAAATGCAGCCCATAGTGTCCATAGTTATTAGTTCGTTACTGAAGTCTGCTGGATCCCCACCTGTGTCCAAACCCATTGCAGGACTGCAGACGCCCACAGAAATCCCTTTAGGATTACCCAGTATGGCTGCTTGTGTATCGGTGATTCACAGTCACAGGGTGGGCTCAGTGCAGTGCAGAACTCAGATATGCTTTTTTTCCCTGCTGGCACACAGCCAGCATTTACATATGAATAAATATGAAGAAAAAATCAATAAATAAAAGGACAGCAGGGAAAATAATCCTGTGCTAAAGATCAACAGCAGGCTCCCTTCCTCCTCCTGCCGCGTTTTCCGCCTCAATTTTTCTTCTCCAATTTATACCTATATTCCTCAGCCTGCCTGTACTCCCACCTTCCTCTCTTTTTCCTCACTTTCCCCACTTATCTTCAGGCTACCATACCTTCATCAATATTCATTTCTAGCTCTCCTCATCCTCCTCCTTTTCCATTTTTTTCTCCCTCCCCCATCCTCCATCTCCTTCTATGTCATGGCCAGCTATATCTTTAATCTTGCTCTTCCCCTTTTCCCCTGTCCACCGCCTTCCTCGCCGCCTCCTCCCAACCTCCTCTCCTCTCCAGTGCAGAACTAAATGGAAGATTAATGAAGGGAGGAAGATGTGTCTGTCATCCAGACAGTCTGATGGTGTCAGCAACCAGCAAAGTATTGGAGCTATCTGAAACACACCAGGGATAGTTTGCACTAATACTGCTTCAGCTGAGAAGAACTACAGATTAGCCCTCCACTTTTCTCCACTTTTATTTAGACATTTGTGAATACTAACCATACCACTGAAACATGCATTCCTCTTTACAGTGATATGAAGTATCTGGTATATAGGTTTTCCTCTCTCTCTCTCTCTCACACACACACATACTTTTTATCCTATCACAGGATATTCAGAGCACACCCACTGTCTCTTATTTCCTCCTAAGTTTAAATCCTGACAACTGATGGTCGTCACAGCTCACACGCCAGTCAAACAGTTTTGATAAGTCTGTGAGAAATTGACTTGTATTTAGAGCTTCATCTCCTGGCGATCACATCCTTCTACCACCCATCATGCCCTTGGTTAGAGGTCAAGCAGCCACTAATCTTGTATGCAAATTTGTGCACGGTACAGTGTGAACACGAGGGTGATGTATGAACCATGTCCATAATTCATGAACTATTACTAGTGATAAGTTACACTTACTGTGTATCAGCAAGTTTATACTAACATCAGCTTTCATAGTAGTAGTGCTGGGCAAAAGTACGAAATAAGTGGTAAAAGTAAGCTGTCATTTGTGTGTATAGTACATGTGTCTGTGTGCACCACAAATGGATGAACAAGACAATGTTGTGGCGTTTGCAGAAGGCGGCGACATTCTAATGCTCAGGGCCTGCCTTTGTCATCCTTCTTACCATATGCTAACCTTTTATTTTTATATCTCCATGACATTATTGCCATGCGTTGTAATGCTATGATGAGGTCATACAGTATGTGTATTAGTGACTGCACTCATCTCAAAACACTGCACAAAGCTTTCAACTGAAAGTAAACATTCTGATGAGGATGATAATATTTACTCGCTGTAATTACAAACACACTAAAACCATACACAAACAGGCTCTGTGTATGCCATGTATAATAACACAATCAGCTGCTTGCACTAATAATTTATCAAGGCTCACATAGCTTGTGTGGATTAGCAGCTGTTTATGGGTGCAATATATTCATCTATCTATTGTGTTCCTTCTCTCAGCCCCGCTGGATGCAGGCCAAGGCACAGACATCTCCTGAGTTTTTCTGCAGCAGCGGCACAGCAGTCAGGGGAACGTAGCAGGGGACAGGCTCATGTGACTCTACTACTGGTGGGAAAGAGGCAGAAAAACCGACAGGCTGGCATACACAACTGGGACTGTAGTTAAGTAGACAGGAAGACTCCGTGAAGCTACTGAAGATATGCTTGAGTGAACTGTAGCTGAATTTACATGAAAGCATCTGCCAGTTAAAATAGACTCCAATTTCTGCATCTAGCCTTAAAGTCACAACAAAACAAGCACTACTTTGTTTCCTCGATTTCACTCCCTTACCAGCCACACCAATAAATGATTTTTAAACCTTTAAAAGCCAGATTTCATAAGGGACTGTGACTTTATTCAGCATTAGCATTAGCATTCGTCTCTTTCCTTACAGCCTTAATAGCAACTTCACCACCGACAGATTTTGTCATGGCATCAAACACTGCAGTTGTGTAGAATTTCTTCAGACAGATTTTATAACTCTTTAAATTTATCACAGCAGCAATTGTTTTATCATTTGGCACAATTGGCGATTTGATTATATTGCAGCCACAGATGCTGCCAGACAGTATTGCAGCAAAAACTGAAACCAAGTTCGAACTTTTGCTGATCCTCTGCATTGGTGCCTCAAACTGGTCTGGTGGAATGGCTCTCATTCAAATGAATAAGGCTGTGTTAAATGCAGGCATACAGTCTTAGATCTCAGTGGATAATCATACTGAATACAGGTATTCCTAAAAATCTTCAGCGGGGACTAGACTGTGGATTACTTCAAACCCGGCTGTGATCCTTTGATTGTTTGGTTCTAGTGGGATCTCATTTCTCAGTGATGAATTTGATGAGCACATTGATGAGGCAATGACAAAACCAGAGGTGATATGGAAATACAGTCTTATGAATGGAAGAATGATACTGTTAGCCTTCCATTCATCATTGTAAAGATAAGTGAGTAAGAATGTTGAGGAAAGACACAAATGGCAGAAATGTTGGTTAATATGTCATTACTAAAGAAAAGAAAAAATTGTAACTATGGAGAAATCTATGAGTCTGAGGCATTTCTGTACTGAATCAGACAGAGATGGAGAGAGCAAGTAGACAACGGTTAAGGATGTTTCTTTTATGATTTAAAATGAAATGTGTTTGGACATTAAATATATGTGAAGCTTACAAAACTGCTTTCGTCCCATTTATCTTCACTTTAGCATTTACCTCAGTCTCTCTCTCTCTGTGCAACCATAGTGCTCCCTCTCTACCATTTTATGTATCGTGATGTATTATTCTTGCTCTATTTTCTCTTTCAGTTAGCATACACTTCTGCGTCATTCATATGCTAATATTCTTATTTTCACTCCTTTTTTCCCTCCTCTTTACTTGCAGTGTTCACTTTCTCATCCACTGTGTTAATATCGGCATTGCTCTTATTCCCCTCCCCCCCATCCTCTTTCTCTCGTCTTCCCCTCCTCTTTTGATCTGTGAGCTGAATTATTCAATCTTACCCGGGCTTTTAATTCTCTTGATTGAGCCAATTACCTTCTGGCTGGATCAATGTGGGAAAGGTAATGATTTAAATGGCTGCCGCATAAAGCCACATAACCACTTCAACTGGTGCAAAAGAAAAAGGGAGAGAGACGGGGGAAGGAGAAGGATGAGGAGGAGAGAGCAAAAGGAAGGTGGTTTAACGGGGGAGGGAAATGAATATCCTCTCTTTAACACAACCGTGCATGATTCAGCATGTACGTCTAAGTGCTTCATTTTGTGTCCCTGCCTCTACCTGCTGTATGCCACAATGTAAAACCATGCAGGAGAGGCAGACTGTGCGAACCCAGTTTCCTCAGGGATTATCTAAAATGTATGGGCTCTGTGGAAAATGGGTCAGTCTGATCCTAAATGGTGCCATCGTAGCAGAAACCCACTAAGTCAATATTCTTCAGTATCCCACAGTCTCCCACTCGCCTGTCATCCTCCCTCTCACATGCATCTCTAGTTCATGTAACATGTACAACCCTGAGTGGCTAGACACATGTGCATCCTGTACATGTGCGCACACTTCGACACACACTTTTCCCCATGATTGCGACTTGTCTTCTCCTGTTGAGTGAGCTGCCCCATCCTATTTGGCCTTCCTCCTTCATCCTCCTATCTATTATTGATGTAATGGAGCATTGTATCTAAATGCAGCTCTGCCTGTGACAAGCACTTCAGCCTGGAGGGAACCAGGGAAGCAGGCCAATGGCTGTGAGCGCTGGGCTCGCTCTGGGGACGAGTCAGTGAGGAGATGGATGAATGATTGGGCAGGTGGTTATCTTGGGCTTGGACTTGGGCTTGGTTATCTTGGGCCTGACACAAATATCTGTGCTGGAGAATTTTCTCCTCATTTGTATAACATAAGACCATTTTCAGAAATGGAATTTGTAACATTGCTGGCTTCATCAAGCTGTTTAAGTGATGGCTCTCAATAATGTCACATAGGTGTCCATTATGTTCATTATCTGTATTATCCTTATGGCTTTATCCAGACAAGAAAAAACATTTACAGACAAAGCCACAGCCCAGGAGGGAGCAGTATCACTGCTGAGAAACAGCAGTGAGTTGAAAAGTTATGACATGCAGAAAGAATAGATTTCTCAGTTCTCTCACAGGCTGCTTCGGTGAAGGATTTTATAACTTTTGCTGTCAAAGCCTTAATTAATTGCAACTGTGAGCTCATGGGATACTTGATCTGCCTCTCACAATGAACACCTTAATAAACTTTATCATCAATATCGTCAGTATTACAGAATTCTGTTGCCTGTCTAATAGTCTGTCAGTGCTCAAGCATTAAATGATAAAATTCCTATGTGGTAACATGCTGTATGTAAAGCTTTCTGCTGGATATTCCTAATTTCTACCACACAGCTGGCATGAATGAAAATTAAAAATAGAAGAATGAAGACAGATGGTCTGATTACTGTAGTTACACGATTTAAAAAAAATCTCTACTGTAGACTGATCAAACACTGAATCTCTCAAACTATTCACATTTGCTTGAATGCTCTCTGTGCATGTTTTACCTTGTTTAACCTTGTGCTGCTGCAGTCTTAAATTATGCTGACAGCATTCAGTTCAGACCTGTTGTCACAGAAACGTGACTTACTAAGATTGTAGAAGTGGCATTTTTTATTAAAGTTACTACGGTGCCTATGAAGACACGAGGAGGAGATGTTACTGAGTGAACACATTTATGAGCCGAACGGCAAGTTTGGGCTTCAAGGAATGGTTCAACATTTGGGAACTATGCTTATTGGCTTTCTTGCCTAGAGATCTCATTTCTATCCCTCTCTCCACAACTTTACCCAAGCCCATGATACACTTCCTGGTGTATCTGTTGGTTACCTGGCAACTGATCCCGGCAAAGATATAGTTCAGCACATAATCCCATGTAAAATGTAATTTTCATACCTAGGTTTTTGTTTAGATTAAACAAACAAGATACAAAATGTTGATTGCGAACTTTAGAGGTAGTTGAAGACAGATTTTGTTGCCTTCGGACCAGGCTAACTGTTTCCCCCTGTTTCTAGTCTTTATGCTGAGCTAAGCTAACTGGATGCTGGCTTCAGCTATGTTATCTGCCATATAGACTTGAGACTTGATCTTATCCAATTCTCAGCAAGAAAGCAAATCTGCGTATTTCTCAAAATGTCAAACTGTTCCTTTAACACACAAGAACAGATAAGTGGATATATACTCTTCCATCACCCCATCTAAAAATCAACCAGCACAATCAGATATTAAATTTAAATATGGACAGAAGATTACAGGTCATTGTTAAAGAGGCTAGTCAAAGTGCAATAAGTGTTACAAGTGTTTGAGAGAATTAGCAGTACAGGACAGAGGACTAATGTCTGGTCCCAAGATACACTGGGGCTAAAATAACCAGTGAGCTGCCAATGGCCGATTCTTATTTAATTAGCACTGTTTTTAATTACTCAAAGTAAATGCATAGTGATTGACAGCAGTAATTAGTTTAGTGCTACATCTCTTGTGTGTGCCATGTCTTTCTTACTCCTTTCACTTCTTGTGCAGTGTTTCTTTCTCACTGGTAACTCATGAGGGACTGAGTTACTCAGGTTTACTCAATAAATTTGGAACTATAGTCTTGGAATTTGTTCCATCTCAGTTTTATTCTTCTTTTACTTATTATGTCTGGTGAAAGAAATTATGAGCTGGAATTGCATAAATAGCCCCATGTCTCTTCTTTCTACTTGAACTTGAACTCCAACTGGAATCCTGTCCCTGTTTTCTAATCACACACTGACTAAAGTGCAGAACCTTCATGGGCCATTTGAAGTCCAGAGTCCATCTGACCCACTTAAGTGGGGACAAGGAAGCCAACAGCAGATTCGGTAACCACAGCAACTAGAGACCAGTTATGTCTGAGGGGTCAGCAGTGACTGGTTCCCTTCAAGGGAGATGATGTTGAAGAGGCAGTGGAGGCTTGGGATCAGCTGGAGTATAACTGCCTCTCAAAACCCTTCATTCTCTATCTCTGTTGAACAGGACTTTCCTTTTTTCTATCCACGTATGTAATAGAATGTAGTTCACCTCAGTACCTCACCTCTCTCTCCATTATCTTTTTCCATCTAAGTTACAAACTCTCTCCCCTTCTCTTGGTTATAACTTAATTTTTTTAGTAGAAAGTTGAAATGTAAACTTTCAAAAACTTCACTGCTTCATTTTTCTCTCCTGCTAACATGAAAATAAATAGCAAACTTGAACTTTCATGTGCTTATTCAATCTGCATGGATATATCTCACTAAAATAAATTAATGTATATGATATATAATATGTACTAATCACCTGATGTTTTAGCTTCCCTTGGACTAAGACTACAATGTGTGTAGAAGGAAGCAGCTTTCAGTATGTACACTCCTTATATGGAACAGCCTGCCAGAAGAATTTTTAAGTTCAACATTTGCATAATTACATAAATCAAACCAAGTTAAAGTAGTTTTTATTTCCTTGGGAAGCAAATTGCTCTACAATGAATCATAAACAGCTCCCATGGTGCTATTTTAGTTCACTGGATTACCAGTATTTGGTGATTAACAATGTTTTAAATGTTTTATTAATTGGTTTCTTTTAAATATCGTATTGATGTGCAACTTTTATTTATGTTTTATGTGTATCACCATTTCTGTATGCTGTGAGTGTTCACCAATAATTACTTCTTGAATCTGCTTGCAGTAAGTAATTCTATTTCTGCACCTGTGATTACTTTAATTTGTGTTCCAATGATGCAACAGGCTGCATTTCTTGTACAAAAGATGCTATATAAACAGAGGCTTCGTGGTAAGACCAAGTTGCTTACTTATCTAAGATGAATGGATAAGACAAACAAAAAAGAATTACACTAGTCTCTCTACAGGGATCATGTACAGGCACATCTGTACCGAGGATGGGTTAGACCCCAGTAGGTCCAAATGGGAGATGCTGCTAAGGGTCTGCTAAGGGAGTAGTGGGATCAGCTGGAAGGCCATTGTAAATGAGTAAACTTACATTACACTTTTATAGAGGAGAAATAGAAGGCACTCTGACAGGTTATACCACTATGGGATGCCTCATTGACATTATATGTACCATATACTGTAACTTGCCATTACACAGACCTGTATTGTGTAATAGCAATGATGCTGAACTGTAAGCTCTAGAAACATACACACTGTCAAAGACCTCAACAGATTGAACCTCAGTGACTATACATACACACACACACACACACACGCACACACACACAACAGTATTTAACTAAAATGCCAAGAATTTGATGGTCTGAGCTTCCAAAATGTGACAATTGATACTTTTTCTTGTCTTTTATTTAGGTTTTGGACTATAGGTTGATGACATTCACTTGGATTCTAGAAAACTGTGATTAGTATTTTATGTACCAAATGATTAATTTGAGGAAATAATTGAGAGATTTATGACAATAATAATTGCAGCCCTAATTTGAATGAATGTATGTATTGTCGTACACTTATTAATATTTATACATCCTTAATATAGTGTTGACAATGTGACCATTAATTATATAATTACATCTCCTTCCTTTTTGTGTAAAAGATGGAGCTCAGGCCAGATACTGAAAATTTAAATCTACAGGAGTTTGTGAATACATCACCCAACAATACCTTTTCTTCTGACATGTGCACAAATTCAATTGTTTTCTTTCATTAATTCAGGATTCTTCTCTGTTATGCATAATCCTGTTTTGTCTCTTATTTTTCTGTCCACTCTGCAACTTGAGGCTATTCACTCTTTTCTCTACTCAGCATCCAATAATCCTGCAGTATGCATACCTTCCCACCTGCCTGCTTCCCAGTTCTGCATTTTACCCCCCTACCAAGCTTGCCCCTCTCTCCCTCTGAGCTCCTGCCACTTGCCCTCAGATGGCATAATCCCTGTCATATTGTCACATTACAGGAGTTCAGATGCTAATGGCTGCACTGCTAATCCAGCTGCCGGCAAGCCTGGACCAGTGCCCATACCCGCTCTGCCCGGCACTGAAACAGCTGTGCCTTGCTCAGTCATGCCAATGATGCACCGGGGATCACAGACACAAAGCAGGCAAGCTGGGGATGGGAGGCCTGTATGCTAAAATGGACATTACAGAGAGGACAGGAGGTCCCTGAGATATGGTAAGGACTGCAGGAGAAGATATGTCCGGGACAGAAGGAGAGAGAAGCTGCATGTACTGACAGAGAAGAAGACACAGACTGGAAGCGGCAGGTCAGGGGAACCAACTTGAAGGTCATTAGGGTTCTTAAGGTGCGGTAAGATGAAAGTTGTGGCTGTACCCTAAAAAGACATTTGGAATTTTAAACAAGGAAAACAGGCTGAATGAGAGACAGAGAGAAAAGAAGGTCATGATTCACTAGAGGGAAGCAGATACAACCAGTGGCTTATTGAGCTGTGGATGTGAATGAGCCTTGGCAGGCAATTATGGTCATTACTGTCTCTTACAATCTTTGTGAAACAGAAATTTCCCATTCTATGGGAAGCAGGGAATGTACTTAAGCTCCAGAGCATTTGGTGTTTGTTGTGAAGTTGTTCCAACAGCTCTTCCATCCATTAGAAGAGGAAAATTGGTTTGCCTATAATCTAAGTATAACAACACTTATCAAAAATTTATATTGAATTAAAACCCCCTCCTTTTCAATAAAACATCTGCCCGAAAGCACCATCCCATTTGTGAAAAGCAGGCATTCAGCTACTTCAAAATAATTCAGCTAATTTGGCTGAAATCATAGGTTCAATTATTGAAACCTGCGTTACAAGAGCAGTGAATGGAAAGGGACACAGTGGTGGGCTGAGCACATGATCAGAGATATGAGGGCTCTTTTAGGAGGGGGAGAGGTGTCCTTCACCTTTTCACCTTCAACATTACACTCCACTTTTACAACACATTCTCTCTCACACACAAAGACGGGACTGGATGGGATTTATTAAAGCATCTCCTCCAAATTTTGTGTGTGTGTGGTGTGCTCTTGGTGGATGGGTGTTTGGGGGGGGGGGGGGGGGTATGCTTCAGCTAAATGATGGATGGCAACAGCAGGCAAATGTCCTGTTAATAGATGAGTATAGTGCATCAAGATCAACTCAGGATCACAGTGAGCTACGATACAAGCTGAACTGCTCTGTTAATTTGATTGGTGTGTGTCGGGGCAAAAATCTAACCTAAAACAGGGACAGGAAAATCAAATTCCCAGATTTAAACATAATTATCAGATATCATTAGTTATAAAATCAGGAAGCAGAGCCTCGTAATCTCTGATTTTAAAATTGGTCGGAGAGAAGAGACAGACAGCAGCCCTTGCATAAACACACAAACACTCATCTCAATCTTCTAGTGTGTACAGAGGAAGACCTTTGACCCCCATTCTCAAACAGAGCAAGGTTTGGAGAGTGAATGCACAGCTTGTGTACTCAGCTCTTGGGCACACAATGGTTCGTCTCCTGTCTGTGTGTTCATGCTGTTTACCTTTCATTAGACTAGGAGATGTGTCTATTACAGTGAAAGCTCCTTGAGTTGTAGTGGTAGTCTCTTTCCATTGCAACTTTCTTCACACTACCAAGATTTGAAAATATAACAATAGGATTCAAAAAGATACAATGTCAGTTGCGATTTAAACAGATAACGTACTGTATGTTCAGAGGTAGGAAATTCTGCTATCACATATTTTTATTCCCGGCAAAGGAAACAGTAAAATATGTGGTAATTTGTTATTCAAACTCTTGCTTAAGACTGTATACGATGTCTGCATTTTAAACAAAGAAAC
The DNA here is from genome assembly GCA_033238685.1 of Lates japonicus. Lineage (NCBI taxonomy): Eukaryota > Metazoa > Chordata > Actinopteri > Centropomidae > Lates > Lates japonicus. Next base: position 1,437,956 of record BRZM01000012.1, on the reverse strand, counting down.
CGGCCACGTCATTAGGTACACCTATTCAACTGCTTGTTAATGCAAATATCTAATCAGCCAATCACAACACAATGCATTTAGGCATGTAGACATGGTCAAGATGACCTGCTGAGGTGCAAACCAAGCATCAGAACGGGCAAAATACCTTGTTGATGCCAGTGGAGAATAGCCAGACTGCTTTGAGCTGAAAGGAAGGCAACAGTAACTCAAATAACCACTCGTTACAACCATGTGTATGCAGAGGAGCATCTCTGAACACACAACACGTCCTTGAAGCAGATGGGCTACAGCAGCAGAAGACCACACCAGGTGCCACTCCTGTCAACTATAAACTGGAAACTGAGGCTACAATTCACACAAGCTCACCAAATTGGCCAAAAGAAGTTTGGAAAAACGTCACCTAGTCTGATGCATCTCGATTTCTGCTGCGACATTCAGATGGTAGGGTCAAGATTTTGGTATAAACAACATGAAAGCATGGATCCATCTTGCCTTGTATCAACAGTTCAGGCTGCTGCTGGTGCTGACATGGTGTGGAGGATATTTTCTGGGAACACTCTGGGCCTTGTTAGTGCCAACTGAGCATTGTTTAAACACCACAACATACCGGAGTGTTGTTGCTGGCCATGTCCATCCCTTTATGACCACAGTGCAACCATCCTCTGATGGCTGCTTCAAGCAGGATAATGTGCCATGTCACAAAGCTCAAATCATCTCAAACTGGTTTCTTGAACATGACAATGAATTCACTGTACTCAAATGGCTACAACAGTCACCAGATCTCAATCCGACAGAGCGCCTTTGGGATGTGATGCATCATGGACGTGCAGCCAACAAATCTGCAGCTACTGCGTGATGCTATCATGTCAATATGGACCAAAATCTCTGAGGAATGTTTCCAACACCTTGTTGCTGGCACCTCTATGCCACAAAGAATTAAAGCAGTTCTGAGGGTAAAAGGGGGTCCAACCGGTGAGTGGCCAGTGAGTGTATGTACGGCATAAGGATACAACCATATATAGCAGCTGGCTAAAATGAACATTCTTTGAGGAAACTAGCTGTTTCTGATATGCTCACTGAGTCACATTTTCCTCCTACTGTTGCTCCAAGTTCGCTCTGGACTACTGAGAGGGGCCTGTGCTCACGGGTGAAGAGTTCACCCCACAAACAACACCAACGAGAGTGAGAAAGAGATTCAGAGGGTTTTCAAATAGGAAATTCCTGAGAAAATTTTAATGAAAAGAATACTAACGGAAGAAAAGGGGAAACTTGAGTTCTTTCCTGTTGTTGTGCAGTCTTTAGTCCTGGTTTGAAGAGAGAGTCTCGGGGTCAGAGTGGTTGGGAATGTGCACTCAGAGGACTGAAAAGAAATGCCATCCATGATTGGCTGAGATTCCCAGAGGAAAATCGGTGAGGCTTGAGGAAGCCTCTGAGGCTAATCCATCATTAGCATTCTAAAGGAACTACTGGGACATACAGAAATGCACAAACACACACAGTCACACCAACATTAGGCTGACTGCTACATTATGAAAAATATTGCACAAAAACAAGTGCTCACAAAAACAGACATTTGAACAAAGAAGTCTTCCATTAAGCCCTGGGTGAACTCACAGAATCAGTGTCAAGAACTTTCACAGCTACAGCTGGAATGAAAAGTCTATTTATCAATCAACAGAAAAATTAGCAATCAGCAACTATCTTGATAACCCACTCATTTTTAAGTCATTTCATATTACAGTGAATTAAATATGTGGATTTTCAGACAAAATAACATATCTGAAGATGTTACACAGGCCTCTGGGAGACTGGGATGGATGTATTTCACAATTTTCTGATGTTTTGCAAACTAATCAATTCACTGAGAAAATACACATAAATAATCATTAGTTGCAGCCTTAATTCAATCAGTGTAACTAATAACACGAAACTAGAAAAGGTATTCCAAATGAAGGTATCCTATAATACACAAACACACACAGGCTGACAAATACACATGAACACAGTTCCCACTAGTCCATTGTATGGTAAACACAATGAGGTCTGTTCGAGTAATGAGGGAACCCAGAGCTGTATTGATCACATGCAGTGGATCAGAGGACCTCTGTCAGTCCCTCGGAGCCCACTTTATACAGCCAGAGAACCCAGCACAACTCCCTCTCATTTACCACTTTACATCTCTCTCTCTCTCACCTCTCCTGCCTCTGTATCACAACTTGTGCTCTTGATCCATTGTAGAAATTCTCCCTCGTTTTGCACTCTCGTTTTTTTCCCATCTTTTGTTGCCTCATCTCCTCTCTTCTTTGCTTTCTTTTTGTCTCCTCTTCCATGTATCAACCTCCTTATTTATGTAAATCCATTTGCTGTGAGAATGAAGCTTGTCTAATGTCCTGAACACTGCTGGATTTTATGCCATTTCTTCCTGGTAACAGTAGAATAATGAAAATGTAAATAGCGTTAAGCTGGGTAGCTTAAGACAACCTCTTAATGAAGGCAAAGCGAGAGAAAGGGGGAGAGAGACCAAGAGGGAGAGCATAGGCATTTTTAGCTTCAAAAGAGCTCCAACGTCGCCGGCTACAACATCACATACAGCAAGCCGCAGAGGCATGTGTATGGGAATGGACTAAAGAAGGGACATTATAGGAATTCAAGATGTGTGGTAAGAGCTGCCTTCAAATAAAGCCCGAAAGAATATCCTTTCAAGTGACATTTCGACTGGTATGATCCAAACACCATTCATGTGTCTTTCTCTCATTTGTTTCTTCAGGCTTTTCCTATGGTTGACAGTCAATCTTGAGGAAACAATCCTGGGCTGTAATCTGAGGAGATGTTCATCAGGCTTTCGTTTTGCCTCACCACAACACGGTTGTCCGTTAGAGGGATAACCCTAATATTTAGTGAGCAGTGATAATATCAATATTCCCTCTGCCTCGAACGCTCACGTTGCTTTTTACACATGCACTTATTCAGGAGAGTGAGGGGGAGGCGGTTATGTAAGAAGGGATCCGGGAGGGCTTCCCTTGAGCGCTGGATAGAAAGTGAAAGAAAAGAGCAAAGAAGATGAACATGGAGTATGTGAACGGAGAAAAAGACAGGAAATGGGGCAGAGGTGCACAAAGGTGACCCCTCGTGTTCTGCTGATGAAAAGATTGAGCCAGACAAGGAAGAGAGGGAGGGGAACAGAATAAAACTGAATAATTAGTGATTTGAAACTGTGATTAAGAGAGAGGGAGTGAGACAAAGGGAAACAATACAGGAGGAGAAAAGAATAAAAAAAAGAGCAAAATGCATTCAAGTGAAAGAGAGGTTTTGCTTTTATTTCAGAAGTACCTTCTCAACACAGATAAGACAGTGTTTGCTGTCACCTTTCTAAATGTCCCATGCCTCTTTATAGATTGTGGATCTACGTAAACCTCAAAACAGCATGAGTGTCCTTGCTATACTGCTCAACCTTGGGATAACTCTGCATTAGCACATCAGGCTGTTAAGTCAATCCCAGAGCTACTCAGCCAAACAGACCATTGGCTTGATCTTTGATTGTAAAAGCCTGCCAGGCTGGCAAGTTAATCCTGGAGCGCAGTAGGCCAATCAAGTTGTCAGGCCAGGCTCACCGTCAATAACACATTTAGGTCAAACACAAAGGCGTGGAGCAAACCTGATCTTCTAAAGAAATACCTTCACCGAATCAGATATACAGTCAAAGTATATATCTATACGTGTGTGTACATAAGTTTGCCTTTAAATTCTCCTTTTTATATATATATATATATATATATAAATCTATATAGGATCTAGAATTTTATTGGATAACTTGTTACAGCTGCCTTTTTATTGATTGCCATCTCAGCTCAGGCACTTGACATCATGAAGCAATAGAAAGGTTACTGTGCAGTCACCAGAACCACCCACATGTGCAGTGGCACAGAAAAATGAACTTGGAACAGAACAACTACAGAGGAGTAGAAGAAATGGCAGCAGTGAAGGACAAGGGAGGTGCTGTGGCAAGAGGAGTGGAGAGAAAGCGAGAAATGCAGAGAGGGTAGAAACAAATGAAGAGTGATGGGGAGAAACGGGGAAAGAAAGACTCAGAGGCAGACAGGGAGACAGCACTATTTACGGTAGATTAGTTGTTATGGTGATAAGCAGAGGGGAAAGGAAGGGATATAGTTGTCAGGGTGATGGGGCTGCACTGGGCTACTAATGATATGTAAAAATAACAGAGCTTAGAATTCGCCATACCTTTGGAAAAAAAATGCTAACACACATACACACACAAACATACTCAGATGAATACACACAAAGACAAAGCAGTCTGTTGAAACAAGCTCCTCTCATTACCATTTGGAGACGTACTCAGATTCTGCCCCCACAGTCTCTGCGTGAAGCTCACTTTTTTGTAAGTTTTTGCTTAATGAGGAATGGTAGCTAGATACACACAAACACCGGGGTGGGGATGTGTGAGCGCTTCTTGTTATGTGTAACACTTGTACACAGTGCTTCTAAAGGTCTAACAACAGCAACTGAGTGCATATCACATTGACAGAGGGAGATGACAGAGGACTGCGGGTAATTGTAGTTTAAATGGCCTGAAGGGGTTTCTAGAATGCTGGTCTTTGTAGTTTTGCTGCCTGCAGGATAACCTCTGGGTTTTCCAAAGGCATCTGAAGTAATCACTGTCAAAGAACAATCAAACACACCTCCATGTGCCAAATGCCAAAAATAAATAACTCTCAGTCATGTCAATAAATATACATACTGTGTTGTGGTGGAATGTAACTAAGTAAATTTACTCAGTAACTGTACAATTCTGAGGAACCTGCACTTTACTACTGCTACCACACAGGCCATTCCATGATGAGTACTTTTACTTTTGATACTAATTAATAATAATGATAAATAATTTTGCTGATAACACCTTATGCTTTTACTGAGATAGCATTTAAAATGTGATCTACTGTACACTGTTTGCACTTAAGTAAAGAATCTAAATACTTCCTCCATCACTGACTGTGTCAAACATTAGAGAAAACACTAATAGGGAATTTAGGACATTTTAAACTCAGCAGAAAAAAAAACTCAGTAAGTACAGGAAATAAATGGTCATACTGATCAGTGAGACTACATACAACAGTCACTTCTGGATAATCATATATCACAACACACTTAGAAACGAAGCACACAGTATGTGGCTATGTTACAGCCATTTAATGTGGTCTAAATTGCCTTGATGTCTATAAAAGCATCTAGTGGCACTTCTCCTCATTTACTAACATTTAATTACCTGACAGTCTATTTCTGTATTATATATAAACCCCTCTCCCTTAGACATACGCACACACCATCACAGCAGTGCATGTGCTGCAGTAAATATAATAACATATTATATTTACTTGTGCCACAAACATGAATGTTTCCCCAGCGTAATTGCTTCATTATCAGTGAAGACCAGCACACACATATCACACCACATGTCCTTCTAATAATCTCCCTCCTCCACACACCACTCCCATCACACACAAACAAAATACACATGCAGCATTACACATCCTTACATGTAATTTGCCTGAACATACACTAACCAGAAGGAGCAATATCCCAGGCTGTGTTTTAAATGGGAACTGTTACAGGGGATTTAAAAAACTACTGTATAAAAAATACTATCATGTGGTTCTCTCAAGTGTAACCCATCAATTGGCCCTTGACAAAATATAGTGTGTATCACTGAAAACACAGACACACATACCACATTGTTTTGCCTCACTTTCATGAACTGACGGCTTTCAACAGGGGCACAAACCAGTGATAAAATAAATCCAGTTTTTGACAGATGACACAATCAACACTTTCGTTGTTCTTTACTTTAGTAAGCAAAATAATGAGGCAGTACTCTGTGATCCTGTACTATAAAAATCTGCGTGTTATGGCTTGATTGCATCTGTAAGCTGGCCCATCCTTTGGCTCTGCAGCTGTTGTGAACTGAGAAAAGAAAAACAGGCTTCCTATGTATCTACACAATGCAGCATCCAGGGGCAGTCTGGCACTCCACAAGAAAGCCATTTAATCTCCAGTAGTCTGCATGTGATCAATCTCCCAGCACAGTGTTACTGCTGCACAGGCCATTCCTCATCATTTAGAGAGAGAGGTATTGACCAGGCCAGGACAGCCTCTGTAGTACATTTGTGTGTTGTGAGCCCACAGCAAAGAATGAACAAAATTGCCCAGAGTATAAAATGTATCCTCTGTTTTTTTCTCCATTGTGTATTTATATATGCATCAGCATGAACACATGTTTATCAAATGTGAATGTGGGGCAAAACCAGCAGTCTAACAAATATGTTAACTTGTTCACATAACTTCCTGTGAGTTGGCTTGTTTTCATAGATCTTGTGGACTGATACAGGTAGCCATATTCTCTTCTTATTATTGATACATCCATAGATAGACATCCCTGCTTAGTGGCTAACATCAAGAAAACAGACACCAAAGAAAAGAAGAGCACTGTTAATGGCCACTGAATGCAACTGGCCTAGTAAAAAGAGGGACAAGGCAGAGGCTGAAACTACTCTTCAATGTGCGCCATCATTTTAGACCTATCAATTCGAAGGTTCAGGGTGATAAATCATTTAACATGAGACTGGCTGCAATCACACATTAGTGTGTACAGATGTCAATGTGGACAGCTGATCTGTCAATAAACTATTACACTCTTTTCCTCCACCAGAAATGAGAGGAATGAATGTTCAATACGAACGTCTAGGAAGCCTTGGGGTTATGAGATAGGCATGACAAGTAGAGACAAGGTCTCACTACATCTTATTTGTGTATGTCATTTAGCCCATCTGCTTGACAGAGGAACTGTATAGACAGGCACATTTCAGTTTTCAAGTGTCAGAGGAACTGCAGCAGTATGATTTGTGAAATGAAAGGAGAGCTCCTTGACAAATAAATTAACTGACTTGACTGGCTGGATTCTGTGTTCCTGTCCTCACACTTATCGTGAGGTTATTCAGGCGTCAGCTCCATGGACTTCATCCCCCACACTGCCTTGGGGCCATGTCAGATTTACAGTTATCCATGACGGGCTCTTATCAGGGATTTGAAGCGGGATTTTGCAGAGTCATCTAGAATATTGGCTCTGTCATTTTTTATCCCGGCTCAGAGAAACAGCAAGAGGCCATCGTTGGGATATCACAAGTCACACAAGGAGAAACATTCAGATGCATACAATACAATACAATACACATGCACACACATGCACCTGACATCTCATGCTAGGATCATTGAGTAGCTATGCCCTGCCATATCAGAAAACCAGCAGCTGCAGCTGGTAACAGTTTTTTTGTTTGTTTGTTTGTTTTTTGAGCATTTGAATTAGAGGTGGTACATTGCTGCAGAGTTTGAATTATCAATAAAAATTCAGCATTTTGTGTTTTTTAACTGCCTATCAAGGAAAAAAAGGCACGTTTTATTGCAGGCCTTTACCAACATTCCTGATACTAACAAACTCTTAAAACATTCATAGGTAAGACAGTTGTGTTAGTCCTTGAATAAAACTAAAAATGTGAAAATCAATTTTGGAGTATATGCATTTTCACATTTTGTCAGTGAGGGCATTGTTTTATATACATTGCACCTTTAACGTGAAGGCAGCCGAATCAACTCAAGCACTCCACATATTTACTAGAAGATAGTGCCTCTACTGGGTTGTGTAAGACACTGTGAGGCTCCCATTTTTGCATCTGCCGAGTGCAGAACGTTGTTTTCCACTGCAGCATGTTCACTCATCCCTGCAGGCTGTGTTTAAAAGCCATTATTCCAGCTAACAGACCGGTCAGCAGGCCTTGGATGTGTTTAGTGATGTGTATTGTCTGGCTCTCTCGTGACATTTGGGGTGCATAAATGGACAAAGTGTTCATGCAGCGTTTTATTTTTTGTCTCTGTATGGGACAGCAGAGGCAGCAGAGGCTCCGACTGCAGAGTCGCAGCTGTGAGCTATTCATAACTGGGGCTATTGTTTGTTTATGCCGTGCAGACAACACAGACATTAGGCCCTGTGAACCAGTCTCATGATGATACATTGAACTCAACCTTTGACCAGGTGACACTGATTGATGGGCAGGTAATGCACATCCCAGCAGAGTGCTCACCCTCTGCACATGGGGAGCCATCAAGAAAACCTGTGGTGCCTAAAACTGGTCAGCAAGCAATTTCATTTTCTCACAATAACCCAATGTTTTTTGCCCAAGCTAGTTAGGACTGCTGGGATAATGTAGCTTGGTAGGTTGATAAGCTGTAATGAGTGGTACCTCCTGTATCATATCAAACAGGAACTCTGCCAATTTCTGATCTGACCAGGTCTATTAAGGAACACAACACTCCCTACGTTCAGCTCAAAATTACACAAGTGGCCCCTTTGAGTCACATGCAATTGTACTGACAACGAAATTGCACACAATGGCAGATAAACACTGGAGCTCACAATGGGAATCAAGAGACTGAGTAAAAGCTAAACCTCCAGGAACAGTGCTGGCTATGTGGTGATTTTTTAATACTGACCACAGCCAGAATTGCGGGTCACGTGATGAGTTGGAGCCCAAAAAGATCAACACAATCAATATCTTTTATGAGTAACAAAAAAATTACTTATTGTACTTATAAGTATTAATTTGAGCCATTAGTGTTGATAAAAAGTATCAAAAAGATGTATCACTGGATTTTTTTGATGCCATTTTTCTCATGCCATTTAAATAAATGTGCAGGGAGTCAGCAGTTACTCAAAACACTGAAGCCTAAGGAACTTATTTGGCGTATACATAAGTAGCTTTCATTGAAATACATGGGTGCCATTTTGTAACACAGCATCTAGTTACATTCATGGTTACTGTCAAAGTTCATAGCACAACTCATATAGTCCCCTGCTTTTTACCTTTTTACCACAAACTCAGAGCAGACATGCCAAGGTTTATGATGCTCATATATCATGACTATAACAATCTTTGGTGCGGTCATGCGCAAAAAGCCACATGGCCTGAGCACAAATCCATCAAGGCTGAATTAAAGGCTTTTACTGAAACAGCATCAGTTCCACTGCCCCACTGTTATCATACATGACATGGTTCGGTGTATATTTCAGGGGAATGAATGAGGTGTCATATTTTGATGCCTCAGTTTAATAACCATATGAATCAATCTGGATACTGGAAAATCCTCTGTATCACTAATTTCCAAGAATTTCCTTCTTTGTCCCACAAAACTCATACCAACTTGATAGACATCCTTTCAACTTTTTCAGATCCAGGTGCCCACTTTTCAAAGCCTGATGGACCAGTTCCCGAGTCCCCTTTCATGCAAATGTTTTGGTGTATGCAAATGTCTCTGGATAAGGCAGTCAGAACTCACCCAGATAGTGTGCAGTTGGGCAGGGGGTATTTCTTAGCATGAAAGCAGGTGTGTTTGAGAAGACTGAGGGGAACGCTGCCTGCCCAAGGCCAGAATTTTAAGAAGAAATGTGGTTTATTCGGTTGACTGGCTACTATTGCTACTTCATCCCAAACTTCCCACAGTGATCATTTCTTGACTGATCTCTGCTGAAACTCTGATGCAGTCCAGTGGACAGAGCAGTGTTCACATGTGTTTTTTTTTTTTTTAAATCCAGAGAGATAGGTCTAATTTAGCAGCTAAGCAAAGTAAGTAGTAGTAAGAAAGTAACTGTAATCATGCTAGCCATGGCTGCTGAATGCAGCAGGATTTGCATTTACCAGGTAGAGCACCAGTGTTAAGTCATTGCAGGCAGACTGATGAAATGCAGGCTATGTGTGACACATCAAAATACCGCCATCTAGTATAACCATTGTATAACCACCGGCTGTGTCTGTTTTCCAATCAATTAACTGTTGAGATCATAACATTACAGATGTACATGGGAAGAAATCTAATCAAAGAAAGAGGCTGCTGTTGGATATGCTTGAACATTTTGCTTGATAAAAGACTTAGTAATCATTGTTGTCATAGTCATTTGATCCAAACCATTTACTTTTTCAGCACTACTTACTAATCCATACTCTGTCTTGATCCCTCCATTACTTGCTCCAAACACTGTTTGAAACTGTAGTGTGTTATGGGGAGCAGACCACTTGGTTTTGTGTTTTGTCTGAAAGTTCTTAACCATATTTAACATTCTTCAGTGTGGCTTACACCCAGCTGCAAACTGATAATTGGATTTATGAGCGGGCTGAGACACAACTTAAAGAGTCCTTGTCTTGTCTGATTAAAGTCTTTATGGGCTGATCTCCAACAGAGAGGCTGGAAAGGGCCTGCTCAGGTTTGATTGGGCCGGGTCGAACCAAGGCGGTGACAATTGGGGTCTGATGCATGGACCTTGACAGCTTGTCTCTGTCAGAGACCTACTTGGAGACCCTGGGAGTGACTCTCGTGCAGTGTCAGCATGGCCTTGGTCAGTCCACTGCACAATCACAATAAGGTGTGAGGACATTGAGCGGAGTGCCTTGAGTTAAAACCCTCATTTGGAACAGCAGAGCATACACACTCCAAGACCTGGGTCGAAAACTACCTGTACATGAACATGCATCTACAGACAGGTGTGAACACACAATAACAATCACAAACCAACAACAACAATCTACCCCAACTAATATCCAATCTTGCAGAGTTTGACTGATCATTAAAACAATGAGTGGAGCCAACTTTGGCACAAAGAATGAGGGAATAAGAGACACAAGCAGGCTCCACACCTTTGGGAAACTCATTAGTCTGGGTAATACAGGCCCCAAGCAGACTCCACATTGAATAATTATAGGATTTTGGAGTGCTGCAAACTCTGGGAATGCCGTCTGGACATTGGGAGGGAAAGTCAATTGAATAGCTGCTTTATCCAAGGTCTCTGGAGGGCTAATCAAGCCCTCATAGCTGATTCCTCAACCATAACTATTCAAGGTTGTGGATCCAAATTCCCAACTCTTCTGGCAATTTTACAGAAACAATAGAGTATTCCCACATGATATAGACTGCCCAACAACCAATTCATTATAATAGTTATCCAAACAAAGGCCTCTTTCTTTGTCTCAAACTTTCTTTTCCTACCATTGAGCTTTATAAAAAATTTTTTCGTTTGGACTCAACAATAATAACAACCTCATATAAATGACTTTGACATAGGTCAATGTTAGACGCCAGAGGTGGTCATTTGAAGTTAATTTAATAGCAGCCATGAGAGTCCAGCTGCTTCATCTCTTTCATCTTCAGCACATGAAGACAAATGTCCCAAACCTTTGAACCAGAAAACAATCACCCACCAGGGGCTTTATCAGCCAATTAATCTTCTTTACTACTACATTTCATCTTTAACACAGACACCTAACCTTCATCCTGTTCAATTTGTTAGAAATTAGTACTGGGGAGAAGGATAAAGGGGGCAGAAAAATAATGTTGACTGTGAATGTTAGGGCAACATAATTTATTGAATAAAAAGCAAAATTAAAAATACTAAAATCACAACACCTGCAGTATCCACACTGACAGAACAGAAGGCAGAAGTATTTTCTTGTACATTCAGAGGAACAGATGTGGAAAACAACAGCATGTTACTCAAGGTATTTAAATACTAAATGATACTTAGGATCGTGCAACTTAACTGAAAGCAGCATTTCAAGTTGCCCCTTGTAGTTCAATCATTCTTCCATGATATAGTTTTTTCAAACACAGACAAAGAAAACCTCAATTTTTCTATTATTTATGTTTTTTGTTTGCTTGGTGCTGTTCACTGCTTCTATCAGGTTGTGTGTTGAATATGTACATGTGCTCCCACGTGTACAACGGTACTGTATAAACACATGCAAGAAAGAGAATGACAACCCCCCATGTCCCAGATTACAAGCTCATCTGATTTTGCACATGCATTTATCTATAATCTTTCAGGTAGACAGAGGACAGAGGAGCCTTTCAAAGGGTTATTAAATAGCCAAACTGCCCACCGACACTCCATCACCTCTGACCCCACAGTTGGGGGGTAATATTGACTTTACTGCCATCGATATTTGACCGAAGGACCCAGAGGACCCACTTGATTGATCTGATGTGCTATCCTGGTTCTGATCTATATGGAAATCCTCCACAGACCAAAGTGTAACCACTCGGGAACTCAAGTGTGTGTGTGTGTGCGCGTTTGTGGGCACACACAGAAGAACACGCAATTGCACACATGCATTTGAGTGATCACATACACTTGCACACACATTTTAAGTCCTACTTAAACCATGAAACAACTCTGATTATACAAATATCCACTGACACATCCATATGTAGTCAATCACGTATTAAGGACAACATAATAGTTGAACAGAAATTGAGTTAAATTCACTTAAATTTGACTCTCATTGTGTTTTTGTATGCTATAACCATAAGGCAGAAAGCTCGTTATGACAGCTAAATGACTGTAACTTAGTTGGGCAACAATAAAGCAATAGGTATTCACACTCCAGAATTGCTGAATCATTTATATTTCATTTATCTTTTTTTTTAAACAGTCTTGAGGGCCTGATAAAATTACAAAGGTGATTTTACTGCTATGAGTATAGCCTTGTCTCTAACCTTTCAGTTTAACCAATTATTATTACTGGTTAGGTGGAATTATTGTCCTAAACTATATATTATAGTGCAACATCTAGTGTCAGTGTCCATAAAATCATTGCAGTCAACAGTCTTCGAAGCAGAATAACAGCAACTTTAAATGTTATACATGTCCAGACACCTAGAACAACATAGGTGCACAGTAAAGTACATGCAAGTACTCTTATCCATTAGCAGCAGCTTATCCATCAGCAGGTGGACGTTGAACTAATCAAGGTCTGACCTGGACGAGCAACGCAATACCTTGGTTGCCTTCTTGATATCTGGGATGATTTCACCATCTGCCAGCGTCTACAAACACACAAGAGCGTGTTCAAGAAAGTGTTCAACATGTCCACTGGTCCACTGAACACTGCTATGTTAAAGCAAAGAAACTATGGCAACAGTACTTAGCGGTGAGAATGTTTAAGTGAAAGTTTAGCAGACGAAAAAGAAAAATTCCCGCACTTGAAGAACTGGACCAAATCCTTGGGAAAAGACCAACAGTTTGGCCTATGGACTTTGACAAGTCCTGTGACAACAAAGTTTCCTCAGAGACTCCATCCTTCGAATTACGCACATGAAACTGTTTCATTATATCAAATATACAGTAAATGCAGCAACAACTGTATTGTGCTAATCATTTTATAATTACATACTCAGAGTGATAAGACTACTTTCATTGATTATTGAATGCTCTTCTCCATTTTGTAGGTGTCTTTTTACTATTAGCCTGAACATTAACTTGTACTTAAGGCTTGGTTTTGTAATAGGCAATTAATATATTCATTAACAGTGCTATTTCATTGTTCAGAGAGCTGTTATATTTTTTCTGTACAGGGGAACTTCCAACAACACCCCTAATTACAAAGAAACAAGTATGCCAACCGCTACAGCTCAGAACACATGCCCTGATAAAGAGGCCATTGATGCTCCACAGAATACAAGCAGCAAGGGCCTAAAAGAGCAGAGTGAAGGAATCAGTGAAAGGTTGGCCATTCCTGGGGCTCAAGCAAAGAAGTGCAAGCCCAAAACAAGTTTAGTTGATAGTGGGCTACAGGCCTACATGGCTCAGCAGAAAAAAAGCACCTAGAGGAAATGTAGGGAGCTGAGCAGAAACATCAAAAACAGGAATATGAAGCATTTGACAGGCTCTAAAGGGCACAAAAGGATGCAGAGAAAAGGAGATCCCAGTCTATGATAACCCAGCAACAAGCCAACCACGTTAATGCAGCCTACAGGCACTGTCCTCACTGCTTTGGCAATAACCATAATAATTTGTAGCACTTTACACAATAAAACCAGCAACAGAACAGACAAATGATACCATGGCTATGAACAAATGCCAGTTGTGCCATTGTCCATGTTTGCTACATTTATACTAATCTAGAACACAGGAACTTCTTCCTGTTTTTATTTAATTTCCCACCCGACCATGACAACCCCCTCCCTCCAGCAGATGAAAACAGTCTTGTCACATTAGCACTTAAGATGGCCAAATCAGATGCTATTTTCTTTTTACTATTAGTGGATTCTCTCACAGAGGAGAGGTAAATCTGCAAATTTCTCATGTCAAGTTCAACTTTGGTGAACTTAATCACATTTCCACACTGACCAACAGCAAGCTGCTTTGACAGCGCTAATGCGAAATTCAGGACACTATAATAGCTTTTTAGCTTGGTTGCACCACTCAGGTTTATTTAACTTCCTCTGTCAGAGTATACACTAACTGCTCCACAAAAGAGGAATGGTTTACAGGCAGTTATGAGACAGAAGTCAGGGATACAAATATGTTGTTTGAATAAAATGTGTGAACTTACTGTGCCATCAACAGTTGAAAGGCTTGTTAATTTCCCCTTCATGTCTTTATTGAATGAAATAATGTACGATCCTGAGAACAATATTCTTGGGAGGGAATGAAGAACTCCTTACAGAGAAAAGAATGAAAATATAGTAATTGACTAATGCTAGTCTGGCTGGCCAGTGTGCTGGCAATTAGCCAGCTTGCCAACTCGTCCTGCAAATATGTCAGCAAGCTTCTAAAATCACATATTTTATGAAGATACACACATTAAATTTTCTGTGCCACTTTTTGGTGTGGCCAGATCTCCTCTTAAGGTGGTGGTTAATAGATTTTATTTCTTGGGTTGTTTTTTTTGTTTTTGTTTTTTTCCATTAGCAGGTGTGTCTATAGTCTGTGTCAGTGACCATCTTCTTTGCTGGTTGAAGCACATAATTCACTGATAAGTTGCCTTCTGCTCTTACCGTCTCTGTCCGTCTGGCGACTTTGCTCTCTTCAATATAAAACCTCTAGCTAAAGGTCAGTCCTTATATCTTCAGACATATGCCCACTCATGTCTCCAGTATAAACATACCCAGACACACAGAAAGACCCCAGCATGTAAGAGGCACGCAAAGACACATACACACGCAGACTTACAAAAAAAGCCATGTTCCTGCATGCAAGCACTGAATTTCAAAATGACTTTCACACTGGCAGATGATTTATGTAAATGAATAATTAATAATAATAAAAAATACCTGCCAAGTTTTTTAAAACAGTCCCAGTACATTTAACTAGTTTGTGAATACTGACTGCATAAAATAGCAATATATTCTCTATAATGGCAGTTTGTCTTCAAAATGTTTGAACTGCCTGTTTGAGTCCTTCTGTATTCCTGTCATGAAAAGTTTCTACCTTCAATCTTATTGCTCTCCATTTTCTCTTTTGACCTTTGCATTTGTTCACAATTGATGTTCAATTTGCTGGCATTTAGAACCAAAATGAGTTTCACATTAACCTTTGGTGACCCAGTTACGGAGAAACTGGATCATTTGGTGGCTGTCATTCTCTCTAGATTGAGGCAGGTCTAGCTAATTCTAAGAAGTACCTTAATTAAATTCGCTTTACCTTAGATATAGGCAATGCACGGCACTTACAGCAAAATTGTTCAATTGTTCTCCTACTTGTGAGTCCAAATTTTTCCACAAATTTCTTTAAAGCACATACTGTAACACACACACACACACACACACTAATAGCATCTGAGGCCTGCAAGTGGTTTAGTGTGCCATGAGGTACACTGACAGCCATAAACAATAATTGAAGATTTTTCACTAGCTTAACACAATCCAGTGAGGAAAAGAACGGCAACATATGTTCTAGGCTATTAAAATTTAGTGCTGACAGAAGTTCACAAAGCAGCAGCACAAAAACAATTACACTGCATCAGTAAAATTCACTAGAAGTCCCCAAATTACATGAACAACCGCAATGGCCATTGATGGTTGATGGCTACCATAGCCTGGAGAGAAAATACTGGAACACACTCATATGTGCATAACAACAGTCACTGACAAATTAACATACAGGAGGTACATGCACAGGCTTCAGACAAGAAGTGGGAGAACACAGAGCATGAAATACCTGAGCCTCTCTTAGAGACCACCTTCACACTCCTGGACAGCGTGATGTACAGCAGGATCAGCAGAGGGCTGGGAGGTCTCATCTTCCCCCCGTCCTCACGTCCTGAGAAGACAAAAAGAGAAGGAGGGAGAGGAGGGATGGCAGGAGAGAGAGAAAAAGAAAAAGAGCCATCAGTCACTGCTTGTACATGAGATCAAGTACCTCCTTGTTTCTACTAGACAAGAGTAAGTGTCACCGTGGAGGGATTTTCTGTAACAGCCCAAACACTACAGCAAGCAAGCACACACACTGCTGTACAACTGCACACCACCCACATGCACACACACACACTCAGACTCCCATTCCCCCTGGGGGTCTTTCTTGTAATGATTTTCTCTCATGATTGCAATTGAGACAAGTTATCATAGTAGGGATATATTTCATGAGAAACCATTCCCTAAGATGCTGACGAATCAATAAAGAAATAATTACATGTGTAAGAAACACCACTTTTAATCACCAGCATCATAAAAAAAGAGGGTGGGGGGGTGGGTGGTGGGGGGGACGACTTGAAGGGATTATCACCTTCTGACTTACAGAGATGTAGCAAATATCCCACCCATATCCCTTATCAACTCATATATCAAATTAATTGATAGAGGTGACTCACTTTCTACTCCTTATCTTCTGAGTAAATGACATAATCTAACATGTAGTAATTATCCTCTAATAGCCAGCTCCTGAAATATAGCCAATATTGTTTTATAAATTTGATGTTAAATGAAAAAAATACATTAGTACTCAATGAAAGAAACAGTACTCAATCAAAACGCCTAACTGCAATACAAGCTTTACAGCAAATAAAAACACAAGAAAGTGAAATTAATAACAGTTTCAAATGTTGCATGTTAATCCTCTCATCTAACTCTTGGCAAGAAAGTGAATAAAAGAATTTTCCAAAATGTCAAACTTTTTCCTTAAGTTTGGTAGAGATCCATTTTCTTGTGATAAAGACACAGTCAGTCTACTAAAGCTGCCAGTTTAGCCAGTTGTATGTCGGAGAGGTACCAGATGACTAAACGCACAAGGTAATAGAAGGAGAGGAGCAGATTCACCAAGAGAGGTCTATGTTTCTGTCAGTCTAACTAGATATGAAAGGGAGAACACAACACATGGCAAATTAACCCAATGAACCAGAAAGAAGAAGACTGGACCCTGGCCTTTGGACACAGAAACTAAGAGAGCCAGAGCCAAGAGGGACCCTGGAGTCTGCGGCAAGTCACGTGTACTCCAGATTAGCATAGCTAATGAAAGGAGCCTCTCTCAGTGTGTTTACACGACACTCGCGAGGCCCACTCTGAAAAGGAGCCTTTCTCTCCTCTTCAATCACATCCTACTAGGAAACAGCGTTCAGTCGATCAGCACTGCTCTGCCAATAACATTCTGGCAAATGCCACAGCTGAAGGATTGGTGCCCCTTTGTTCGGCTAAAAGGCATTTTAAAACATTTGCAGATAATCTGGTCAGTTCTCAATGTGTGTTTTAGGCTGCAGCAGTAACCCTATGGTCAGTTTATGTCATTGTGCAAACACAAATCACCAAACAGAATCATTCTCAATGGTCCAAATCTTTTAGAGGTTGATACAGAAGTCCTCAATTTTAATGACCATATCCCTGTTTAGACATAAACACATCCTACGACTTGCTGCAATGCTGTACCAGAAATTTAACATGACAAGCATAATGGAGGGACTTGCAGCTACCAAGTGCACAGTTAAGAAATAACAGAATTTCCATATGGAAACACACACACACAAACAAAGGAAAAAGAAAGATAAAGAGAAACTGAAAGATATCACTGTGGTCCTCATCATTGTGGCAGCTTTTGTATTATTCCTTAACCCCTGTATAGCCCTTATACTGCACCTGTTTAACGTTTGGTTTATAACTGTCTAGTTAGCTGTATTTGTCTTGCTTAGATAGATAGATGGTGATAGTGATGTACAAAATTGTAGCTAACCTGTCATTTAACCTAGTAGTCAATATTTCAGCACTGTTTTAAAGCAAGTAAAAATAATCTGCCTGTAGGGACAGCCTTTTTCTGACTGGTTTGGTTCATTTGAAGGAGTTTTGTGAAACTAATGGCAATATTATACAAACTAATCATATCATATAAATCAAGATCATTTCATTTTGGGGTGACCACAAGTCTAGGGTTTACTGTGCAACATGGTTTGACTGGCTTAATTCCGCTCGGGCCCATAGCTCCATGTCTCCCCACTCTGTATTTCCTGACACTGTAATCCGCCCAATACAGGCAACAAGCCAAAAACAGATAATTTTCAAGCTGTTGATACAAGCTGATTTGCCTAACATAGCTGAATGATTGGCAGATTGTGTTTCTGTAGGTGCAGGATGGAGAGCTGCGCCCCGTCACGGCCTGATTCAATACAACAATGTCAGTGACCCTCCTCTGTGTCCTAATCATGTCATGCCTTCACAAGCTCAGTGGGCTTTTGGTCCTGCCAGCCATGACATCACCAGCTTGCCATCCTCACTCACAGAGGGGGCATTGTGCGCCTTGCAAGACCCCCACAAACACCCGACACACCTCGTCGCCCCTCACCTCTCCTCCCTCTTCCCTCCCTCTTCCCTCCCCCTCCATTCCCTGCATTTTCACTGCAAAGTAGCTGCAACTGACTAAATTTGCCCTTCAGGACAGAGTGTTGATGGACAGGTTGGAGGAAAGCATTATAACCCATCAGGCTGTACTCTACAACTTTTTCAACTGCCTCCGTTTAGTTCCGCTGCAGTGATTAAGTGGAGAGTAAAGCTGTTAAAGGTTCATTTCCCAACAAGATGAGGCCTGGCAAACCAAGGTCTAGTAAATGTATTTAAACTATACAAGACACGTTTCTCTTAGTGTAACTGACTCATCTGACACTCATCTGGCTTATCTGAGGGTATCAAAACATAACCAAGAAGTTATATTGTTTCCAGGGCAACATGGCAAAAAACTCTGTAATGCTGAATTTCCAAAAGTAAATTCAAATTTGACTGATTACAAAAAGATGGGCGACTAAAAATTTTTACAAAAAGTAGTGCATACATATCTTCTTATTGTAATACAGCATTCTGGCTTTGCTATTATGATTAACTACAGCTAAGCTTTTTCTCTGAGGCGTCAGGAGCAGGTGTGTCTGAGGAGGCACACACAGGGGCATGGCGTGATATCCACGCTTCAGCGATGCATGAAGCATGCACACATCATCACACACACAGTAGCGCACATGCCATTCGCCTGCTGCTTTTTACCAGAAAATGAGGGGCATGGCCCAGCACTTCCTGCTGACTCGCCCTGATAAAGGAGCAGAGGAATTTACTGTCTGTTGCCATTGTTACGGGACTGTATCTCCCAGGATAGCTGTATCTCTTCCCGTCTTCCCCTAATGTTTCCCAGATTCAATTATCACCTCACGCTATTTGTTGCTTGCACACTCTGCTGTGTACCCACTGGACTCTGTATATTCCCTTTTTTTTCTCTCGAGGCTGTACAGGACACAAAGATTCACAAACAACTAGCAAAACCTAAAAGTGAAATCCCTTTTTTTCCAGTTCTGTTACTATGTTGCTATGTATGCAGTTGTGCCATCTTAAAACAGAGAAAGAAAGCACCACCATGTTGGCATAGCAAGCTGTGGATGATTGATTGTGTCATTTAGGGATTTAATCCAATCTGAAGGCAGCCTGTCCTGTGGTCTTAAGTACATCTTTAGAGCATTTACTAGACATGGCTGTGTGCCCCGGCAGGACCAGAGAAGCCGACAGTGAAAATGTGCATCTGAAAAAAGTTTATCTGAAACATCTCACTGTTTCCATGGGATAATGATATTGTTTAAAAGTACACACTATGCAATTGAGTGTTTTTACTGTTTTACTGCTTTAATTGTTCTGGGTAGATACAGTATTACATGTAAAATAATATTTTTCTTAAGACTAATTTAAAAGATAAAACTGCCTCACTTATTCACGCACTACTGAGCAGATTAAAAAAAATAGTGTATTTGAATGGACAAAAAAAGTCTGTTGGGCTGTTCATTCATCACAGGATCAGGTTTATTAAGACAAGCGCTTGATGAGAGAGCATGAGGGTCTGTACCTTTCTGCTGACTGCAAGGAGGATGATGTAGTCATGGTAAAGGTCACAGAACTAGGCAACGAATGTATCACTCTGATGTACATAGCTGTAAATACAAGGAATTAAATCCTCTCACATGCACATGACGCACAACACCAGTAAAGGTTTTTGATCAATATTACATGAGCGATAACTGTTGAATATTAAATCAGAGGTGGAAAAATACTCTTCAGCTAAATACAGATTACAGCTCTGGTGTCATGAGATGAGAATATGTATATATGGTATATGTATACCATCCTCCATTCTATGAAATAATAAATTATTTATATTGTCGAGAAGCCAGTGACTGTACAGAGTAACCTCTGAAGCGATCCTCAGAGACATACACTGCATAGAATGCAGGTTCTATGCTGACGTCAAACACTGCAGAGAGAAAGTAAAAATTATTTAAGTGAAAGTTTATCTGCAGATGCTCCTCTCTTACTTTCATCTGTAGTTTTAGCCAGGCCAACATCAAATAAGATGCCAATGTGCGGCCAGAGAGAAAGCATCCAAACCGCAGACGCACACACACAAACACACACAAGTGAGTGAGTCATATTTGTTTCTGTGTGTCACTGTGTCAAAAACATTCAGCTGGGGTTGCTAGTAAATGGCACAGCACACTGCAGCTATGCTTATTGTATGTCTATCTATTCCTGCAATGTGGCTTGTGTATGCATGAGTTTGCTCTGTTGTTAACCAGATGTGTCACAGTGTGAGTCAGGTCCTATGAATATTATTCTGCAGTGATAATGGAAATCATTGCTTCAGAGTAGGAAAAAAAACATACGCTTGGCGATAGGCTGAGTGAGTGTTCGTTAGAAAACATTTGACTGCTTTTGACCACGGGCAGCCCTCGTTAATCTCCAGGGGCTGGCCATAGGTGGTTTGAGTTAACGAGCAAAGTGCAGGGAGCTATGCCCTGCTTCAGTCCCAACATGCACCTCTTCACTGAGTGAGATTAATTACCACATGATTCTGAACCAATCCAAACCCCTGCTGTTTTCCTAACCACGAACATAGCCATACATAAACTGTAAATGCACTTAAAAAGCATACCAGAGCACATAAAATGCAACAAAGTGTACATAATTAATTAAAAGAGCTTCAGGGCAAACTAAAGCCATGCACACATGATTGGTCAAGAGCAGAGCTGTGGGTTGTTGCAAGTGGTGGTCTGAGTTCAGACACATTCCACCAGCAGTGAAGCATTTTCCTCCAGTTGTTGGTGATTGCTTTCAGCTATGTCCCCCGTGTTCCAGCCCACTGTCAGCTGTCCAAGGATGACTGGCTGCAGAGACACTCTCATGCTTCCAGTCAATGTTTCCTTTGATGGAGAGCAGGGGCCAACACTCTCCTCACCCATTTAGTGTACACCCCCCACTGGGGGCAGCTGTACCACTACTGGCACACAAGCAGACCTAAGACACTGTCAAACACAAGCACACACCCACAGACAGAGGCTGAAAAACATATTTAGGTGACTTTCACATACATTCATTTGGGTCTTATTTAGGTTTTATATTACTCTTAATATAACAATATACATCTAATCATCCATTCATCTTTTGAAATTACTCTTTTTACATTTATATCTTGTATTTATCTTTCCCTGCATTAAGATTAGTCCTTCCAGTCTGTTTTTTACTCTTATCATCAAAATGTAAGAGGCAGTTTAGAATACTAGTATTTTAAAATTGTTTAAGTTAATATTACATTATGTTCTGATATCATTGAAATTCAATAATACAATAGTATTATTTTTTTGTGTGCAAGTCTTCAGGTACATACTGTATATTTTTATCATCTAGCTTGTCTCTTCTCATTTAGTTATCCTGTGAAACATGATTACAATATAATAATTATACTTAAAAAAAAAATACAGCAGAGATATTACATGTTAATCACAATTACAATAGTACGCTTTTGCTGTAAACCACACTCCCAGTAATACTACTGTACTGTAAGTCACTGTAAAGGGGTAATTGCATTATTAATGTAAAAGTACAATAACATTGTAGCAAGTAATACAAAATAATTGCGGTTGGTAATTGACCAGTATGAGATGTACATTTTTGGTTTGGATAAGATGTGCCATATGTGCAATATAAGCATGCAATTGTATGTACAATGTAATATATTTATATCTCTCTGCCCATCTTTTCTTTTTCAGTCTTTAAGCAGCAAGAAACACACTCCCACATATGTGCTGTTTGAGTGTGTCAGTCTTTATGATAAAATAAGTATCCCTTTTGTGAGTGAATTATGTATCCAAGCAACAGAGCTGGGCATTGCTATAGATGTGCTAAATTGCATCCCCCCATCAGCTTAAGTAAATAAAAAATAGCATCAAATGCTTATTGATTCATTTAAATTGATTCTTATTTTATCGGGCGTAGAACATAATGTCCTTCATTTGCCAAATTGCAGTCTGATATTGACAGCCACTGTTAGAGGGCATCCAAGTATTCAGTGTAATGCCAACACACTTCTCTAAATGTGTCTGCAGGCAGGCACATGTCTCCATGTGTCCATGTCAAACATTTGGGGCATTCTCATTCTCAGAAACATTCTTGATTCAAATCCTACCATTTTGTGAGACCAAACATGTCTGTCAATACCTGCTTTACAAACGTCTTACTCTGTGTCCACAACACTGTTGTTTTGTTAAGACACTATGCATGTATTGTTCCTGTACCTCAGTGCTCCTACTGCATGTGCTCTGGTGCATCACATTGTTTTCCCTCTTATGCAAGAGCACACTCAGATTTGTTTCAGGATAATGTCAATCTAACAGACATTTCCAAATTGGAGTTTTTGTTTCTTCATCATGATTAGAGACAAATTGTAAGCCTTAGGGGAAACATGTGGTTCCTGGGACTCTAAAACAAAATTCAGAAGTTTTATCAGTTCAATTTGGTCACCACATAATGTCTAGGAAAAACTGTAGTTGAATTTGCAGAAGTTTTCCTGAAACCTTTCAATCCTAGATAGAGAAAGAGGGCTGTGACTGGCTCTGCACGCTGCTTGAGCTTCCTGACAGACATACAGCTGCTGTAGAGAAGCACTGTCCCCTGATGAGAAATCAGCAGCCGCTGTTTACAGTCAAAACAAACTGCCATATGTTGCAGACTGCACAAAAACTATGGCAGTGATAAAAAAGAGAAAGGCGGTATGCAGTAAATACCATGGAAAAAATCCTATACATTTGCTATATTCCCCTCCTATCTAGCCTGCTGTGAAATGTGCTGGATGAGCCTATATTACTGCTTCTTGGAAAGGTACTGCAATTGTTTGTTGTTTTTTTTTTTAAAACAAAGCTCCCTGAAGACAGGAAATGCTGGCCTGAGCAGTTTTCAGGTGGAAGGTGCATTTACGCTTTGGTATCCATGACAGAGTCTATCCTATTGTCTAGAGGAACCATCATGGTGGCAATGGAGCCTAAATGAGGCCAATAATGGTTCTCTGCTCAGTCCCCAGAGTCTTGCCTGTTTAAAAATCGATTCTCTGGTTGACTAGGGACAGGCTGAAAGTAGAGAGAACTGGAAAAAATGGAGAAGAAAGTAGTGGAAAGAAGTGGAGGGGATGAGAAAGGTTATAAAAGATAAAAAAGATACCACAGGAGAAAAATCCAGCAACATGTTCAATTATCAATTTGTTATTGTATCGTAAATGAAGACAAATGTGTTACAGTGAAAACCTTATAAAGGGAGGACCTAGCCTTGAATGTTTTACAGCACTGGGGACTGTTTTCCAATGTTTTTATCATGTAATAGGCCAATATGTTGGTCTTTTTTCCCCTGTTATTCAAAAGTAAATATTAAAATCAAATACTCTTCATTGTGGAAATCACCATTAAAACAATTCTTTACTTTACACATACATCTGTATGTCTATACACTTTATACAGGCATTTCTGTACTACATATAATAAATACAGTACTGAACTATTTACGCATAGTGGTTATTCCAAAAAAATAATAATAATAATCCTCTGGAATGTATGCCGCCTTTCTGAGCAGGTCTTAAGCTAACTACAGATTGTGCTAACTATTTGTTGAAGGTTTAGTTTTGTTGCTAGAGGTAATGAAGCAGAAGTGGGACTATGTCTCATGTCTCATCTCGGCTCTCACAATGTTTCTTAGGGTGAACATTAATACAAAACAGTAACTGGAACTTTATGGAACAACCTGCTGATAATTGACTCCTATTGATGGATTTCTTCTACCAACTCGATAAAACTTGTTTCACTGATTTGGAGAAAATGAGCCCACTAGTTTCAACTACAATAATTACAAAACTATCTTAAGTTATGCACTGAACAGTGTGGAATTTGCATTAACTCAAATCATTTTGAAATGCTCTATTAAGATACCGTCCATGACAACTTCTACTGGACCAAAAAGTAGCAACCACTCACTTTGCTCATGCCAGAAAAGACACTAACTCACACACCACAAACATTCCATAGCAACTTACCAAGTGAGGTAACACCTGACAGTAGATCACAGAATTGCACTGAGGTGAGAAAGTCTTCTCTCCTATACTTTGCTGCAAACAATGAGATCCTAAGATACTGCCAGTTTTGGCAGAGAAAGATATATGGGCTTCATCAGTGACTGAACCAATGAGAGTAACTTGTGGGTGTTGCAGAACAATAGCTACAGCCAACCAAAACACACACACACACACACACACACACACACACACACACACACACACACACAGAACAGTGGATGGTATATAAAAGCACTATTACACAGATGACGTTTTATTATGATGGGATCATACACTCACTGGAGACAAGGGGATGGATGGGGGGATGGATAGATGGAGGTCAGGGAATCAGAGAATGTTTAATTCAACATGTGCTCACTTCGTTATCTGTTGCTCTTATTTACACCATCCCTCAATCTCACCCCTGCTCTCCTGTGTGTGAATCACAGCCCACAAGCACATCTCAATGACCTTCAACCATCTCCTGTGTTTTAACCTGACAAGCTCACCTGTTTGTCTAAACCCAACCCATCGTGTACACTCCACTGTGTAACAGAATGGGACTCCGATATCTCTAAATAAAGCCCCACAGAGGAAACAATACAATATCCAGCTCAAGTACAGTAGACAATACACACCCATTGATTTCTTCTTTTTTTCCACAAATGAGGTCCAGGCAGTCAGGGCAAGTGATGTGATGTGTGGTTTTCACTGACACTTTTTTTTGGGAGACACTGAAAATCCAGTTGCCATGTCTTTCATGATGCAATGTGTTATTTTCAAATTCTGATACATTCATATCTGCAGTTACAGACTCTGTATTATACTGTGAGAATACTTGCCCATTTAAAGTGGAAAAACTATGCTACATTATTCTTGTGGTTCCTTAAACAGTTATAAGGCTGTTAATGCACATGCAATAATACTATTGTAATAATGACAATGATATCAGATGGATAATTTCTTTGTTTTCTGTCTTACTTGTTGCGTCTGTCCCAAGTTTATAAAGTCCAGTACCAGTGACATGATATGTTGCAGGTTTTTAATAGAGGAATATTTGTGATGATGAAAGAGGATGCAGTCTAAGCAATCTAGCTTATATCAATTGAACTATTTTGGCCAGTGGAAATTCAAAGAGGCTGTTGGGCTGTAATAAAATTTCTGGTGATTCAGAAATTTTATTTAAAACCCTGGGTACACAGACGAACACACACATTCTCTCTCTCTCAATCACACACACACACACACACACACACATACACACACCACATCACTCATTGTTCTCAGACCACTGCTTTATCCATTCTACAGTGCTACAGCTGCTGTGGGTCTCAGAGACGGCAGAATACCCTGCAGGGCGCAGTCCAGTTATCTCAGATGGAATCTTATTACGGGATTTATGTGAACAGAAACAAAACTGCAAGACTGAATCAGTGTGTGCATGCATGTGTGTATATGTATGTACCGCTGCTGAGATGTTTTGTCTAAGGAATGTGGAGAGGACATAGCTGATTGCTATCCTGGCCTGAGAATAGCTGCAGCTCTTCATAGGGCATGTGCTCAGCACCTTCTGTGTGGAATATTGTAATTGGGTACATAATACTGCCATATTACTGTCATATGATAAAAAGGTATTGCAAAGCGAACCAGAAATAAGGAGGCATACTAAGAGAGCCAGGGTGAAAGTCCAGTCAGCTCTCCTTCTCTTTTTTTTCCTGACACCCTGTAAGGCCTGGGCAGGCTGATCTGCACTGGTGTGTGGATGGAGGAAGAAAAGAACGATGGGAAGAGGGAGGAGGAGGGGAGGCAGCAGGAGGGGGGGTGGGGGGTGGGGGTGGCAGGGGCTGCAGGACTAGGAGAAGTGCCAGATCACTGCTGGAGCCAAGAACAGGACTGACTGGGCCTGTGTGTCGGAACAGTGTGCACAGGCATACAGACAAACAAACACGCACACACGCACACAAGCATAATTCAAGATGAACAGACACATAGATGTCACTGACCTTCGACAAACGCACTGCAATGTCATAGTTTTAACACACAGAGACTAGCTCTTCATGGTCCTCTTGTAAAGGTTCAGCAGTTTACCTCGTGTGTGCTTGTTTATTATGAGCTGTCTATGTCCAAGAATTTCTGATTTTAGCTCATCCTCTAACGAGGAAACCGTCTGCTCTCCCTAAGTTCTTGCCATGTGTGTGCCTCTCCCAGAACTCGAGTGAATGAGTGTTTAAAGACTTAACATTTGGCTGGGACTCGTACCCGCTCATTACTGACCAACGGCACTAATAGCCATCATCCTGAACACAATGTTAGCCTACATCAGAGACGGCTGTTCCACACAGTACAATATTTATCGCAGTCCCAACTCCCTGGAGACTCATTGCACCATAACACAGACCACTGCAGCTGACAAAATAACAGGGCAGAGTGTTTTAGCTTTAGGAAACAGTAGGTATACCTCTCTTTCTCTCTCTCTCTGTAGTTCTCACATGACCTCGTGTATGTTTTTGTCTTTTGTTCCTTATAGCTCATAGCTGGGGCCATATGAGTGGATTTCAAAGACACGTTGACAAGCCAAGCAACAGAAAACAGAGATAAAGTCACTCCTCTCTCTCTCTTTTTGTGGTCCAGTCCTCCGAGGGATCACGGCTTACAATTTCACTGCTCTGAGCAAATCTGATCTTGAAAATTCCGACAACTTTCTTACAAGTAGCTGTCAGCTGAGATTTTCAACATCTACGTCCCCAAGGAATGCTACAACGGTGATTCACTTTCAACATCAGTTCTACAAAAACGGGACAATTAAATTACACCTTTAAATGGAATTTCATCCTGTAAGACAAGGCAATTATCTAAGACTAATCTTGTGCGTGTGAGTGTTTGTGTGTCACAAAGAAAGAGAAAGGCTGCATTTCTCAGTGTTGCACGCCTGCACTCTTTCCATTTGTGTGTACTGAATGGGCACATGTGTTGGGACTGTTCATATCTCATTTCTTACACACTCGCCCATGGGACATTGGCAAGATTTTCACAGAACCAATGCAAGATGACAGCTGAGACAATGATTCTATTACTCCTGGTGTGGTCTAGCCTCCCTGTTTTATGACAAGGCTGATGACAGCACACGAACAGTAGGAGAGAAACCTAATACAGTCAGAAGTAAGATCTATTCAAGCCATGATATGGATCATATGAGAAATAATCAAGAGTCTTGAACGTTTTTTTCTCCTACTGGGCTTGGTAGTCACTTTCATCTACACTACGAGCTGAGCGGGCCTGAAAGCCTTGAAAACTGTATAACAAAATAGAGAATTTGACACTGCTTTTAAACACAAAATTTGGATATTTTTCAAGTTAAGGGACTGTCATCATGGTTACAATAACAACTACTTGGTTACGGTAAGGGAACAACTGCTGTCACGTTTTTAAAAAATTAAAGGAAACAGGAAATTCACAGCAGCCAGCTGAATTAAAGTCCAGCATTTCCAAACTTCATCCCTTCTGGCTCTACAGTAATGTCATCCAACTTCCTCCTCTGGTCTGACTAGACAAGAGTCATAATTACCGTGGCCACTAAAGGACTTTGAATGTAAGCATGCTGAAACCAGTGCTGCTCATGGTTTTCTTGAGAGGGCAGCCTGCGATTAAAAATACCACCAGCCTCCACTTTTATAGAGGTGAAGTACTTACATGCATGTATGTATACAATCAAATTTTCAATTTTACAGTCCAATTTTAACAGGGGGATTCCCCACAAACATATGTGCTCTTGCCCGTCTCTCTGTGTTATCATCCTTTGAAGTCTCTCTCTCCATTTTGTTTTGAAAAGACTGACTCAAAGGGCAGTGGAGCAAATAAGAGCTCCAGCTCCAGCAAATGAAAACAAGCTTGAGCACCTTCTTTCAGTTATTATATTTCCTAATCCCCTCATCTCTACCTCTTCCTCACTACACTCTGCCCAACCTGTCTCCTCTCTATACTACTTTTTTCACCTTTCTTTAACCTCTATCTCCTTTCTTCTTTTTTTTTTTTCATTCCTTGCCCGGCTCCTTTCCTCATTGATTTAGGCACACTGGCACGCTGCGTGAGTTTCACGTGGCAAGTAAAGTGACTCCAAGCCAGAAAATCAACACCACTTTATTCTAACTGTTGTACATCCTGACAGGTTACTATTTCAAGTGGCTCAAAGAAGAGGCCTCGCTCATGAAAATGACTTTGACAGGCCTGACAGGCTTTTCTGAGAAAGTGCTCCAGGTAAGAACTTCAGGAGGAGAGACAGAAGTTATAGTATGAAAGAAAGATTAAGAAGTAGTATCAGTGGAGTGGGATCTCTGCTGTGTGCTGAGAGCGCAACAGTGTCATCATAGAGGTTATCAATGATGAAATGTATAGAGGTGAGTTCAAGCATCCATCGTCAAGTGGTCTGTGGTCTCATGTCTTCACCCTAGTCTATACATCATAGAGGTCACAGATTTCACAAGTTATTTTCTGGAGCTATCTGATTGCCTTCTTCTGCCAAAAAAAGCATCTTATAAAACTGATATTTCAGGTTAGCTAGCAAGTTATCATTATTTATTTATTTATTGTATTTTTATTAATAGCTGCAGACGTATAGTGGACCAAAGAACATTTGCTATAATGCTGCAAGGAAACAGTATGATTCAGGGAAAAAAGAGCAGAGAAATAACTACTCTTGAGGTAAAGTAGAAGAAATGAAAAGCCTAACTTGTATTTCAGCCCAAACTAAGCCAGTATACAAAAACAGTGTTGATATAATTGGGGACCCCTGCCCTTAAGCACTGCGCAATCAGAGGACTTAACTATCATTTAAACCTATTGTAAAAGTGCTTCAGACTTCAAGCTTGAAGGTCTTCAAAACTGCATCTAAATGCCATTGCCTTAATTTGTGAGAAACCTGAAACCTGATTTATTGCACGTTTGGTTCTTCTGAAGGGCTGTTAATCAAGTAGTATCCTCTTTGTGTTGTTTATTGTTCCTTTATTGTCAATCAATGTGACAAGGAAGAGATGGTCTTTTAAAAAATTACCCTACTCCAAATATCAATTCACTGATGAAAACAATGTACATGTGAGTGTACATGTGAGTGTGCATGTGTGTGTGTGTGTAAATTAATGAATTAGCTCTCAACCACAACCTATCCTCAACCTCTTCTGAAACAGGGACACAAATCACTGACCTGTCCTTTCTGCTGTGATCTGACGGGCTTCATCAAATGACAGGCTGAAAGCTTCTATTCTATCACACCACTTTGTATTCTACATCTGTGTGTTATTATTATGTGATTGTATGCTTCTGTGCATAATTGAACATTTTGAACCTTTGAGCCAATCTGCCTCAAATGAATCCTCAGCTCCCACATCAAAATGATTATTTCTAAACAAACCGTGTTTAATCGACTGCGTGCCACTCTCCATCTGGAGGATGCTGTGTGACAGCTTCCCTTAAATTACAAATATCAATCTGCCACAGTAGGAGCTCAGCTGCCAGTGGCCTCATGGGGGTTCACGTCAAAGCAACCAGCCTTCAAAACAAAGCCATCAAAATGCCAAGCTTGCTAGATGCTTTGTTCTGAAAGAACCATGTCCGTAACCTGATCACAGTTCTACTGAAATCACCAAATTACTGAACAGCAAGGCCTTGCTGTACACACACCCAAGATGAAGCTAAGCTGAAGTTGGCCCAGTCTGTGGGTCTGTGTCAGCTCTGTGTGGCTCCACCCCTCTCTCCCCCCACTGCAGGGACTGACAGACGCTAGCACCAAGGGCTCCCAATCTGCTGTGTGATCAGCGGGACTCTCCCTAAGCGTGCTCCCCCTCCTCATCACCGACTGTCTGCCCGCGGCAACACTACCACTTACACTCCATCCACCCGCTTATTGATACACTTCACCACAGGATCGCCTTTGAGTGCTCCTCGGGAAAGCAATAGGTCTGCAGGGTGGCCTAATTCAATCAACGTTAGGGGAAAACACACATCATTCATCACCAACACAGGACCAGTCCAGGAAAGGACCAGGAAGACTCTACCAGCTCTTCCTTCTTACTTGATGAGGACCTCACTGTGGTCCCACAGGGCACTGAGCAGCTTAGTGAAGCTGGTGCAGGTTATTTATGCAGTGTTACCATGTTCAGACATTTTTATACAGACTCAGGCAAATACATGGATATTGGGCAATAGTAATCACAGAAAAGCAATACAGTCAGACACACAGTCGATGTCATGGCTTCCCTGAGGTTAATTTGATTTTCACTTGGGCTATGTTTTATTTCCCCGACTATGTTTGGAACAGGCGTGGTGTGCATCCTGTGAAATATAAAAGCTTAAGGAGCGCTTGATCCTTTAGAGTCCAAACAGAAACTACAGCCGGACAAGTGCTTTTAGAAAGTGCACTCATTAGTGTATCAAATGTGTCTCAATGGCACTTTACTCTAAAGGTACATTTATATGAGAGAAAGAAGAGCCCAGAGTTCAACATCTGAAACACTGACAAAACTCAAACACTGCCTTCAAAGGCTTTACACATGTCTTAGCATGTTTTACACACTTTTACACAGCTAGAACAGATAATGTGTTCTGTGATTTTGCAACAATTATTAGCATGAAAAACTATGAAGAAATGGTTTCTTTCAGATTAATATTACACAATTGAGCAGCATAGGTAAACATAACTGGTCCTCAACATATTACTGTTCTGATTGTAATAGTACCTTTTTTATAGTATTGGTACATTCTATTTCTAAAACTTATAATTACGCAGCCAAGTCAAGCACCACCTCATGATAATAAGCTAATGGATTTTTTTTGCCACTCAGTAAACCATTTAACCAAAATTAAACAAAAACACAGGGCACAGGATACATGGCTCAATGTATTATTATACCATGAGTCATGCAGCAACGGGACTTGATGTATTGTATATGTATAATTAAAATGGGTAACAAGAAATATTAAAGACGCATATTAGCATAATATACAAGATGGTACAATTAATACCATTATCAAACAAAGTCATTTCATTACAAGACAACACAGTTGGCATTCATTCTCAAAGGCCTCTCCAAATTTATTTTAAAGAGAGCTCATTACAAAGACTCTGTGCTTTCTTGTGAATGCACCCTAATCCCATGTTTACTTATGACACACTCAGAATGACATACACGCATGTGGCTCGGTAACTGCTAAAACATTTCAACATAAAATGTAAGTCAGAGTTACTGCAGCCACTGAACATTTCAACTTACAAAATCAGCCCAGAGTTGAACAAAGGAGCTGTCTGTTTCAGCACCACAGACAGTTCCTGTCATCTTCCCTATGACGAGGTGCTGCTGGCAGCAAAGACGGCCTGCCACTTTTATCTGCTGCACGTTGTAACATCAGACAGAAGTGATTTTACGAATTCATTAATGCAAGGCTCTATGCTCATACGATTTATACCGTAAATTCAAACTGACATGGAGACATTTTCTTTCTTGACTTTTCTCTTGGTTGAAGATGTGGCTCACCTCCAAATGGCCTCTGGCACGTCGTCTCTGCCAGCACAAATAGATATAGGTCACCTGACAAACTAAAAAACACTGTCTGCTCTGATCAACAGCACATAGGCCCAGGCTTGGCGTCTTCTCCAACTGCAGTCCAGCGAACAACCAGAGAAACAGAGGTGGTTGAGTTTAACTGAGTTTTAAGCAACCTATACAGCCTCTATTGTTTCTGTGTGTGTGTGTGTGTGAGAGAGAGAGAGAGGGAGACTACCTTGACACGGACATGCACTCACTTACAGTACATGCTCAAGACGAGCCATGCAGGAGCCACTGACCGATAGACCACCAATAATCTCTCTTCAACACGACTTTGAGCTGGGTCGAGTAAACACAAAAATAAGGTGGACACCTCCTGAGGTTTTCACTAAAGCTCAAAGTGCTCCGGCATTTCTGATCCAGGCGCACCTCCAGAGATGGGATCACCATCAATCATCGCCCAGATACCTGCGTCATGCGTCGGTATTCGCACGGTTCCACCCAAGGGACCGCGCTGTCTGTCCCCATGGGAAACTTATACAGTGGGTCGAAATGGCGAGAGACCCAAGGCATAGAGCTGTCACTCTGATACAGTTAAACGACCCTAATAATACGGGTAAGCTTTGTATGGGCAACAAAATAAAACGACAGCGTGTGCGTGAGTTTGGCATCTCATGTAGTCTGTGTCTCCGATTTAGACTCTGTAACTACAGTGACGCACTCTCTCATACGCAAGCATTTCAAACTCGATCGCCGTGAGTGTGCGCGTGCACGTGAGGCAAATACACACACACACACAGAGGGAGAGGGAGCGAGAGAGAGAGTGAGAGCATAAGTTATTTTTTTGGCGCAATCCATTCCAAAACTTGAGTGAATTTTATTGTTAAACCGTCGCCTCACTGCCACCAGCAGCCTATATCCGCCGTATAAAGCCAGGATTGTGCATATAATAAGGCTTATTGGTAGACTGTCTTCAGGCAAAGCTGCCGCTTCGTTTACACCTTTATCTAAATCCTCTCCTGTGTGAGCTCCAGTGAGCCCGGCGGGCCGGTGTGTGAGACTGCACTGCAGAGGGCTTCTCCGGCGTCTCCACGATTGAGCTCATGAGCAAATATATCGCGAGCCAAATATTTAAGATACTCGGTCCTCGGTCTCACGTTGCCACACATACAATACAGTCTAATTATTTAACTATTCGTTTCTGAATGTTTTTTGCCAGAATGATCCATATTCGACGTTGCTCCATCTCGTTGCTGCAACAGTGGCAGGTGCTGAACTTCTCCTCCTAAAAGCGTGTAACTGGCTCAGAGCCTTTTTAAACTGATGAGTATCACATCCTCACCGCCGTGTTTTTTTTTTTGTAGAATAACTGCTGCAACTGTACGTCTGACAGAAACCCAGAGTCACAGGCGATCAATTCATTGCCGCAATATTCGAAGAACCGGTTAAACTGAGGTCTGCGAACTTTGAAATGATCAGAAAAACCATGTTAGGTCGGCAAGCCAAGAGGAAAACTGGCCTACCTTCAGCTCGATTCCAAAATGGTAAAAACGCCGTCTGTCAGTCAGTGGGGAAGGCTTTGGACATCACAACTCCAAGTCAATAGAGAGAACACGTTTCCATAAAATGGGTGCAAGCCAGTGATAGTCTGTGTCTCGGCGAGGTCACCCATCCAGCCAATCGTCCGGTTTAAATCCAAACAGAATAATGGAGATCTTGTCTCTGTCTTTTGGGGAAGAAGTGCGCCAAGCGCTCTCCTACGCAGATGTGACTTTGCGCGCCTGAAATAAAACGATGATGGTAGACATGGGGGGGGGAAAAAAAGAAAAAATACTACCACAACCAATAAAAAAAAAATATACCAAAATGAATGGGGGCGAAGCTGCGAAATGATCCCTCAACCCCCCCCCTAAAAAGAAAAAAATCTGACAGCTGAGTTTTGCGCAAATCGAGCTTAATTACTTATCCTATCCTGGGGGCTTGACCATCCCAGACGCACTGGTTGGTGCGATCCTCTGCACTCAGCCGCGCGTCGTGGTGGAGATGGGAAAAAGAAATGTATGGATATAATGGCCAGATCCGATGGAGGGGGGGGGGGGGGTTCCTCCACAGCTCCGCTCTGTAGTTGCAATGCACACGACGAGAAGGATCTCTCCCCGGTCCTAGTGCACCACACACTGTCCCCTGCTGGCTCTAACACACGCCGCGGCTGCACCTGCACTCTGTCATTTTCATCGATTTAACAGTGGAATGGATGAAGGGGGGGGCACAGACACCTATAACTCAACTCAAAGCTTCGGCGCTGAACAGAACGAGATTGGGGGGGGGGGGGGCTCACTTGTTGGGAGAGGGAGAAGATGGGGGAGGGGGTGAGAGAGAAAGAGAGAGGAAAGAGAGGAAAGGGAGGAAAGAGGGAATAGGCTTAAGACTGAACCCCCGACTTAGTCCGTCCCGCGTACTGCTGATGTCCCAAACTCAATGTGAGAAGAAAACTTGAAATAAAGTCTGAATTCAAAGTTTCATTCATGACAAATGTCAGTGCAAATAAAATGATTCAGTGCAAGACAAGTTCAAACAGTGTTTCTTCTCTTTTTTGCGCACTGTGTCACTGCTGCAGTTCAAAAAACAAACAAAAAAAAAAAAAGAAAAAGAAAGTTTTTATGAACATGGGGTCATGTAGACATAACGACCTATTAGGTCGCGTGCTGCTCTATGGCTGGATTAACATGTTACTGGGGCCGGGACAAAAAGTTGTTGTTGGGCCCCTGCTAACCCTCCACTGTACATGACAGTTTCATTATTAAACAAACAAAAATAAATAAATAAATACTCAAAAACTGAACGATGATTGATTAATTGATTGTCGATTGGCCAAAGTTAATTGGGTACAAAACCTCGCAGGTACCAGCTTCTCAAGTTTTAAATTATAGTAAAATATGAGTTAAAAAAAAAACCCCATCATCTTCAGGTTTCCCAGTCCGCTCCACGCACACCTGTGTTAATTACGTTGATACGGTCAGTTCAGTCACAGTCAGGTATCACACGGTCTCACATTCAGACAAAACCCTGCTAACACACAACGAAGGCCACAAACTCCGAAATAAAAACCACATTAGCTTCGCTGCTCAAGTCTCCTCACCTCACTGACTTACACGAACACACGTCTTCTCCTTTAGCTTGTTGAACAAGACACCAAACGGCTAGTTAGCTATAGCTAGTAGCTAGTTAGCAAATTAGCTGACGCACATTAAACAGTATGTAAACTTACCTAGAGATGTCACTTAAGTCCGGTTAGGTGTTACTGATGTGGTCCCTTACACGTCGGCGTCCATGCCTTTTAAAGTTGCGCCATTGGTCCATTTGCTTTCAAATAATAGAAGTATAACACAACACCGGCACGGAGCTCTGTCTACCAGCTGCTGTCAATCAAACACAGACACGTGTGTGCCTTCAGCTGACTGAGAAAAGGAGCATTTCTGATATTTCAAACACCCCTTCCTTCCTTTAAACGGAATCAAACTATAAATCATACATTTTTAAAAATTACTTATGACTACAAAAAGTTTTTCTGTATGTTTACAATCTATGATATAGTCACCCTGATTTTCCATATTGTAACTTTGCTATTTGGTCTTTTCTGTATACTCAACATCTATTGCATGTACATCTGTCCTGGAGGAGATCATAGGCTGTGCTGTACAGATTGTAAATTTGTTATGTGAGATTGGGTTGTGTAAATAAAACTGACTTGTCTCAATCATTAATGTGATTTCAGTAAGTTTTGAAGCCACCGCACACGCACTGTAAACCCACACAGGTGATTTAAATATTTTGGCTGATTAGACTTCTCTTCAGGACTATGTAGGTGTGTATGCTGTAGATTTTGTTTGATTGACATTTCACTGACTTTTCTAGTAGTTTGCAGCTTATCAGTACATGGAGTCCAGTTACCTTGTTATTTCTCCAACATACTGTTGGTCCTCACACCTTCGACCTGAGCAGGTCTCATCAGCCAGAGTAAGTGACAAAGCCTGTGTGGGTGCACAGGTGCAAAAACAATAGTGAATGATTCACCTCCAGTTTTGCCTTAGTATGAGTGTTGATGAGCAGATGCATTTGATTAATAAATGTTATTGTCGTATGAAAAATGATTTAATTTTGCTGGAATGAAACACAAGAAAAGGCTGGGGCTACAGTGAATTTATATTTGCTTGCATAATACTAAACAGTGTACTCTCTGTTTTCTCTCTTACTATTTTGTGTGTGCCTTCTGTAGTAGAAAATCTGGAATAAACTTTTTAAATCAAAAATTCATGTAAAGCATTATCTAGAGGTTTGAAGTCAGGACAAGACCAGAACCTAACACAAACTATACAATATACATTATAATATTTTGCCAAGTATTTGAAACCTTAAATTATTAATATTTTAATAAACCATCCAACATCTTCTCACTCTTGGAGCTCATTCCTTCTCCTCTACATGTAAATGACAGTCTTCTATACAAAGATAACCAAGTTCTTTTTCCCTCTTCTAGCCTTCATCATCTACATGACTTGCTACAACAGGGCCACCTTTTCATCGCAGGAAATGTACATAAATACAGGCCTATACAACTTGGAACAGCAAACCCAATTTTCTTACCTACTCTTTCTTTGGTAGAAAATAATGAAAACTGTACACAGCATGTTCTGAAGGATTATCTAGAGAGACAATGATTCTGCAAAGAGAGCATCGCTCTCTGTTGGAATTTTTAACAATGCTGTGAGCACCACAAACAAAATCCCATTCACCTGTGCCAGCTTTCAAACAGCTATGGGCAGATGGGATTTTTTTTTCTACATAAGACTCAAAAATTCATCCCCCATCATGACGGAAACGTCACCAGTGGTAGAGGAAGTATTAAGACTTAAATAATAATTATATGATCTTATTTCAAAAATATGTAAAAGTACCATATGAAAAATGTTAGATGTCACTGAAGATGTTTGGAAGGCTATCTGGGGTGGTGCAAAAACAAACAAACAACAAAACCAACAAAAAAACAATTTCTAACAGAACCAGAGCCACACAATTCAAATTACTACATAGAGTACATTTATCGCCAGATCGCCTCTTTAATTTTAATCCTAGATTCTCTTCTCTATGCCCTCAATGCAAAATAAACACTGGTAACCTTACGCATTGCCTTTGGTCTTGTCCCAAACTACAGACAAACTGGGAATCTGTCCTGTATGAGATGCAGAACATGTTTGGAACTGAGCTTAAACTGGACCCAGTTTCACTTCTCCTAGGTCTTCCTAATACACAAGTTGCTAATGTACATCATAAAAAACTATTCAGCGTATTGTCATTCTGTTCAAGAAAGGATATATTACTCCACTGGATTTCCTGTAGGGGCCCCACACTCTCTAGCTGGTATAAAATTATAATGGAACATATCCCACTGGACTTGTTGACCTGTCTGAAGCACTCCAGGGTGCCTGAATTTGTAACAATGTGGAGGCTGTTCCTTGGCCATGTGAATGTTGGTGTGTCTGCTATTCTATCCAGTTAGATGTAATGTAATGATGAAAAATGATTAACTACATAAGTATTTATTTATTTATTTATTTTTATCAAAATGAAGTTCAGTATCATAAACAGAAGTGAATGTTATGAAATTCTACCATATTACTGGGTGTGAACACAGCATTTTACTGTTTTATGGAGGTGTTGTAACTATTTTACATACTGTTGGTTAGATTAATCCGTAACAATGCATTATACTCTATAAGCTCATCATATATTGTATATCTAAAATCTTAAGTTGTTATACAACTAGTAATAATAACTGTCAAAATGACGTGGTGGAGTAAAATGTACAATATTTCCCGCGAGGTATGAAGTAGCATACAATGGAAATATTCAAATAAAGTATAAGTACAACAAATCTGTACTTAAGTGCAGTACCTCAGCAAATATTCTGCATGACTTTCCATCACTGGACATCACCTCCTACTTCAAACATTCATATGAACAGTATTTGTTGGAAGCACAGCTCTCTAACAGGGCGTAATAGTCATAACTCATTCATTTAAAACAGCTACTCCACCCACATGCCCCACTGTAGCTTTTTGAGGATTTTTTGCTTTCCTGAACTTGTATTAATTATGATCTCTTGACATGGAATGCAGAAAAGCTGCTTTAATAGAGTTGTAACAGAGTCAAGTGAGTACCTTATGAAATTTTCTTATGAAATGAAAAATGACAGCTAGGAGCGAACATCCTTTTTGCCATCCAAGGACTTTTGTTTTGGCTGTCAATCACTGAAGAACACATCAACCCTTTTCAAATGGTAGTCATCTCAATTGTAGGGATTATCAGTGGGTTTACACGTTATCCATCATAAGTAAATTACCCCCAGACAACAACCATGGCGGCAGTGATGGTACAAAAATGAAGGCTAGAAAAAGGAATACAAAATAAATGAATGTTTTCACAAGTCTAACATACAGTGCAAGTGCACACCAGACACTTCTGTGTATTTGTGTGTCAATATGAGGATAAACGCCCCCTTTTATCATATCCCATCAGGATCTGTGGCATATCTAAACTAGATGGGAGAGAAGAGGGTTGTCTTGTATAACTGCACTTTCCCAGGGCTCAGGAAACTCGTCACAGACGTATCTGCCTCCACAGTTTTTCCTTTTGGAGTATGAGTAGGTACCTGACCATTATCCGTCATGCAGCAGAAAATATAGAGGCTGACTGATGACATAAATCCTCCTCTTCATCCTCCTTAAAAACCTCACTCACTCGCTCGCTCACTCACTCACTCGTTCACTCATTCACTCACTCACTCACTTACTCGCTCATTGCAGCCTGCTGAATATTCAGTACATAAACGGTGCATGAGTGATGCTATAGAAACTGCTGGGAGATCACAGGACTCCATAACTTCTTACTCCCACACTTGTTTTTTCCCCTGATGCTGCATTGTCCAGTTTCCTTTTACTGAATGGCTCTGCAGCTTCTTTGACAATACAGTAAGAGCTCCATATAAGAGCTCTCAATAAGTTCAAAAAGGGACCAACTTTGCTTTAAAAAGCAATATCTTGAATTAGCATCATGTCCCACTTTCCCACACAGACGAAAATAGACTGAGCAGTATAATGCAATCAGATAAAGAAACAATTAATTCCTTGGTTAGAATTGAAAGTAAGGAAAATAATGTGAATTCTCACTGGAACACAGGCTGCACTAGAACAGATGTAGCAAAGGCTTGTGAAATATGTGAGTACCACAATGCTAGACCGCACACAGATAAATTGATTCTAAGATATAAGTTCTCAGTCTATTCCTCTCCTCTTGAATATTTTCTGAAGTTATGATGTATCTGGATACAGACTTTTTTTAACTCTACAATGAGTGCAATTCAATACATTCAAGTCCACTGTTGAGTACAAATCAAACTGGATTGATGCATTTATGTGGATGCTCATACTGAGACATTACAGTGTCTATTAGAATTGTTAATCTTAATAAAGACATTAAAACTCATATTGGTTGCTTTTTTGCCCACTTGGGGGGAGGACTGACATATCTTCGCCTTATAAAGTTGTCATGGTGAACATTCGCAAATTACCTAATGTTTTAGCTTTTTTTGGTGCACCAACTCTTGAGGGTAGTATCTGGCTCGTTAGCCACTAAATGCGCCATTCTGTAAACTAGCTAGCTGCTAACTATGTCTGTCTGGGGGGGGGGGGGTAAGTATAGGAGTTCTCCTGGTGCCTGTGTGGGTTTTCTCTGGATACTCCAGCTTCCCCCCACAATCCAAAGACATGCAGGTTAGGTGAATTGGCAACTCTAATTGCCCATAGGTGTGAATATGAATTTTAATGGTTATTTGTCTTTATGTCAACCCTTTGACAGACTTGCAAACTGTCTGAGGTGTACCCTGCCCAATTCCAGCTGGGATTGGCTCAAGCCCCCCCTCTGGCCCTCAAAGGATAAGAGGTTTAGCTAATGGATGGATGGATGATTTCAATTTAAATTACTGATCTATTACTGAACAGTTTATATGTTCTCCGACTAACACTAACGACTGCCACTCTTTGTCTGATGCACATGCACAGATGTGTGGTGGGATCTAAATGCGACATACATAATGTCATGGTGCATCATTCTCACTGGGAGGCTCCTCACGGACATTGGCACACAAGCTTGATTTTCTGTGGGACAGGTAAAGGATCACAGTGCAGAGGAACCGTAGTGTTCCAAATTGGCAAACTGAACTAAATCAATCAATCACGTTAAAGGAAACCAGTCCATCAATTTTGTGCTAATTTTTGTCAAATAGGACATAGCTAATAATTAATCTCAACTTAATAATTTTTCTGTCTCTCATCAATCTGTTTGCTTTTTGTCTCTCATTTGTCTGTCTAGCTATATAGATCTATTTTACTGTGGTACATACACACACACATACACACATCGAGAATGGACAAACACACACACAGGCACACGGACAAGCAGATGTTTCACACTGAGTACTGACTGATACATGCCCATTGCCTAATTGCAGGTTTATGAAATCTGCAGGTTGCTTGTGCCAAGCAGTTTCCAAACGGATGCCAAGCGGTTGCCGTGACAGCAGGTCGTGACCTTCCTGTAATTGTAGAGATGATGCCATTTCCCCTGCTCATCTGGTATGCACATCTGCGCCAACACAAAACCATTGACAGCCAGAGCACACAACTGAAATCAAACCAATACTTCAGAGTGAGAATCAGTTTATTGTCATGAATCCCTCAGAGGTTTACTTAGCAAAGTGTTAATTTCATTTTCAAAACCTTACAATTATGCCTGATGTGCTTTATCAGTCACTGGTACTGATACTGCCAACATGTAAATTCTGACCTTGAAAATATAAAATACTAATCCATTAAAAGAAATCT
This sequence comes from Lates japonicus, assembly GCA_033238685.1. Lineage (NCBI taxonomy): Eukaryota > Metazoa > Chordata > Actinopteri > Centropomidae > Lates > Lates japonicus. The sequence continues at coordinate 1,396,773 of BRZM01000012.1, read as the reverse complement.
GAGAGTTCTGTGATATTTGGAGACATTTTCTTGTTCTTAATTATTTCAATGTTTTGGCCGATTTCATCTCCTCGATACTGTGATCACCTCCCCTGGCAAATGACATGCAGTTTTCCTGATCAGATTGGCATCTTTCCATATCACAGTGTCAATACCTTCAAGGTGGACAGTAGCATGGGCATCAAATTTCTCCTGATCAGCTGCATAGACATAGAGAAAGTAGATTCTCACTTTAAAATACAGAACAAGAGAGGAGAGGGTTAAGGGGAAGTAGAAGAGAAAGACACACAGGGGTGGTAGATTCAGAACAACTTGTCTGTCTGGGCTTTTACAAGAATGCACCACCCACTGCTGGATGCTCACAATGTAAAAACACTCATCATGTAACAGCTATCGTGGCACTGCAGTGAAATTTACTTAAGACAGAAGGTCTTGGAACACAGCCTTCACGTTTGATATTTTAATGGAACCATTTTTAATGTTTACCCCAAAAACATGATTTTTTTTCCTCTAGTATATTTGAACATGAAATCACACTTTCCTCTTTGACAACAGTTTCTTCTTAGACTAAAATAATTTCTTTTTGTAACAAGACCTTGCAGGAGTAATCACTGTATTGATCCAACCTCTTTCACTGCCTTGTTATTTTACTTTGTGCTGAGAGTTTATGAGAAGCTAGAGTAACATTCATGTCATTGTACAGCTTACAGTAACTTCTTACCACATGCTAAGTACTGCTAAATATTTCAATAGGGAACTAGATTCTCACCCTCTTCAGCTCACCAACAAACCATCTCCAAACCATAGAAATTACCACAAGAAATAAAGAGGAGAGCAGGAAAGAGCTCAGTGAATAGCACTCTGAAGGCACTGCTATGAAAGCATTTGAGTGTGCCTGTGGTGGGAATGCTGAGACACTTAGAAGGAGCGCAGTTGTATGCACATTACAAGTAGGTAAAAAAAAAAAAGTAACGCACGCACACTGACTTCAAACCACAGATTCATTTCGATAAACAACATTGCGATTGCAGTTGGATCTTCGTCAAAAGAATATGTTTAAAAGAGGTTACCAATAAGCTGACAGGCTGTCTGGTGAATAGTGATTAAACCATATAACCTGTGCAGAGTAGTAAAGATCTCAAATAATGATTCAAGTAGTATATGGTACAGTAGTACATCAAATATTCAGTTGTAGGCTACAGGAAAGGAAGAATTGAAATATTTAATATTAACCTTTTTAAAAAAACTCACAAATACTACAGCTTTTTTAAACAGTTTGACCTATTGCTATCAAAATATTGTTTACATAAGTTTCTCATAGGAGTCAGTGTGCAAGCTCTCTTCCACCATCGACGCTGAGACACTTGTGAACATCATTAGCCAGTCTCATTAAGGTCTCCCATCTAAACCTGAATTATACATCAAGCAGCCAATCAAAAGCCTGCATCCAGAGCCGTCATGGGAGCATTCCTAAAGATTGCCAGTTGAGGATTTCCCTTTTAATCAGAAGGCTGGACCAGAATCAGCATTTTCCATTCAAAGGAATACAGGGAAATGTAGGGAAGAGACAGAGGAGGACAGAAAGGCAGGGGGGAGGAAGGAGAAAGGGAGAGGTAGGGTGCTGGAATCCCACAGGTACAGCAATGTAACACTTCTTACATACATGATCTATCTACATGCTCCCTATGTATACATGTCTATGGGGGTGGGTTTTATAAAAGAAAATTCAACATCCATTGACCTATTTTTTTTAAGTATGCCTGCCTTCCTACTAAATTGAAAGAAAATACATCTAAATCAAATCAATGTCTCCAATATGCCAATCCCAAAAAGCGACAAAATGAAGAAAAGGCTAAATTAGCTGCATTTGTTGTCTTACATACTTGCAGCAGCTCTTCAACGCAAGTGAAACCAGACACAAACAAAGAGTTCCTTTTAAATTAGCTTAATTCATAGTGGTAGTAATATTGACTTTTATATAGATGTAAATGCTGGAGATGGTGGCTTTACAGACAAGTTGTCTGCAGGTTGTTAAAAATTATGTAGCTCTTTACACCATGTGGGAGATCTCATCACTGCTACAAATTCCTGATATATCTCTGCCTCAAGAGTTAAAACGAGGAGGCTGATCTGACTATGACTATGCTGCTTACGTATAATTACAATCTGAATGATATCACATGAATGTGGAATTAGCAGCGATGCTAGCCAAAATTGCACAATGTTTCAGGACACGCTGCTTGCAAACACACTAGTCAGAATAGACAATGTAAGTTCCAGGACTGTGTCAGCAAGGAGTTTTTGACTACAAGGTGTATGCCCTCCTAGCTATGCTCCTCACAGCTCATGGAAATGCATGGCTTACTTCAACCATTCTTTGGTCAGATTATATTTGTTTTGCAGAGAGACAGTACTCTTGACATCTGCAAGATGTGACATCTTGGCCAGAAAAGTGTAAAATCGTCAAATTTTAGGAGTTTCTCCAAAGTTGAATATGAAAAAGTGGACACTAGACTGAACTTTGATCACCTTATTACAAAGGGATTTTAAAGAGAGTACGCTGGAATATTCAAGGGTAAGGCAGATGAAAGCAGTATGGAATTATTATGACTAAAGATTTAAGAGTCTGTAGCTGGTCATTATTTTCTTCTTAAAGCTGACTGATTGTCCTCTATTTGAGACAGTGTTGAGGTTTGCAATATGTTAAAACTGTTATCAAAATACATACAGCACAAACATGTGAAATCATGCAAAAAATCATGCAAAAAATATAGCAATAAAAGTTAATCATACGAGGACATTTGTAGTCTTACATCTTTTATTTCTTTCTCTTTCAACACAAGGTTACTTAACAGTCTTTTAATCACGCAACTCCTCTTCGGAACATCAACTTTGTCTGAAAACAATTGTCCCCTCCCCGTCCCTCCCTATTGCCTGTAGTGTTCATTAACATAGAAATTGACGAGCCACAATTGATGCTCTAAAGCAAAGTTCAGACAGCAAGGTCAGCCAAGAATCAGTAATTAAGCCAGTCCTTTAAGTGTGGCGGATCTGCTTATTAGTAGTGCGGGCCAGGACTCATCCACATAGAACTGAAAATGGAAATAAAATCCATCTCATTCCCAGAGAAGCCCGCAGGACGTCAGCACTCAGTGTAAAACAATTACACACTATTACGTAGGGCAGAAAGGGATGAAAGTGGACTCTGTCTCCTTGCCTCTAACTGCTTCACACCCTGTCTTTTGGGAGTCACAAAAGCTCTCTCATATAAACACTATCTATATATAAATATATATTTATACATGTCCAAGTCTTTCATTAGTTGTCACGCAGAGACAGTTCCATAATTTATGAATGTCCTATCTAATGATGTTCTTATGTCCTTACATGTGAAGTAGCTTACCCGATGTAGCCTCAAAGCAGCAGGAACTCCTCAACCCTGAGCCCCAGTCAGAACACGGACTGTCTTCCCAATATGCTACTTAGATATGCCCACTTACCTGTCATTTCAGGCCCAATCTGGGCCAGATAGGGGAAAAAGAGACAAGAGCACCTCTACTAACTTTCTCCTTCAACTGGGTCTCTCTGCCTTCTGCTCACACATTAAACAGAGATAACAGCAAGTGTTTGAATGGTTTGAAGGACAAAAGGGGTCCTTTTAAGTGCAGCAGAGATGATTTATTCATCGTTTTAAGCTCCATTGTATCAGAGGCCCTACAGCAGGAGGTAGAGGCGTGCTAGTTCTGCACTTAAATTGTCTGACAGAGGCGTAGGCAGGAGCACAACACTCACTCCTTTGCTCTCTGTGTATCTTTTCCTCTTTCTCTGTCATGGTGATGATTTGCGATGGTGCAGTACTGTATGAATGTTGATGTAAGGACGTGAGCATGTGACTGAAGATTTTCACACCATACTTCTTCATTAATTTAGCCTTTCGGCTCCAGGGGCTCTTTCCTGGCTCTCCTGTTGAAATACATGGCTGTTATTACTGATTTAAACCAGCCCCCCCTTTGAATACTGCAAGAAGGATAAACATGGAGGCTGTGAATTATTTATCTAGAATATGGAAATCATACATGCTGAAGTGCTCTATCTATCTGTCTGTCTGTCTGTCTGTCCATCTGTCTGTCTGTTGTGTTTGAGGACAGAAAAAAGCTGAATAATAAGTCTATTTGTGTGGCTCTTATTTAGGAAGGTGAAGTCTGTTCCTCTTGTCCCATCAGTTGTGAGGAGCAGATAAACAGGCGAGTTTTGCTGACTGACAAGAGGTTTTGGACAAACTTGTCATATACACTCCCTTTGGGAGGGGAGGGTTGCTGTAACAGCAGACAACAGCAGAAATACATTAAGAATTCAGTGACAAAGCAGGGGAGCCCACACAGCTATGGGCTGGACTGTCAAATCTACCCACTTCATACTGTAACAGCGAAACACTCAGTTCATGACATGCTGCTGTCGTTGTATAAATAACAAAGGGAATGTTTGACCCCAGTGATTACTTTTTCCAGGAGACGTGAGGTCTGGTTACAGCCTCTAATATTGAGTACAATTATTATATTGGTAATATTTATGTAGGATTTAATGTCATTATAGTGTCACTCTATACTGTTTTGTTCCAACAACCCCCACCCCAAGATATGGAGCCCTACTCCACCACAACCCATTTACAATTTGGCCACAGGGTTGTGTTCATCTTTAGTGAAACCAATAAAACTGATCTAAAAATTAAATCTTATTTCATTCTGAGGGAGCACAGTTGTACCCTAATGGTTGAGGTGCACACTGCATACCCACAATACTCCTGGTTCAGCAAGGGACCTTGTTGTATCCTTTCATTCCGAGGTCTGAGTTCCTGGTCTCAATTTGATTTGATAGAAATCCTTCAAGTGAACATTCAGACATTGTGGTTTTTTGGGGGGGTTTTTTTGCCAGCGGCCTTTGCATTTTCATCCCATCTGCATAAATTGAATGATCCCATTCAGAATGAGGAGGCTGCATTTTTTTTTTTTTTTTTTTACACACAATACTAAAGTCGGTCTGAACTTGAACAAATTCACTGAAGCCTAATCTTTCAATTACTCAAGAAACCCAATTTTAGACTCAGAAAATTAAGAAAATAAAAACATCGTGACTGTGTTTATGTGCATGAAACAAACAGTCCTGTGGAGACATACGGCTTTTCTCTATGTAGGTGGCAGAGCATCTGAAGACAGCTGTTGGAACATCTGCTTGCACCGTGTCACTCATTCATCAAGTGTTTCCGGTTCATTCTGGGCTAATGGCTGAGAGAGACAGGCAAAGACACAATGTCAATGCACCCAAGCTGCCAGCTACAATTTCAATAATTACAGTGGAAAGTAGTCAGTGACGCTCCTCTTTGTCACTGTTGAGCAGCTACATCATCTTGACACATTGCATGTGTTGCAGTCATTGCCCTTTTTGTCTGGAATGAAAAAGGTTGCAAACATCCAGGTTTTTGTCGCACAATAAGAATGTGTGACCATTCTGATCAAGAGTCAGCTGTCCACTTCACCACAATAATATTGTTCATCATTTGTCTTTTAGTGCACTAAATTACAACATTTATCAAACATACCCTGAATCTAATCAGTTAGCGTGGTTTCCTTTCTTTCCTTCTTCTGAACAAACAGTTAAAAACAACCAAGGCACAGACCGAGGCTGCGTCCTGGAAAGGGAATGAGAACGTCATTACGGTGGAGAGGTGAAAAGAAAGCTCTAATCAGCCAACTGTAACAACACACACAAAGGGCAAAATGCAAACACAAAACCTGGTGTGGTAGTAGAAGGCAGCAAGTTATTGAAGGTCATAAGACAGACAGAGAGAGAAAGAGAAGGACAGGGTGAGAGCACTATTAGCCTAGAGTGACAGAAGGAGGAGTGTTAGATGCTTGCCACTTGATCATTTTGCTGTGAATGATTTTGCATGAATTTGCGTGATGACTCATGATACGCTATGATTGATTTTCTCTGCAGCCAAAAGCTTGTAATTAGTTGGTGAAAAAATCCAGAAAAAAATATAAAAACCCACCATGTGGATGACTTTCTCAAAAAGGTTAAAGTAGTTTGTTGTTTGTGTTGCTCTGTCTTTCCTTCCAAAGTATCTTTGTTCACCTTCCTGATGAAGAAAACTCCTCTATTCACAGTTATAACTAATCTGTCCTAAATAGACCAACACATTAGATACATGCTCAGTATTAACGCATTCATTCATTCTGGCCAGTCATGCTGTTATTGTTGTGTTCATTATGGTGGGATGGAAAGCTGGAGTGGGTGTGTCATTAGTAGTAAGCTGATCTGGAGTGAGGGAGCAGTAGTCTCCCCTGCCTCGTTCATGTCTGACAGCCAGAATATTAGTATGAAGGATGTTCTTCATTTGTTAAGTGCTGATACTAATCCCATCTATCCACGTTATGAAGTGACGCTCTGTCTTCATACAGTCTGGACAGCGTCTCCAAGATCAACGCTGACGGAAATTAAAACCAGAACCTGCTTGCCCTCATTCAGCCATCAGTTATTCATGTCTGTGTGGTGTCTGCTATGAGAAAACTGTGTATTGTTTTGGAGTGCAGGGATACATGGACACAGGGTATAAAGGGAGTATGTGTAACTTTTTAAAGGAACAAATGGGACATTTTTTCTCTTACTCAATTTAATAAACACAGAAGTACAGCTTCACTTGGTCTGATATGACCAGTAATTTATGGTGGCTAATGTTATCAATTTTTTAGATAAATTCTGTTTTTTACAATAGTTACTGAAAAATTTGGATTTTTGATTGGCTGACAGGTATGGATTAGCTTTTAACAGTGTAGCTGGGCACCTACAATGCATGTGTTTGCCTTTTTAATTAATGTGGCAATAATAAACTGCGGAAAGTTCTTTGCCTTTGTGTCATCCATTACAACCATGAAACATACAGTTTGTGAGGTATCATACCTTATATAAGTGACATTACTGAGTCAGTTTGCTGTTCCAGTGACTCTTCTCTACTTCTCTTCTTTGGTTTAAAGGAGCTATTTGTAAGTTTTCTCTGCTGCCAAATGTGGTTAGGATTAGGTTAGGGTTAGGTAAGAGTTTCAGCCATCATTGTGTTCACAATAAAATAAAAAGTTAGAATACATCTTCTGATCAGTGTTCATTAACCCAGGGCAGTCTGGGCACCACCGTGAATCGCTACCAGAAAGTGATGATATGGGCTGGCCGGGCCGGGCCTAGCTGGTTAGCATGCTAACTCCAGTAGAAGAAAAGAAGTGATGGAACTAGAAGCAAAACACTGGCGTTGCCTTCCACCATTGCAGACAGCTCTTGCAAGTTAAGGACTGATAAGTAAACTGCTGTTAATGCTAATGTTAGCTATGTAGCAATAGCAAAACTTACAAAAAACTCCTTTAAAATAAAACTATTAGTGTGTAGTGACTGCTGTTCAGAAAAGGTTTTTACTTTCCTAATTTGACACAATGGGTAGGGAAGTTGGGTATAATGAAATGTAGCTTCAAACACCAGTCAAGTCAAGAGAAAATCACATTTACAGTCTTGTGAGAATTCTCATTGTCAATTGAATACATTTGGCTTTTTAACTGTTGCTCAAACAAAATATGATATAAATAAATGCTTTTTATGATTACACATATATCATGAGATTAATCGATAATAAAAGCAGATCAAACCAAAGTCACACAAAGACAAAAATAGAGAAATGCAGCAAAGAAACAATGATGTCAAAACGCAAGAAAAAACAGCACAACATCCATTACTTCAAAATCTGTATGCTATAGTTACGCAGGGACCATAATATTTGAGCAGCAGCGGGTGTTGGGATGTCAATATGCTGAGCGATAGAGGTGGGTTCATAAATAGCCCTGTACTCTGACACAGTGAGCTGGCTGAGGAGGTTTGCAAGGCTGCTGAACTTGGAAGCTCCTTAGTGAATGAAAGTTCAGAAAGTGGTGAGGCCCTCCTCCACTCTGCGGCCCACACAGCCAGGCCTTCACACCATTTTATGTAACCATAGATGGAGAAGAAGAGAGGCAATGAGAGAGGCAGAGGAACAGAGAGGTGGCAAAGAGAGAGGTAGGAAGAGAAACAGATGGAGTCATAGAGAAGAGAGACAAAAGTATATATAGAAAACAATGAATAATAAGATGCTTACTTTTCTCAATCCTTCCAGGTATAATGATCTATTTATTTATTTTTTGTTTCTTTTTTTAATAAAAAGTATAGTCATTTTCTGAAACAGCTGGGCACTCTTAAAATTACAAAAAGTTTTTTTGTTGGGGGCTATTTTCAGCTGCGTATTAAAATGTATTTGGTGCACAAGTATGTATTTAAAGCAGTAGGATGGTCTATGTGGGATTGGCTCAAAATAAACTACAGTGCCCATGTTCATTGTGATAAAGTAACAAGTCACCCAGTGCAATGTAATAATATTTTTTATAGCACAGACTAAAAGGCTTTTTAAAAGCTAGAACACATTTTCAAGGGATTGTCAGTAATAAGAAAAAACAGAATATCTCGAACCTTATCCATTGAAAGAAAAACAACATTGACAATTTTTTCCCCCTGAAAAGTAAGAAGCACTGATATGGGTTTGAGTGTCAGATGTTACCTACAGTATAATTCACATCGACTCCCCAAACATGTCCTCAAGAGATGAGCCAAGGATTTATGAAGTCAGTGGTCATTTCTAGAGATAGGAAACGGTATTTGGAAAACTCACCTGCTCTCTGATCCTACTCACTGATGCCACTCTGCTGTGCAATGCTGGCTGCTATGTCTTGGCCTCAGACATACAGTACACAAGCAGGGTCACATGTGGTTACCATGCATGAGTATGCTGTGCTGGAACTAATAAATGTGGGGACACAGCCCAGCTGCTAAGGCGGGCCTTGATGAAAAAGAAAAAGCATCGTGTGCTTTAATACTGCTGGGCGGATAGCAGGTACAGCGGTTCGGTGGTGCCGCCAGACTAAATACACTGAAATGCACCATCTGTTTGTTTCAACCTTGTAACAAATTTTTCATTACTTGATTAAAGGAAGGTATCAAGATAGCTAGCCAGTGATGGTGACTCGGCCATGCTTCTTGGATCATGATGTGAAGGTTTCTGGATAGAGGACCACAACAAAATGTTGTGTCATATAACAGTTGCCTGCCGCTTCTCCATTTCTTTCATTCTTGTTTCTTGCTAATTTCATATTATTCATCAATGAACCTCATGATACATGGTGGTGATAATACCATTTATTTTTCAGATGACCACTGAATGACATTTTATTAACGAAAAGGGATCATTTGTACTTCTATTGATTTACGAGCAACACTGTTCATCTTTCCTCCATCTATCCATGCCTTCTGCCTCTTGCGATTCGCGGGGACTTAAAAGTATTAGCATTGGGTGAAAGGCGAAAAATTACACCTGTGGACGGTCGCTGATCTGTAACCGCCGGGCAGCCAATCATGCTCATTCACATTGCCGACGGGCGATCGCCAATAACAACCTGCATCTCTTTGGACTGGGAGGACACAGAAGTACCAGAAATCTGCACAGGCATGCGGAGAACATTCAAAATTCCACACATGAAAGCCATTGCGGGCAGGTTCGACTTATGGGACCTACTTACTGTGAGGCAACAATTGCCAAACCATTACTACAGTGCTGCCCTTTCACTGTGTGCGACTCTATCAGCATCGATAAACCTGATACCCTGGAACTCAAATATAGAGAATTTCTTTATGCATCAAATGCTGTTGTTATTTGTAATTGTACTTTGCTTGGTATTGAGAATAGTTGAATTTTTTTTCTCCCAAATTTTGAAAAGCTTGAAGGTGTCAGCTGCATGACCCCAGTGAGGAACTTTCGCCCCTACATCCACGCAGGGTGATATTTTGTAAGCAATGTAAGTTCTTTAGTGTCGATACATCCGGACAGGAACTACTAGAGTATGTGGGTGACATCTCTACAGTAACAAGAAGATTAGACCTAAGGCCAGTTAGATCCAAACCAGCATACAGACGGATTATTGAATGAACTGCATCATTTCATGAATCTAATATATAATATATGATGTGAAAATTAGTTGTTATTGAATGGGGTGACCATGCACCCTAAACTGAAATAATTGTACTAACCAGAACACAAACTTAAACTGAGATGTCTGCCAGTTTGAAGACCTAAAAGTGTCATTTCCCTCACAGAATTCCAAAAGATATGAATATATGATGTCGTGAAATTATGTATAAGTTAATGTTTGTGTGTTAGCGACTCAGTAGAACGTATGGTAATGCAGAGAAAATAGAGACACTGTTGTCAGTGACGGATAAATCGTGGTTTTCTGTTGGCATGCTCACGAATATGTATATGTGACCTGGCTTTTGTGTTTTTGAAATGTCTAGAACTCATAAGATATTGATGGAAACATGTAGGTGCAATGTATCTGATGCACTATTTAGACAAATACAACAATATCTGTTTTCCACCACATTTAAGGATTTTTTTAAATATTGTCTCAACACTAAATAACTATGAATGTGTCTTAATCCCTAACACTAATGCCAAAGTCTGAACTTTTATCTACAATAGCGGAACCTGTTGTTTGAATTTTGTGATCTTGAATGAAACCAAAAACCATTGGGCTGTTATATGTAACTGAAAATGTGATTGGTTCAGTAATACATATTGACAGTAAATACTGTATGTTTGTCTGTTTGTACTGACAGGTGAAGCCTTAAACCTACAGTGAGCTCTGTATTTTGATTCTTTGATGCATTACAATCCATTGCACAAATATTGTGTGCGTGCTAATTTCTCAAAGTCTCAGTTGTTTGTTTGTGTGTTGGGTCCTTTCTGACAGATGTATGAGAGACTCACCTACATTGTGCATTAAATTGCTCTTTTCATCTGTGATATTTTGTCATAACAGTCAGTTATTATTAAAAGTTATTATATATATTTGGCCTATAATCTCAGAATAAAAAGCTTGGGTATTACAAACCTACACCCCCACATATGCAAATTCAAAAGGATTTGTGAAACACATACAAAATAAAATAAAATAACAAGGCTGATAAAGTTTAGAGCGACTAATGTAAAAACACATTCCTACATTAGGTAAAATGCAGGGTGTTTGTGCACAGCATTTGTTCTAGGTGAATCCTGTGATCTGACAGCATGAATCGAAGAAGATGACGAATGGTGCCCACCCCAACCTCTGACCCTTCATACTGTCCAAACCCCTCCCTCACCACTTCTCTCCCTCACTTCTACCATGGTTCGATTAACAACATCTTTGTTTCTACCTGACTCTGGGGCTGGTCCCTGTTGCAGGGTGCCTGTTGGTCAGTGCAATGCAAAACAGAATAGAGTCTTGAGAGAGAGGGAAGGAGGGTGCCAAGAAAGTAAGATCAGCAAAAGAATACCAAGGGACAAAAATCGCTGTGCTGTTATTTTACTCAGAATAGATTGGAGTGATGAACAATTTCGGGAAGGTTCAAACAATGAAGGGGGGGACATACAGTAGATACGGCATTAATAACAACTATGTGTCATCTTTATGTGATGTGTGCTGGGTTAAGGAATACCACAAAAACAATAACATTTAGCACCTTACGCTGCATGGCCTGTTCTGAACATCTTGATCCATACGGGATGTTTTAGAGTGAAACAACCCTGACATAATAATCACTATCTCGTAGCAGTGTGTGTGTGTGTGTGTGTGTGTGTGGCTGATGTAATAACTTGTAAGAGTGTTATTTACTGGTAATATTACTCACACACTAGCTGCATAGCGTGTTTCATAGGCAGGAGATTTTCCCATCCTGATATGTCTGCAACAAATGGCAACATGTGCCTAAATATGAAATTGTGTGTGCGTGTGTGTATGCACTTATGTGTAGTGTAGTGCAGTTGAGCCAGATATCAGAGTAAATCATGCTGCACTTAACCACTTGCAGAGACATTGCTGTTTGCTCTATAGAGGAACTAAGAGCTGATCTGCTTACTGGCATAGCAGGAGAAAATATAGAAATCACCAAAAAATATAGAGAATCACAAAGACTTCAGTGTAAACAAGTGTTCCCTTTAATGCATCTTCAAGTATTGTGAGTAACATTGGCAACAAATGTCATTGTCTATTGCTATAATTTCCATTCTTAAAGAGAAATGAGAAAGACAGATTTAAAAAAGAAAGAAATATTTCAGCATGAATTGAGCTGAAAAATGGTGCAGACTGTTTACACACAAGTGTGCACTCATGTCTTTATTAATCTCAGATCATTTCCCATTTATTGTTTTCATCTCTTCCTGTCACAAGAAACTGAGGAGAGGAGAGCTCCTCTGACTACATTTGACAGAGAAATAATGAGCCACTGGTAATAGAAACATGCGATTAGGACTTTGAGGTACACACACACACACACACACACACACACACACACACAGAGAGAGACTCATGCACACAAGGTAATTTCTTCTCTGTGTCCATCAAAATGTTGTGTGCCCTGTGTGAATCCCAGGAACACGTGATTAATAACCTGTGTTCATCATAAACGCCACACGCTAGTCAATATGTTCTATAATAGAATAAATGGGTGTCAGGGCACATACACTAGAAGACCATTGCTCAGGCCAGATCTCATAAACAGGCTCCACACTCATAACACACAGAAACACATGGACCACCACCGCACACAGCCCAAACCAAACCATCCACAGATCGCAGAGACGTGTAGATGCAGACATGGAGGCAGACATCCACCCTCACAGCGTCATCACTCAAGACAAATCATGTTACTCTGTGTCTGCCCCTTGGAGGCTACCATGTTGTAGCCCAAGAGAAACAGATTTAACAACATTCAAATGGTGTTTACATGCAGACTGACCCCAGCAACAAAACCTTACTGTATATGGTAAGCTATACAACATGTACCAAATTTCAACATTTTTTCTTTGTTATGTAGCACTGTACTCTGCCTCTGTGCAATACAGTTAATCTATTGGCTTCATAGGGTTTCTAGGAGCACAAGAGCTTTATAGATGTCAGTATATGGCGGGTCTGAGTACAAAATACATGAAAATGTCTCAGAGTTTTCATCAGCCTTATTGTCTCTTTTCAATAGGACAACTTTTTCACCTCTGGCAAGCATAGAAATGTTTTGCCATAATTCATAAAATAAAGGATTAAATAGAAATCTTATGGACTTGAGCCATAGATTAAAAATAGGACATGCACAAATAGATAGTAGTAGATAGTTTCACTGAATACAGTATTAATGTTGTAAAAACAACAAAAATCCTTTCCAGTGGAAGAGACTGACAGAATCAATATTGTGCTTACATTTTAGCCTTAATGCCTGATTGTCAATATTAGTAAAATATCAAGCATAGGTCATATAAAACAAGAGGAAATTCTGGTATTTTTAAAAATCTTTGTCTGTGTTTAAAAAATCATTATTGTCCATTTTTTTGACCTGCAGCACAACAGAGAGAGCTCTCTCAGTCACCTCTAAAGCAGAGAGGTGCACACCACGGTGTAGCCTCTTTTGTTGGAACATGGCCTTTATATAACTTAATGCACAGCCTACATTTGGATCGGCTGATTCACTCAACTCATTTACATTTTCCCAGTGACCTTTCCTGCTCTCTCCAATCCCACGCATTCCTAAATGCAGGGTGCCGTGTCCACACGTACGTAGGACAATAGCAGAGGAGAGAAGGGGAGGCGCTGAAGTCTCACTCAAAAGCGTGCACGCACACAAGCATAGACTGATGTGTACAGGGAAACATGATTGTGCACACATATGCTGATGCTGTACGTCCAAGACAGCCAATTTCTGCTCATTTGTCGAAGCAGCACTAATCACTTTCACAGAGCTTACAGTGTCTCATGTTACGGCGTACTCCAGAGGATGTATATGCATCTGTGTGAGCGTCCGTGCATCATTCCTATGCACAACCAGATGTGTTGCATGTTCCATATGCATGTTATCGCCGCTGGGCCAGCCTGGCAGAGCCTTGTCACAGTCTGACATTTTGTGCGAATAGAGGGAGTAATCCCTGATTGTGTAGGTGCGGATAAGTTCCGAAAAGTGTTTTTCTCTTCAGCTTTAAGTGTGGGGTGAAATGTGACCGGTAAGCCATTTCTGGTGATGTGCTTTTCTTTCTTTTCTTTTTTTCCCCCTGTGCTCTGTGTTAATGTTTCCCCCTTCCCTCTCACCTTGGCTTCTCCCTCTCATGCCTCTGTGATCTTTGACATACAAACTCATTTCTTCATTTTCCCTTTGTGTCCTTGCTCTCTGAACACACCATCTTCCCTCTCTCTCCTCTCTCACTTCAAATTTCACTTTTTTTTTTTTTTTTCCTCTGAAGCTACTCAGCTGAATCCCTTCCATTAGAGACTGTGAGAGGGAGATTAGTGTTGTATCACTGTGTATGTGTGCGTGTCTTCGGGGGTGGAGGCCCAGGAGAAAGGATTTCCAAGGCTTTCTTAGTAACAGTAAGACGACAACCAGGAAAACCATCATTGTCTAGAGGGGTTTGGGGGGGGATGTGGAGAAGCTGGGAGATGCTTTATTTGTATCTAATGTGGCTGCACCCATTTCATATTGGCTCCATCACACTGTGTAATCTTTCTCATATATACAGTATGATGTTCTGTAGTCATCAGGCTTGACTGCTCTGCTCCTGCCCACTTGAGTAAACCAATATACTTTCCGTGTGCAAAGGAAAGCAGACACCAATGCACATGCACACAGACACACGAGTCGCAAATGCAAGCATGTAAATCCACAGGACTTGAAACCTTTGCATACACACAAACATGCTACTGCATCCACAGGGGCCATCAGCCATGAGACAAGCGTGTTGCTTGGAGACCAAGAGGTCACCCCAACAACAGGGATCATACAAACCAGGTGTGACATCTGTTCCAGTGTGGTGGCCACAGCCAGCACTGGAGCCCTGCCTGCTTGCAGCATGCAAATGTAGAACACCCTATGGCTGCTCAGGAAAAGACACTTGACAGTGAATACATTTGGAGGCACCACAGAGCCTTTTTTTCATGCTTTACTGGCAGCATCACCAAATCACAAATCACTAGCTGACCAAAATAAAATAGTCTACCTGTGAATGATTCTTTGATCGTATTTTGTCACATACTCGGCTGGAGATTAGTGCAAAAATCTTTTCAGGCAGCCAAGACTGAAAGGTGATGCATTATTCTGTGGAAAAACTTTTTTTTTTTTTTTGCTAAATAAAGTGCTAATGAGTGAGTTTCTGAAATTCTATTTTTTTAAAAGCATGACAGAATTACACAATTAATAGAGCTGTAGTAACTGATACTGTACATTACTACATTTCATTGCTGCTTCCCATCTATGATAGCAATTCTTTTCTCTTCTGATTCTCTCTGTTTGTCTACAGTAGAAAAGCAGGAAGTCCCATAATGTTGAGGGCTGTGGTTGAATAGTCCTTTTTGCTTAGGGAAGGTTCCTAACTGAGTGAAATGACCTGGAAGTATCTCCGTGGCAGCCATGGTAAGAGCTAGTCGAATTCTCTAAATGTTAAGAAAAGGAGCGTCAGTGCTTCCTATCTTATCTCCTTTAGCATAGGATACACTGGACCTTCCTTTACGAAAGGAAAGGAGAGAATGCCGTCTCACAATTTCTTGCAGCAGCAGCAGCATTTAAAGCATAGAGTGTATATGGTTTAAAACGATGTACCATTGTAGTTTCAATACGGCAGATCCACGTACATGTAGACACAACAGAGAACCTGTTTTATGTTTGTGACATGATCCAAAACTCCTCCCCTCTTCCCCACGCTATAATTTTTTTTTCTCTACTTAACAAATGTATAAAAAAGGTCAAAGTGTCCATAACAGGAATCTATATAATCCTGTCTTAGTGTAATTTACTTCGGACCTTTGCACAATTCCTTTTTTATCGTTATTTTAATGGCTCAACTTTCTCAACTTGTGTATTCCTTTCATGTTATATTATTAGCGTTGGACAGGAAGCCTTATTGAATTGTAGCCTACAGCATTGAGTCTGTCACTGTATGTCTTCCATGTGTTATAAATAAAGCTGGTTTAAACAAAAACGCCTTGTGTAAGTGCAGTCGGATTCTCTAAATAGTTCATTTTGTTGACCTGCAGCACAACACAAAGAGCTCTCTCGGTCACCCTGAAAATGTGCGCAAATACATGTGCATACCAACATGGTAGTGTCCTCTTGAATGCACAGTGCACAAAGAACAAAATTGCTGGATGGATGAAATAGAAAAAGGAAACTTTGTTACTTTTGTTACAATTGGTAGAATGTTAGGAGGTAATGTCATGTTGTTAAAAAATAAAATAAATATATATATATATATATATATTTTATTTTCTGTGAAGTGACACCTCAGTTAAGTTGCTAAGTTGCGTAAACTGCACATTACAATTGGCATGTGGACAGTTAGCATGCAGTGTTGATTTGATGGTAATCAGTCTGATGCACAAAGGTGGACCAACTGCCCGACTCTGCCATCCTTTAAACCATGCTAACATAGCCCTTCACTAGGAATACGCACAGTGTTTTGCTTTTGAGAGTTTTTCCCCTATGAGAACGCTTGGGGGAGAGGATCCTCGATCACCAAAGTTAGGCAAATAGCAGTTACAGCTTATATCTGCATTTAGCATCTGTTTGAGCTGGTGAATTGGCATGCTCACTGAAGCATCTGAGAGACATCCATCTGCAGTGCCACTCCAGAGCAGTGGAGTGCGACTGCAGTGACAAACGTGCTGTCATCCATTTTCCCACACGCAAACAAACTCAAGACACACACACACACACACACACACGCAGATGTGCCCTCTCTCATACTGCTTTCCTCCTCTCACTCTTCCTTTTCAGTTCCATCATTCTCTCCGTCTTAATTTCTGACATAATTCTTACCAGCAACGCAGTGAAGCAGATTGAATATTCAGATAAAGACATCTTCTTTAGTTAGCAACTTCCATAACACTTAAAAGATTTCCAAATTGTGTCAAACAGCCAACACAATATATGAACATAATCGGTAGAAAAATAGTAGACATAATGCTGATAAACTGTAAATATATTTTCTTTGTGGGGTTTTAAAATCATGCTCTAAGTTGTACTACAAATATTCACTTCAAACCCCTGTAATACTCATAAAACAAGTCCTGTTGCAGTTACTGCAGAAACTTGGTAATTGCAGCTCACTGATTCAACGGAGGCCTATAATTTCTGAGGCTTTGGTGAAAAGTTCCTCTCAAAACTCAGCTCTCCATCTTCAACAGCTCAGCATAGATTTGAGCACATGATTGCAGCGCCTCTTCCCCACCCGTCCACCCATTTCCAAACATACTTCTCTTGTATTTGCCTCTGAACTTTCTGTGAAATGTTCCATGCGATTTGAAAAGTTGAGTCCCATTTCTGCACACACACATCAGCCAGTGGGAGTTTTGACCTCCCTCCCTCCTCTTTCACAATTTCTTTCACTCTTGTTCCCTCTCTCTCCTTTTGCATGTTTCTGTCCGGCACTCGCCATGACATCAGACCAGGGCCACCAGGTGACCCCACAGATGGCTCTTTGACACTCAGATGTGAAATCAGGTGTTGTGCTGTACAGATCTGCATATTTAGTGTCACATTATACGCTATATTAACACACAATGTTTGCAATTCAAGGTAATTTCTAAGTCAACAGAGGCAGGGTAAGGAAGGAGAGAGGAATATGAAATAACAACTTTGTGAATAAATTGCTTCATTCCTCCTGTTCACTTTTCAAGGGTAAGGCTGGCTTTGGTGGCGGGAAAACAGGAAGTCTCGCTGCTTCTTGAGGGATTGTTTATAGATTTCTAATCTAGGCCAGCAAGTTGTAATTCTGTCTGTCTTACTCCTGCTGTGCATTTTCTCATTAACTGCATCACTGCATTGCACAGCAAGCCAAGAGACTATGGAGACTTTTTTTTTTTTAAGTAAAAGATTGAGGAGCATAGACATTAAAGTCATACTGTATGTGCTTACACATGAATTAACAGTTGGGATTCTGCGTGTTACACTCTGATCAAAACAAATGTTGAAACAAATATCTCTCAAAAGATCAAGCAAAGAGACAGAAACACATGGCAGAGATGATGATGAAGGGAAAGGTTGTGATTTGTATAACTGGCTATTTGTCTGAGTCTGACATCTCAGGCTAAGGCTCAGCAACAAACAGCTAGGATTACATACTGTATATTATCCCTCTCATTCACTGGTTTGTGTGCCCCCTCTGTGTCTCATTCTCTGTCTTTTTTAGTCTTTTTTAGACGAGTCAGGCAGTTGAATTTAAGGACATTTATACTGACATTCAGTTAAATTCCAAACAGACACTCCTGTAGATTTGATCTTGGGGCGGTGCTGAGAGGAGGCCTGCAAAAGCAGGTCAGAAAACCAGGAGTGACCCATTTATACTGGTGAGGGTTTACCTTGCATTACTGTGTCAGTGTGAAATGGGTATCACTGTAGTCTTTGAATAGGTTCAGGACACAGGAAGAAAAGAAATGGACGTCAGTAAAGTAGATTTTGATAGATTTTTTCCCCAATAGCATATAGCAAAAATAAATTCTAATTCATCAACATGCTCACAGAGATATAAATATATAATAAACATATAAATCTTAGGATAACATTATTGGAATTTCAGTTTCATGGCAATCCAATTGTTGAGTAGCTTGTTGTTCAGACATTTCAACAACAACAACAACAAAAAAGTCAAACTCCTAGAAAACATGGAGTCATGTTTCTAGCCACCTCATGAATAAAAATCTATATTTTCTCTCTTTTTAACTGTTAGCTGGTCTTCACTAAGTATCGAAGTCTATCGCTTCTTGCTGTTTGATCCTCTTCACTTGTTCTTTTCAAACTTTACCCTTCAGCTGTTTCTGGTCTTCTGCAGGTACAAGCGCAGTAGGGTTATCAGATTTTTTTTTTTTTTCTTGCTGAAAACAGCTATTGCAGGGGGATACTGAGTGGCAAGACTGAACTATGTGGTAAATGCCTGAGCTAGAAAACCAAAACAATTAGCTAATTTAACAGTTCTGCTGAGAAGCAGAGTTATGATTTAGTTTGTCACTTAATGCAGAATTATCTGAATCAATGACAATATCAAAATCTATATATTTTACATTTGTGCAGGTTTAAATATGTGTATGAGCTGGTTTCATCCAGGATATACTGAAATACATTTGTGAGAGCTCTCAGTACATATTGTAAGCCTCTGAAAATAAAGCCTAATGATAACCACGAGAGCCAGATAACTTCATGATTCAAAGAGCGAAAAGAATATGTTCCTGCTTCAGAAACAGAAAAGTGAGCCAAGGATTGATGAGATGATACTCTTCTGGCCTTTCTCTATTGTCTTCTTCTGGCAGGCTGTATATTCCCGTCTCCCTTTGGGCTTGTAGGAGGTTTCAGAAGATTTAGATGAGAAGGCAAGCTGTTGGAAACACCTCACAATCGCACTCCCACTGGGTGCTCCATCAACAGCAACATTAATCTATATGCACTT
The DNA here is from genome assembly GCA_033238685.1 of Lates japonicus. NCBI lineage: Eukaryota > Metazoa > Chordata > Actinopteri > Centropomidae > Lates > Lates japonicus. Next base: position 1,377,200 of record BRZM01000012.1, on the reverse strand, counting down.
CATCAAATTACCTGAGGTGGTACTTTTAATAGGAGACACACTCCACAGTCAGGCATAGAAAGAATAAAAATATGGTGATATCAGATCTGAAATTGATAGCTGTGCTTGAGAGCCTTGAGCCTTTGAACAATCTATGCTAGTCACCAGCCACACTGAAGGTTAGGTATTGGTTTGATTGGAATGTGTCCCTGCCATACTGAACTCCACGATCCTGTCATACCCTGATTCATGAGTTTGTGCCTGCTGTCGTTTAAGGTTTATGGCCAGTATTGGCAGGGCACTTTTTCACACATTCAGAGCCATTTCAGGGCCTCCTCTCTCTCTGTCTCTCCCTCCCTTTGGCTTGGTCCATTTCTGCCAGCGTGAATCAGCATTCCATTCTCTTTATCGATATACACAGTGATGCACGATGGGGTGAGGACAGGGGAGATGAAGAGGTAACCTGCTGTCTACACCTTGCTCTCCACCATCTACGATCCCTACTCTGCCTCCACTGTCTGAGCGTCTGACCTTTTCTTTGCTGTAAAGCATGTGCATGACTGTGTAAAGCAGCGATGCTGAAACAGGCACGCTGCTGTGTGTGTCTGCGCTTGTACATGCGCTCCAGAAGCCAGACTCAGCTCTAACCTGTGGTTTGGCTTTAACTGCCGTGTAAATCTGAGCAGTACTTTAATGGGTTTCTCACCCCCCACGCTCCTTAGACACATCGCCTCAAAGGATAGCGCTGGTTTGTGTGCTGCCGGTACACAGCATCATCCAACAACCACATTTTCATCATTCAACTGCACCAAAGCTGCAGAGTACCCCAACTCCTTTCACCGTGTGCGTTAAATTTGTGACCAAACTGGTCCAGTAAATGAAGAAGAAGTGGGAAAACTTAAGGATGTTACACATGCACTGAAGTTTTATCATTAGGGTTATGGTGGCGCTAACTCAGCAGCCATTTCAATGACAACAATTTCAACAATTAATAAAGGATTCTGATTCTGATTGATTCTGATTCTGATTAAAAACCAGACTTGCCCCACTAGCCCTGACAAAATGACTCCATACGACAACACTTGCTGGAGCTGCGTATCATAAGACTACAGGCTAAAGGCTTAATGTTTCTATGTGTGCCTGTATGTGTTATGCTGCACTTGAAAGGAACTATTTTGTTAATACATTCTTCCCACTTATAAATATTGATTACTCTCTGTTATTGTCACACTAGTGATGATAATTATGATAATAACAACAGATATAAGATACTCAAAGATGCTTAATAAAAGATCTAAAAGATCTTTCAACCCAGGTCCAGTCCCTTGGTCCTGGATAGTGGGGACAAGAAGAAGGTGGTGGAGAAGGTCGGTGAGGTAGGAGGGAGCCTGGTTAGGGCTTTGTAAGTCAAGAGAAGGACGCTGAAACGAATCCGTATGCTGGAAAAGAACTAGTAAAAGCAAAAGTGTTATGTAGCTGTTCCGAAAGGCCATACTCAAAAATGAGATGAAAAGCTGGTTGTCACGAAAAGGGGTGAGATGCAATATCGTTTTTATTTCCAGACAGTCTCTGCTGGAGGGCATTTATAGTGGTGCACTCAGTTGTTCATACTGTACAATAAGTTGTCAGTTCAAACTGGAGTACATAAAATTCATAAGTTCAAACTTTCTCCCCTGCACACAGCTGACCAATCATGACATGACATAGGTGAGAATGTCGGACTGTCAATTTCAGGAAGTTACAGAAATTGTCAGACATAGCCCTGGAAAGGTGTCTGGGGAGGCGGTAGGGCTCATCTAAAACACCCAGATTGGTTTAAACCAATCTTCATGTTTGCCTTACCAATGTAATTCTCTTTTTAAAAAATCTACAATAAATAGCCATAACTGTAGATAACATGCACTTTGAGTTTTGATTTGTAAAGATCGCAACTTGCCTAATGAACGAGAGTGCTGGAATCATATCAGAGGTCAAACGTCATGTGACAAAGTCGAGAGAAGACATGGAGTAGGCGACAGCTGAAGCGTCCTCTTAACAGCAAACATGGTGTTCAGTTTAGTCTGGTCACTAATCATGACATTATAATGACATATGCATCAGAGGATTGAAATTATAAACCGGGAGAGACAATTAATGGGCTGTGATGTCAGTGAGCATTGGGGAAAAGCTGAGGCTGAACAAGAGAGGCAGCAAGAAAGAAAATGAGAGGTGGAAGAGATGAAAGAGGTGTTTTAGCAGTAATGCATTGCTGGGCATGCAGTGCTTTTTGTTCAGGAAAAAAACAAAAACAAAGGCAGAAATTTTTTCTGCAGAAAATTGGAATAGACAGCTCTTATTTAGTCACTTATTTCAAGTAGTCAACACACACAGTAAAGACTGATGCAGTTATGTTTTTAGCATTGCTATGTTTAGCAATAACAATAAAGTATGTTTTTGTAACACACAGCATAATAATGAAGAGATAAACATTCAGCCAGTGTATAATGGTGAGCCAGCTGTTACTATCCATCAGACCGAGTATTGCATGCCAGCCTCTGCTCCTACCTTTGTTTATAAGAGCAGCAATCAACACTGGTATTGGCCAAGAGAGAGGTTTGAAATGCTAAATCTACCCAGCATTACAGTGATGTAAAACCTAATGCACTGAATGTGCACGGATCATTCTGTGACCAGACAGAAAGTCAATTTTTACCATCTCTAATCAGAAAAGGCACGGAGGGAGGGGGTGGGGGTCGTTACGGGGACCCTGCTTGTTTCTGCACACTGTCCTGGAGAGAGGGCCGACCACTGGGCTACCACCACAGATCAATGACCTCCCCCTCTCGAGCTGTAAGCCCTTCCTGCGCCATAACTTGTCTTGAGATCACATACCGACTCCATAACTCTAACCGTGTGTCACACAAAGGTTCATTTCTTATATATTACAGGGTGGTTAAAAATGTGCATGAGCACGTGCGTGTGTGTTCACATACACGAGTGCTTTGTAACCACATGGCAGCACATTTAAATCCTCAAACCAGCAGACAGTAAAACAGAAGGTCTTCCTCAACCAACAGCAACTCATCAGTAAGCACTTTTGTGGCTCCAAACCCCAGGTACCTCCAGTGCAGCTGCTGAGCAAAGACACAACAGGACACCAGATGTCTAAAACACCCCACCTAAATCCCTAGTCCTCAACAAGTCCTCTGTCCCAGTATGAAAAATTCTCCATCCACTGCAAAGTAAAATATGTAGATTTTCAATCCAAGTTGCAATCCAATGACTCTATTTCCACTGATGCATGCCATTTGAAAAAAAGAAGGGAAAAAAAGAAAAACACAACAACAACATGCAGATGAATCAGGGGATTCTGGACATGTCTTCAGAGAGAACCAGCTGGTTTTTCCGAACTGTTACTCCTTACGAAATGGCAGAATAGCTTTACTGTATGTAAAGTGAAAAATGCAGGAAGCATAGAATTTTGAGATTGATTTTGTCCAGTCATTCAGGGACTGGATTTCTGAAAAGTCTCTGGAAAACCACAGTGACTTACAGCTGTGTATGATTCCCTCTATCTGTGCCTAAGTCATTTGATTGTTACATCAGGAGTCAGAGAAAGACCACAGGCGTTCAAACGTTCGTCCTAACTGATATTCAAACACACACCCCATCCCATAATATTGCCCCACTAGTTTCTATAGCTGATCTGTACAGGGTGTACCCTGCCTCTTGCCCAGTGTCAGCTGGGGCTGGCTCCAGCACCCTTAAGGACAAGCGGTATAGATAATGGATGGATGGATAGTTTCAACAGCCTATTTAAAATGTATGTATCCAGCCAGAGTGACCAGATAACCCCTGCCATTAATAAAACCACACTTGATTTTTGGTAGCTTGTGGATCATAAATAGATAGATAAATCTACAAATATTCAGGCACAATATTATCATTAATTAATTATCATTATAGCAGAAGCCCTGTGTGAATGTGGGTGTGAATAGGTGAGTGTGTGCTGTACTGTAACGAATGGAAAGAAAATGCTATATAAATGCAAGGAGGAGAACAAAGACCCAGAGGTGGCAAAATGCATGTAGCTGAAAAGAGGAGCGGTCCCTGTCTTATCAAACAAATAGCCAGGGGCAGAAAAATGTCTATTGAAAGCTGAGCAGATATCGTTCTGACTTACGGCTCAGAATTAATGCTTGGGGGTAAAGAGGGAATGATTTTTATTTTTATCAAATATGACTGCCTTACAGAATTGAATGAGATTTGAATACAGCCTGAAGAGAAGTTAACTGATTAAGAATGACTTCAATGTGGACAGCTAGAGGGAAGATTACATAGTCTTAAGAACAACCTTACACAAACTGACAAACAACTCAGAGACACAGGTGACCGGTATATAGCATGAACCTGAATTTTTTTCCAGGCATGTTAAGAAATGGATTAGCAGCATTCTCTGGGTTTGTATAATTAATATTCCACTGGGACTGCTAGACTGGTAATTAGCAGCTGAAACTCTACAGGACTCCATTAATAAAAAGTCAGTCCCAACGCTGATGAAAGATTGATCATCTCTTACTTTGTCAAGCATGTTATGCAGCTATTTTCCTTGGTTTGCCCTTTAAAATGTCCCCTGCTCAAAAAAAAGTGTCTGTTGGGAGCACCTGCGTGTCCTTGATAGATTCCTACACAGGCCAGAAAAGCATGTCTGGACCTTGAACAGTGGGACAGAAGGGAAGTGGAGGGAGCAGTGAAAAATGCCCCTTGTCATGAGACACTCAATCCTGCCTCGTTTGTGGTGACATATTAAAGCAGGGACCGTAGGGAGGCCATAAATACAGTGGCCAAGTCCTAACCTAACACTGCTAACCCTTGACCGCTCCTGAGGTCACGGAGGGAGGGCAAATACCAGCTAAGAGAGAAAGACCACACTGTAAGCAAACAGGAGAGAAAGTTGTGATTATATTTTGTAGGCAGGGAAACAGGTGAGTTCACACTTGGTGGAAAATATTGCTTGTTTAATTCAGAGCCATTCCTAAAGGTTGTTTATCAACAAGAAGCTGGAAGGGTTTGTTTTTAAAGATTTTATGACTGCTCATGGTGCTTTATGACATAATGGGTGTTGAGTGTTAAAGGTGTATGGTACGGTACAGCGAGTACAAGCTTTGCTGCCAATTTGTCTCAAGGTTTTATTATTTTTTAGATTGAAGACAACCATTATAAAATAGATGTCTTTAAAATTGTAGACAGGACACCTCCAACTGCAAACAAGGTCAATTATTATTTCTATATTTTCCCAAAAGATAAAATCATTATGTGATTTTTTTTTTTTTTTTTTTTTTTTTTTTTCCTGTTTTTGTCTGCTGGATTGCTGCTTTTTTCCCTCTGGCTTTGTTTTTGGGAACTGCTGACAAGGTCAGTTATTCTTTGTATTATGACCCTTTTTTCTTTTTCTTTTTTTTTTACATTTGAAGGTTTGATATTTATGAAAGTAAAACTTTCCCAGAGTCTAGAAAAGCAATTTTATGTGCATGAGATTATCAAAGTGAAAGTCTATAGGGCAGAAAATGCTGAAAATCAGTGCCACCAGGAAGCGGAAAACACATGAACACCATCCCATAATAGCTTATCCATGTACATTTGTAGCATTATGAAAAATTTCAACTTGCAGGAGGACCAGAAGACTACTTAATTTGGATGGGACACTTGATCTTGCCTTAACATAACGTGTTTATAGCATGCCTCATGACACACTGAATTCCAACGCTCAGCTAGTAGCGGTATGAGCTCTAATCCGGATTACACCAATAAGTTTCTTCTTGCAGGTGGTGTGAAATTGTGTGACTCCCACAATTCCCAGACCACAGGATTAAGGGCCCCGACACACCGAGCCAACTTCGAACAACTGTCCCTCACAAAGACAAACTAATGCACTGGCTCTCATTGCCTTACATCTTCTCTCAGAATTTGTGCTTAAAACACCCCACAAAAACTGTCTCTGTCAGGGAGCTGACTGCTGACTGGCTAAAGCATTCTAAACCTGCATATGAAGATATAACTAGTAAGCTGTATTTGTAAAAGGCAACATTTGTAAATCTGTAGTTTAGTATGTGTAAATCTATATTTGTACCACTGCTCAGATTTACGCAGCTGCTGACAAGGCCTAAACAGATCTATCAGTGCTGGATACACACTACCACAGTTGACCAAACACACCACGATTCAAGAAATTCCTACAACTTTCCAACAGAATATATCAGATACTACACATAACCAAATTTAACATCAAAAGAGACTCAGTGCTGACCTGTGAAATTCTTCATACCATACCTTTTTTTTTTTTTTTTTTAGATCTTCCATGTAATTCAGTAGGTCTGTCATCTCTACCAAAAACTAATTACATCTAAGCAGCAGTTGTCAAAAGGTGCACAATTAAAATATGCAAAGCGTAGAACAAACCGTTGCACGTCTCATTAAAACAGCCAGATATGTGTAGTAATAGCCTCACCACCAACCAAGTATTTTTACCCAACCAGTTTCTGGGAAATATAATCTAACATGATAAATCCATGGTTGTTAAAAAGTGTGATTGAACAGCCATAGGACAAAGATAAGGAAAACTCTGAATCACTGGTTTTTGTAGATCCCAACATCCCAACCTGGAAAACTAGAGTTCTCTCTGTAGTGTTTGATTTAAAATCAAGTTCAATACACTTTCCATACATTCAGTAGTATATGAAAACAGGGACAGGCTCAATTGGTTTGCTTCAGTTTTTAGTGTTTGTGAATGTGTATGAGATGGTCCATACTAAACTGAGTCAAAAATAAATAAATTACAAGAATTGCATTGAATACATTCTACTTAAAGTTTATACTCTGTGCTGGAAGCGATGTTTCCTTCTTTGGATAGTGAACATTTTCAATCACTTTCGCAATTTGTGCACATCTCTAACCATTCGCCCTCCTCAATGCAATGTTTATTCCCTGCCTCCTGTTTCCATGCACACCTTTTTCTATGTCACCACTCACACTCTTTCTATCACTCTGACGAATCGATTGCTTTCTTTCAGCCACGCGGTTATACTTGAGACCAAACAATGGCAGATGTTTGTGTGTTCAAAGCGTGATGTATCTGTCCACGACACACTGCAAGGCTCCGGAGATGGAGATGGGTTGGTGGAAATGGGGGAATTCAGCACAGTCACTGGTAATCCCACAGCATGTAACAGAGCTTTTCAGGGTTGGTCAGCTCTGAAAAGGTGAAAAGGATATGGACAGCCAGGGGACAAGAAAAGGGAGGGAGTTTGCAATCTAGGAAAAACCTCTCCAGTTTATGCCCCCAAATCACTTTACAGTGACAGGTCTGTCTTCATCATGAAGACAGGTTTATTGAAACAGAGTTGTTTTGAGCTCTAAAACCTGCAATTTATAAATGATTTCTTTTCTCTTTTATCACCTGGAGGATTCCCCAAAAACCATCACAAAAATGAGACAGAACACTGCCAATCTATAAAAATCCTAAGATTTACACTGTTATTAGTGTAATTAATATGAATATGCAAAACATACCCTCACACCAAAAATTATGCCGTTCACACCACAAATAGGAAGTCTTCAGGGAGAAAATAAGGGAAAGAGTCAGCTGTGATGACTTGACAGCCTCACAGGAGGAGTGGAAAAGCCTGCTGAGGAATGTTTCTAAAGCACCAGTCAAGGTGAGTGGGTGTTTGTTAGCATCCAGAGAGCGTCTTGTCTTGTCAGTGTTTTTCAGTTTTTATTACCTTACTTACTCTCTCTCTATTATGCTTGCTGTATGCTCCCTCTGGTTTCTGCTGCCATGGAAGCAGCAGGCCCTCAGAAAACGGATGTCCATTTAAATGATGGACATTGATGGCCATTTAAAGACGTCCTTAAAATCCAACAAGTCCTCCAACTTAAAAGACCATACCAGTTGATTATTGCTATTCATGGGAGTGTACTGTCACACTTAAACCATGGCTAAATACCAACAAAATGCCACATATAAAATTCATTTTAAAATGTCAGTTGATCATATTATCATATAACTAATGTTGATCTCTCCTCTAAAAAAGTCATAAAATATAGTTTCTGGCCCCCAGAATTTCTGCTGTTTGTGTTCCTAGGCAACATCTAGCTAAACAGAAAGGGCATCTAGGGGATTTTACTGATTGCTTGCAATATCAACAATAGGGAAACAGAAAATAGTGTTGCATCATATTTGAATACCCAGCAAGTCTTTCAAAATAAACAACCATATAGGTTTTTCATCCATGCCCTCAGATACATCTAATGGGAGTGTACTGATGGCAGGCTTACTGGACCTTGGTTGTCATGGTAACAATAATGCACATACATAGGTTGTGGAACAGTCATGGTTTGGTTAGGTATGGGAACAAAAACTACTTGATTTAGTTTACAGTACTAACATACAATAATAAACATGTGGTTAAAGTTGTGAAAACAGACAAGCATAAAAGAAACAACACTGAATAATGTTATATGAATATATGTAAATAAATATATATGGCTTGGTGATAGTGTAGTCTTTTCAGTAATACAAAAAACAGTATTAAGTAAAATTGCAAATTCTTTTAAAACTTTTAAAATTACTAAGATAGACTGAGCTATAACTGGTCACAAATATCTCCCACAGCAAGACAAGCTTTCAAATGATAAATGCCCATTTGCACCTACACACTTTCTGTTGCTAAGAAACTTGTTGAACACTGAGCTACCTGGTAATCTTCACAATAACTCAGCATTCAGCATGATCCGTAGATGTGAAGTTTATATTTGTTGACAGCATGGTAATTTATTCTAAACCCCTCTTGCAATGAGTTTACACTTTAATCAAGCTGTAATATTCTGAGTAGAGTTTTATCACACTATTCATGATTGACCTGCTGTGATAATGTAGGATTTAGATTTAAAAAAAAAAAAAAAAGGATACGGTTGATACAACATTTGAAATGACAGTATCTAATTTATGTTGTGATATTTTTACAACCACACACCAGAGTACACAACTTCAACTCCTCTTTTTCTACCTTAAACAATAAAGACATCTGGCTGTTGCAAAAAGTGGAATCTTCAGACACTGCTGAAACTGTGTCATTCTCATTCTTGAAACGGTAAAGTCACATTTTGACTTTACCATCTTATCTGCTGAGTAATGCCAAAGCCTGACGTTTGCCCCAAACATTTCGACTCCCTATCACACTGAGTCAGTAAAAACTGTGCAGCAAATGCAAGGTAAGATAGATGCCACTGATTGGGCGGTTCACCTTGTAGAATGAATGAAGAGGACGGATGCGCAGAGACACAATTTCCCCTCACTCCTCCCGCCCTCCAAAATCCATGCTTTATCATCTCTCCCCAGTAAACCTGGTGATTTGTGACAGATGCTGTTAGCATTTGCTCAAACGGCTTAGGGTTCAGCTGTCGGAGCCTGATTGAAGTTTGTACCGGAGAGGGCCGACATAACGCTGGGCGGGCACACAGGTGTCACACTTCAGACCAGCTGTTCGCCATTGTCAGGACAATGTTTGCCCTTTGCTGGTGCGTCATCATCTCTCCAAACACCTGCTGTCCTGTCATAACTACAGATATCGCTCTACAGCTTTGATCTAATTATGATACAGCAGACATGGTTCTAACAGAAAATGTGTAGCCTTACAAATGTACAAAGATAAAAGAAAATAAAGATGGAGGTTTTAAAGAGAGGGATTAAGTTATTGTCTCCACTCAAAAACCGAACTTGTTAAATGTAGAACAATTTCTTAAAAAGTACACCATCTGGCATTTGTCAGCAACTGTCCACTTGTAAACAAGCTTGTAAATGAATGTGGTATTTTTTTGTTTGTATTTTTCAATGTACATATTTTGCCAACAATTGTAACATATTCTATATTAATATAATTGTGGTTTACTATATTGTCATTCTGTGTATATAGCAGCCTCCACATACTGATGCCCGCAGTTTTTGTTGCTGACAAATACAATAGAAGATAACACACACTATATCTGCTTACAACTATACTATAATAATTAAAATGTTTAACAATTCTAAACATGTCAACATAAAGTGTTTTCATACTGACCATAAATTTTCTTTTATACTTTAACCTTTAAGACATAGTGGAATAAAAGACACATTTTTTCTTATCCTATGTCCATGTGTTATCTGTTCAGTTATCTCTCATATGCCGAATATATGGGGGATTAAATGATTTGTTTGGATGTTTATATTAAAATTCAACTCTTTTTTTCTTCCTGTAAAACAAAAAAGTATTTTGATGTCTCAACTGGAGGCGCACAAACAAATGCTTCCAATTAAATGTTTTTTGGACGACAAGCTAACCTCACCAACCATGCACTGCACATATATGTTCACATTAAAAAAAAAAAAAAAAAAAGGATTATTGAAGTCTAATTAATTTTTTTTTGTCTCTCCTCCACCTCCCGATCAAACAGCATAGGAGAGGGAGGCGTGGGTGAAGACCAACCATCGTCTATAGCTCTGCATTGCTCCATAGTCACTGAACAATGCCCACATTTGAGTGATCCGATAACATTTGAAGGATTTTATTTAAATCCCCATCAAAAAATAACCCTACCCACTTGTAAATACGTCACACTGCGGAAGATAAAGATGCTTCTGTTTCTGTGTGAATTTAAACATCCATTGTGACCTAATGCATCAGCCCCATCAAACGCTCCCAAACTGTGGTTTCTATTTTTGTGAATCAACGCTGCCCACCACAAAGTGCAGCCAGTCAAAGTAAATAACACAATTTTACCACTGGCACAGTATTTACATGCTTTAGTTGTGCTTGTTCCACTTGTACTCCACTCCCTCGCAGTGGGGGATAACTGACTTGACCCTGAATATCATGGGCGTGTGACAAGATAAGGATGGCACTCTCAACAGTGTTATTACTATAAACTGACTCAATTTGTTTGGTCATGCAAGATACAAGAAAGACAGAAGCCTCGCTGTGCTTTGACCCACCATCATTTGCTCTGCTGTTGAAGCTGTGATCAAATCTGTTGCTATGTTTTTAGCACTACAGTTAATTCAGTGGCTCTTATTGAAATCTACCCAACAACAAGCCAATACAAGGCTTTTATTATGAAGTGCCCTCAAGAGTGTTTACTTAGTTACCAAGGCTAGCAACAGACTGCTAAAACCCTATTATAGAGAAATTGGTCTTTATTTAACTTTGGACTTGTTTGTTGTTTTCTTTTTCATATTGCAAGGGATGGCAGAAAAGTACAGCCATAAGTGACCAAGTCAGACAACAAATTACAGGTGTTATTCACTTAATACCTGAAGGCTTATACTTGTCATCAGTGTAAGCAATACTTTTTAACCATACCATTTCTTCAAATGAATTGGCACTGTGTCATCCCAGCATCAAGGTTTCTAGTCATAAGGGCACAGGTTATTACTCATTTTGTGATGTGTGGGGTGAAGAAAAAAACCATTACAAATACTTCTCCCAAAAGGAAAACCTTTATATGATATCCTTTGCACAGGGTACAGAATCACTGTTAGTAATAAGGCAATCAAAATGCATTACAAATAAGGACCTTAGACTAAATTAGCTTGGGAGGAGGTGATGCATTTGGTGACTCTGGCCCTAAAAATTCATTGCCAATTGTAAAACAAAATAGCTCAGTGATATTTAGCAAAGAGCCACATACCACAGAACTGACAGGCCAGGGAGTTTGCCTACCAAGGACACCACCAGCCATTCACCTACATATGAAGTCATATTTGAGCATTATGGAGAATACTGACAGTTCTATAAAGACAATGTATGACAATCACTCACACCACTGCCACATGTATAGTTTTTGTTTGCTCTGCTTAATTAATTTATATCAACTTAATCATCCACAAAAAAATATCTGTAAGCCTTTGGAAAGGATTCGTTCTAGCACATGATGCTCGCACCTTTGCTCTTATGTGAGAATGCAAAATCACGGCATTCCTTAACAACAGGAATATGCTGCATCACCTAATCATAAGTGACACACTGCCTACGGAGCCTCTCCTCCCACTGTGATACCATACCAAACAGGCGAAGGCAGAGAAAACAGAAACTCTGTGCCAAACAAGAAAAAAAAAAAAAAAAAAAGTGATGCAAAGCCTCATCATGAGCTGCAATGAAAACGCAGCATTGGATGCTGGCCAGCTAAACAAAAGGTTATCTGGTTAACCTCATATTAAACTTAGGTGGATTTGTTTTTTTTGGTTCCATCTAGTATAAACCATAATCCCATATTTACGCTGGGTTAGGGTTAGGGTTAGGTTAAGGGAAGGGGACACCCCTAGGTGTCATTAATGCACTGGCAGCATGTTACTCTTTTTTTTCTTTTCTTTTACAGGTACCATACCGGCCTATAGAGAGGAGGCAGGTAGGTGGAGAAGATGGACAGGAGCCGGTTCACTGATGATGGAACTAACTGTAGAGAAAATAAAGGTAAGTAAAAGAAGAGAGGGAATTTTTCACTCATGATTTTTGTTTTCTTTCTAGGTTCTAACGGGGAGGAAGGAGTCGTCGTCATCATCATTAGGCTGTGTTATTCAAGACTGGGGATCTCCTATTCCGGAGGTCCCCTGATCCTGGACTGTGGGCTCTCCAACATAAAATCTAAGAAAGTAAAATAAATAAAAGAAACGCAAGTGTATCATGGAGGTTGATAGTGTCTTTAAATGGGTTGATTAACAGGTGAGTGGAATAATTTTGTTGTGTGGACTGATTGTATGTTGTTTTGTGTGTGTTTTTCTCTACAGCCTGGGGTGAGTGAGGCAGAAGGATCCAGGAGTAGGAGTAAGGGTAGGATTGGAGGTTAGGGTTAGGGTTAGGGCCTTTGACATTGGTCTCAGTCTTAACATTCTGACATCATGAGCACATGGTAACAGCTGAGAGCCCCATCTCTTCTTCTCTGCCTCTACAAGCTCCTACTCACAGTGACGGTGGGAGACACCAGGGTCAAGACAAAGACCTCTATTAGCACAACTGTAAACTTGCAAAAATGGCTGATGTGGAAATCTGGTGTGACTACTGCATCGTTATGTGTGAGAAACATCTGGCAAACAAATATCTCCAGATATCCAGTTGGAGAGATTCTAGGCAGGAAACACAAACTGAAAGTCCCTATGGTATTACACTGACACTATAAGAGAAAAAAAATCAATGCTTTTTACTGATTCAATTTTTTTTTTCCATTTTTGATATCAGCAGCTGACATTAACAAAACTGAGTGCACCTCTGTGCAACATCACAAAAATGGAGGAGGCAGGGAGCAGGCTACTGAACATAAGCTGCAGCAATGGTTAGATGGTATAGGAGGAGCCATGATACCAGTAACAGAAGAAGCAGTGACCGTCCTCAATGCCTTATGACAAACTTGCATTGAAAGACAGATGGAAAAGTGCTTCTGACTTGGCACAAGGATCATCTGTAGAAGCTGGTGTTTCAGTGGAGGACACTGCATGAAGTCAGCCTGTACGGATGGCATCCAAGAAGAAAACCATTACTCACAAAACTTTGCCAAAGAACATGAAAAGAAGCCTAATGAATATTGGCAACACACTGTTTGGCCAGATGAAACCAAAATATATTTGTTTGGATCAGATGGGGTCCAGAATGTTTGGTGTGGGCCTGGGATATTTATGGATGGTACTATGAATTCAAGTTTGTATACCCACATACTGAATGAAAAGATGACTCCCAGTCTAAAGAGGCTTGGCAGGAGAGGCACTTTCTGGCATGACAATGATTCCAAATACACTGCAAAAATCACAAGTCTTTAAAGAAGAAAAAAGTGAAAACTATAACCTGGTATGTCCATTAGGAAACCTCTTAAGTATTTTAAAGTGGAGGGTAAAGTAACAAAACCCCTTCCAAAAAAGAGCAGCTGAAAATAATCACTTGTGAAGAATGGCAGAACATCCGTCTGCAGATTTGTGCAAGACTGGTATCATCCATGCCCAGGAATCTCAAATCTGTTATCAAAAATAAAGACAAGCATACAAAATATTAAAAAATAAAAAAATGAAATCTCACTGATGAAGAGTTTACTGACTGTTGTTGTAGCTGGTCCAAAACAACACAGTTCTTCTGATTAATTGAATTAATTTTTCAAGCAAATAAAACCATATCTGTGTTTTTATCAGTAATTATTTAACATTTTAGTGATATTGACCAAGAGAGAACTTGTTACTCTTGACTTTGCACAAACATGTACTGCTTTTTCTGCCACCATACCACAGTACGTGTGATGACATCAGAGGTTCAGTGTTGCTGTGGCTGAAGAGACGTACACTGGAAGCTGCTCTATGTCAGAAAAGACATAAGAAGCTGAGGCTGTCGCAGTGTGTTGATGTGTGAGGGAGAGGACGGTCGTCACACCACTACACAGAGGCAGGAAGATAAAGGAAGAGAGGGAGAACGTAAAAAAGAAGCCCAGGGGAGCTGAGAACATACAGGCTTGAATATGAAGTTACAGAGAGAGGCCTCAGAGCTATGACAGGGAGCCAGCCCCACATTGGCTGGAGCACACAGCGGCCGTCCATTAAAACCTCAGGCATGCATCAGAGGACCTCAGCTCTAGATAAGGCTGGATTAAGGCAGCATTACCCTCCCTTTGACAAGAATCTGTAAGCTCATTCACTCGCTGTTATTCATCATACACAGAACATTTTGTCAAGATAACCAAAACTGTACATGGTATACATGGCTTATATCACATATGGTATTTTCAGTGTGTTGTCATTTTAGCTATATGTCAGCCAGCCTGAATGTGGCAGCGACTCTTCACCGATTGGTCACAACTAAATAAAGGTGATGACAGCTGAGTGGCTCTAAGACAACTTATTGTCTGCTTTCATTTTCAAGGTCTGACTCTGCCAATCATCTGGAAATAAAGGCTGTTCTTTTTTTTGTCTCCATGCATCCCTTGGAAACCATCAGTTCTATACAGCTATCATAATATTTTTATCATGTCAAACCTATCCATTCACTCATATGCCATATATGCCACAACAGACTTATCTATAGTATTTATTTACATCTATATGCATTATAAGAAGGCTCTGCTACTATCAGATAACATGAACAAAGGACACAAAGAAGCTGATTATAATCAAACATGTTTTGTTAGTTGTAAAATACTGGGTGTAATGAGTTTATGTGGATCAGTGGGAAACATGTTGCCTCAGTCCCTAGGATCTTATTCTCACATAGAAGTTTGATTTTCCTGTTTCACTTAAAATCATCGATTTGTTCATGAAAAGTGAAATAAACGTTGTACTGAGCATTAACTATTTTGACTGTGACGGCTTTTATTTTGAAAGTAACACTGTCAAAATACGATTTTTTATATGGATCTTTAGTAGAGGATATTGTAAATAGTGTGTGACCAAATACAAATGCCAGTGCTCTGTTACTCAGTTGCATCCTCTCTTTTTTCTGAGGGATGGTTACCCAATTAACAATGGAGAATTCTGCATGTGGAGTAGTTATTTTCAAAGCACCCCAAAGTGTTTAAAGTCTTCACATCTCCCCGCTGAGACTACTGTTCATTAAAATAACGACAAACCGAGCAACCTGTTTATCA
>BRZM01000012.1:1197900-1361550 GCA_033238685.1 Lates japonicus | reverse complement strand
CCCCCCCCCAAAAAGAAATACAAATCAATTACATCTGCTTTACCTTTTACACTGAGACTACACACAAGCACAAATATTACTATGGAGTTCTTTTCAATTTGAGCAAACAAAAATCGAATTTGCGTTCAGTTCATTTATTTATGTGTTTGCCATTATCCACAGAAGCGCACACTGATAATTTGATAATTTCACACAGTTTTACTCATTTGCCTTCTCTCAGTGCCTCTGCTGTCTGCTTTTAAATCCTTGGACATTGACTCACAGTGTTTCTCGTGCTCTCAACATCTCTGCTCTGGGCACTCACATGGAAAAAAAAATAAATACATCTTCTGTGCTCAAAATGTCCAACTTAGGGACGAGGTACAAATATAACTCCACAGAAAACACTTGTATCATGTAATATTACCAGTGCAACAGCCCTGCAATACATCCCACTGTTATGAAGTTCATCATACTCTGTTTTTTGTTGGCTGTGTCAGAGAAGTATTGATTAAACTGTACTGCCATTTTTGGAGGCTGTAGTTTGCATTGGTATTGCATTAGATTGCATTATACTGAAAGGTGTTCTCAGTATTTTGTCCATGTAAGCACAATATAAGAAAAACAAGTGGGAACATGCAAAAAATAAATAAATAAATAATAATAATAATAAAGTGTGTAAAGTGGTCACATGTTGATTTGCTTTATCGTTATTCATAAAAGAGAGGTGGTTTGGTAACTACTACCTTTACTAGTAGTGCTATTTTTTTTAAACCTTGGCTGTATTACATGATTTTTTATTTTTTTTTCACACTTACTGCAACCTTATCCTAGTTTGGCTTGTCTGAAGTATAAAAAAGTAGGATACAGTAAAAACAAGGACTGACATATTTTCTGAGATCTCCATATTTAGGCTGCAGTTATTCTCTGTGGGGAAGGGGAGATGTGAGGGAGAACATGGTAAGAAAAGAAAGACAAACCAGGAGTTGAGTGTGCACACATGCTGTTTCATGTTGTACATGATGTGTGGGTTTGCCTTTGTGTTAGCATGCCTATGTTAGATTTGGTGCGCAAATCTTGAGAATGAGAGCTTATGAAGTTACAAGCAAACAGATGGATGCAAATAGAAACGCGGGGTGGAGGAGTGGGATATAGAAGGAGTCAGAGAGAGAGAGGGCCTTTGTTTCCCTGAGGATTGCAGAAGATACAGACCTGAATATTAACTCGCAGAGACCCTATAGAGCATTAATTATTGATTACCGATGAACATTCACTGCCAAAGCCAACACGTGCTCCACTGACAATCAACTGAGAGGATGTTATAAGGCAAGGGATCTAAAGTATACAGTACCTAGAAAGTACCTAGAAATTCGAAGAGTAAAACCATTCCTGAAAAGTCCTAACCAAGTCCTACGAGACCAAGAACACTGAAATCTTAAACCAAAACCCCATGTAATCCACAAAGGGAAACTCTGAGAGAGGGAGAGGGTGGTACAAGTAGCACCATTAATTGCTGTGATGAGCATTTTCCTGAGCGATGGATTGCAGCATGGTGCTACAGTCAAGTGGAAGGTGATCTGGTGAAGTGATTGGATTTCAAAACTCTACTAGTTCAGGAGCAAAATACAATTTCTGATACTGGTGTCTGTACTGATGATCTCAGAGACTGTTTCCATCTCTCAGTTCTGCCTCTCATTAGCCTACTGGTACTGTCACACTGCATCGTGGCGGGCGATTACTAACGCTTAATTTCATTTGTCTAATTGGAAGCTAATCCTCACGCGCTGCAGACGGAGGCTAAAAGGCGCTGCAGTGGCCCCAAGGTAACTCAGTGGTAACCTCTCCGTTTTATTCTGTGCTCAAGTTCAACTTAGCTCTGGTGACTTCATTTCACACTTCATCTCCCTTCCAGTCACATCCACTCACACACACACACACACGCGCACACACATATCGCCATGGAGTCATATGCACAGGCGAGTCCAGTTGCAATTTAAGGCATTTCCAGAGAATGTTTGAATCACAAACAATCAGCCTACACAAATTAGGCTGTCACGCTTGCTTGATGCCTACGTTATTACATTAAACAGCTGTGAGTGTATTTTCCTTGCTGAAACTTTACTTTCAGACAATGATTGCTTGGTTGCGTTTGCATTTTTTTCCTACTGAAATGAAACACTAACAGCATGGCCAGTAATATTTCTGCTGCTGCTGTAGTTCATGGTTTACAAGGGAAAATACATGACACAATATCAAAGTCCTATGAATGTGGCATTGCTTTTGCCTTAAAATGAGTGAAATGTACAAACTGGGAAACCCATATTGCTCCGCAGTCCCATTCCATCTGTTCGAGAGCTCAGAGTAGCAGGCACTTGGACTCTGTTTCTTTGTCCTCGTGATGCTTAGAGGCCTCACAACACAATGCTCATGTTCAGCCTGACCTCACTGCAGTCAAATCAGAATATGTGGCACTTTACAGCATGGAGCCACTCAGAGTCTTGACAGCTCAGCACCTAAAAACTCTGGGTAGGAGCAGTGGAAATGAGTGTGAAGCCATAAGCAGGAAACAGTCATGTGAAAATGTCATACTGACCTGCCTGCCATAATTTTACAGACTCAATTATACATATATAACACCAAATGTAAAAGAGAAAAACAGAAATAAAAATTTAATGAATAATTTCATGTCTCACCATATGTATATATCTTATTAAATCAACAAACGTCCATTTAAATATTGGAAATGAGTTAAAAACACTGATGGCTCATTAACATGGATGTAAACAATTCACTATTTATATTTTTTTTAAATCAGCTTTGGGAATGTTTTATGAAGATGAAAATGTTTTCAACATGTTGGTATAACTTAAAGGATACACACACACACACACACACACACACACACACACACACAATCTGTTTTGATGAGAAATAAGCCCAAATTTTGTTTGGCCTCCATAAGGCCATACGTTTGAAATGTATTCCAATGTTTGAGAATTTGCTTTTTTGGTGTTCTTGTAGAATTAGAGTGCTCACATCTGTGCATTAAGTATAACAATACAGCAAAGAGGCAGATAACATAGCTTAGCATTAAGGCAGGAAACGGGGGGGGGGGGGGGGGGACGTAGCCTGGATCACTTCTAATAAATCTTATGCCTTTCGTTTGTTTAAGCTGTGCACAGAAAGAATAATGGTTTTATAAGGAGTTGTTATTTTTTGGTGAACATCAAGAGTCTTGTCGTCCCAGCAAGGCTGCAACCAGCACAGAGGCTCCACAGACATAGTGGGTGATGGATAAAATGCTGATCATCAATAAATGAACTTAAATCACATAACTCCCTCTCATTGTATCCTGCTGTTTTGACCTTTGTACTTAACACATAGACACATAAGTGGTAGTCATTTTCTTCTGATAGCTAATCACTGAAAGCTCACTCAAGATTAACCAGGTGAGATGAAATGATGATGTGTTATTGGTGCATAGTTCAGCACAAAGGCTCATACTGTTGTCCTCTCAATCTTTGTGTGATTTAAGGGTGGTGGGGTGAGATTAAAGTGAGTCATATGGTGCCTGTGGTGTGTGTCCTTCAGGCAGTTTGAATGCATTTGTGTGTGTGTGTGTGTGTGTGTCACCATCTGTGGCCTGGTCACCCGCCCAGAGTTTTTTCTGCCAACGGCTCCCTTAAAGAAAGATTGTTAGGGGGCACGTTGAGAATTCACTGCTAGTAGACACACAGATCATATAAAGATATCTTAATAGACTTTCGTGCTGATGCGTTTGAAATCACTGTGCACGGCGAGAGTCTGAAAATTGCTTCTGTGACACAAACATTCAGGGTTAAAGCGTGTGTAAGGGGCTTGTTTTTCCATCCTATTGTCCTATTTCCCCCCTTTTACCCGCTTTCCTCCCCGCTCTCTGTCATATGCCACCAAATCCCAAAGCAAGACCAAAGTGTCAGAGTTTCACCCAACTGCTCCTATCAGATCAAAGAGATGAATATGAGCTTTTAAAAGGGCTCAGTCCCTTCAATCCCATTTCAGCGATACATTTTTCCCGACAGCTCTGAGGCTGAGAAAGTGTTTTGCTGAGGAACAGGCCCTGAAATCACTCTAATGCTGTGTCGGCTCATAAATAGTGGATCGCTATAAACTTATCTTTTTACTGTTAAGGGGGTGAACATTTACAGTGTTTCATTATGGATGTTAGGGAGAGCTCAGATATCACGGTGTTATGATGTGGCTGAGGTTTGCTGCTGAAAATGAGAGAGGTCCCTGCCTTGTGTTGAGTTTGCTACAGTATGGTAATGGCCATCTGTTGGTGGTGCAGCAGTGCAGTAAACTACCTCTGATAGTCAGACAAGATGAGACACACACAAACCTGAAGCTTCACACACACACAATCTAAACCCTCAAACTTGCACAGTGTACCACAATGACCTTTCTAAAACATGTGTGTTATAGTGTGCTTGTTTCCATGTTGCGTTTATAATGCTCTGGGCTGAGTTCGACAGGGGAGGACTGAGCGTCAAAAACTCTGTTGCCTTGAAATGATATTTATATACAACTAATTTGCAAAAGTACATTTGAAAGAAACATAAATGAATATAAACATAATGCTACCGCTTTGGTCCGGGCTGAAATATCTCAACATCTAGTGGATTAAGTGCCATAAACTACAAAGTACAAAAAATCCTGTCCCAACCCCTCAGGATGAACTGTAATAACTTTCATGTGGTTTGACCACCAAAAAAGTTGTCAGACTGACAAGTCAGTTTCAGTAACCTGTCATCCCACATTTTCAGTAATTGTGACTAAGAACAAGTCTTGCTGCACTTCATCTTCTATGATAGTCTCATAGTCTCAAGGAGCTCAAAGATACAGCGGGCACCTGAAACTTAAGATTTTTAGGCAATCCAGTGAAAATGGAATTTAGCAGTTTTAATGGATACTAATAATAAATGCTAAAGGTCAGCAACTCCACCCAAGATCAATGGAGTCTGTGAGTATGATAACATATATCAAGGCTGTATCCAAGCTTAAAATGTATATTTTATATAATATTATACTGTTTATGTAATATATTAAATTTGAAATGTTCCTATTATATTTTAATATTAGAAAAAAACATACTTGCACCCAAATAATTCTTCATTCTCCTTGAGAATAAGCATAAAAGTTTAGATCAAGATTGAAAATAACCCCCAAATCTGTAACCATAGGTAACAAAGAGAGAAATGACCTCATATCCAATTGGTTAGAGGAGATATTTAGACTTTTAATTATAATACTTTTTTCTTTTCTCTTTTTTTGCTCTGTGAATTAACTCACTGTAAGTTATAGATGCAGTAACATCACTGCTCAAATATTGCAAATTTAACACGTTGTACCTTGTGGTGTAGAAAAAGCAGCTGCATGGTTTTGCCCTACAGTTATAAAATCCTCCCTGCAGCTCGCCTGGTTTATCATTAAAAAGCCCAGAACTAATGACAAATATCTTTAGCTACAATTTGGTATTTTCACAGAGGTAGGAAATGATTATTGCTATGAGTACAGCAGTATCAGTGAGTCTAAAAGTGAGTTAAGAAGATTAATATAGAAAAATATATAGATATTTAGTATTAAGCGTGTCAGCTTCAAATTTGTGTTAAAAACTGTGTTACTCAATCATTTCAAGATTAAACATAATTTTGGTTGGAGATTTGCTGAGTCAATAAATGTTAAGGATTTCTCTAAATATGTTTTTCTTCTTCACATATTTCTACATGTTGATACATTGCTGTTTGATCTTTGCGTCACCAGTGTGTAGGGAACAATGCATTACAAATGGTTTCATCAGATGCTGTCCTGCGGTCTCCATACTGTACAGTATGTAAGAGGATGGACCCAGAAGCACTCAACATCAAATGAAAGCCCTCAGATGGGAAGGACACACACAGATTCACTACCTTATCTTATGTACAGTGAACACTGTACAGAAAATCCCTATTATTACACCATGATTGACTTGGAAACTTAGCACATGCCAGAATGTCGTGAGCATTTTGCCTCACAGAGTGATGTGACATACATGATGTGGGATGGGATGACAGAGGAAAAACAAAAAAACTACAGTGCCTGGCACATATAAAACCACACGCACACACACACAAGCACACTTGTTCATACTTGCCCGTGTAACCAAGCAACAAGCACACACTCAAATATACACATGTACCATATGTGTGGCAGATAAAATAATACCATACGTGCTAAAATAAACCAAGTAGACCAAACAACATTATAAGTAACTTGTTCTGGTATGATGAAGACTACACAGTAAAGAGTGTTCTTTTTTAGACAAGTCTTCCAAATTAAATGACAAAATATGTCATTTGTCCATACCCTCAGGAACAATATGAATAAGCACACACACACACACACACACACACACACACACACACGGAGGGGTCACATATTTTTTTCACATTGTCATCTGTCATTGCTATTATATAAATGTCAATTCAAGCCACTTTGACGATTTACCATGTACAGCACTGAGGTTTTAAGTACAGTAGAGAGTGTGCAGTGCCTATAGTTGTATTTATATTAATTGTATGATTATTTTTGACAACCAGCCATTACGGAGATGATCTAAGAAAACCACTTGTGACTCCTAAACAGTAAATACTTCTCTTTTTTGGGGCTTCTACTCACACATGTACATACATAGGCCAAGGAGTGAAAGCTATATTTTAGGGTTGATATTATTCAGCATATTTGGAGCATTTTTAAACTTCTCTTTATGCGGCTCTCTGAAGAAGACTGGAACTTTTCATATTAAATGTCACTAGATGACTGCTTCCAAGGGCTAAAAACCTCTTGGTGAACTTCTGCTGTTACACTCTGCTCCCCATACAATACTGTTTACCTCATTCACAAAGTGTCTACAACAACAACAACAGGCTGAGTCAACTTCTTGTGGATCAGCTGTTTTTTAAACACATTCAAACTGTGCAACAAAGACAGAAACAGGAAGGAAAACTCCACCGGGGCAACAGAGGAAATGGGAGACAAGTGTGAGTCTAATTTCCCATGGTGGGCTATGTCTGTGCACTGTCGTGGTGGTGTTGAATGATGAACCCTGCTCTGGCTCACATGTGATGGCCTTCTCACCAAGGTCCTGAGCACTCTTTCCCCAAGCTCTGCCGACAGCTCACACACACTATGGCCTTCATTATAACTGCTGTACATCCTCGAGTCCAGCATCACTCTATCTACACTCCAGTTCCTACCTTCTCCCCTTACCAGTAAAGGAGGATACCCCATTTCCCACCGGCTATTCCTGTTATCATTATGAGCTCCTCTTCTCCTCTCAGCCTCCTCTTCTTGAGCACCTACTCCCAGTCCCACACCCTGGCAATTTATCACATCCTTCCCTACTGTCCACTTCAACATCTAGCAAGAATCTGGTGAATAGGTCATTGGTAAATTTACCTGTGCGAGAAGAATATTAACACCATATCATCATCTTAAGAATAAATTCTTAGTGATGTGAAGTTGTAAGTAGATTTAATGATAATTGCCTGCAGATAATTACAAAATTTGTTAGGTTTATTTTTTGTACTTGATGAAGAGTACTTAAAGTTGCATACATTTTAGAATTAAGTTTGAAACAGTAGGTTATATTATACTGTATATAAAGTATATCTTATATTCTTTATACAAATACCACATACAATAAAACACCATGTAAAGGCCCAATTAGTAATATTTTAGTGTAGAAATAAAAATGAAAGTTTACTAACCTCGGTGATATGAATAATGAGTTAGCTGGATTAAATAACATTAATAACATTAGATTCAGTTGTTGTCTAATGATAGGGTTAGGGTTAGGGTTAGTGTGTACATTATGTGTTTTTAATGATTCAAATAGGTCTGGTGTTGCGCTGTTGGAGAAAAAAATGAACCAATCAAAGCTTTGCAGGCAGGACTAATAATGGGGTATCATTGTCATGCTACCATGGCAGTGATGGTAGCATGACAAGAACTTCGGCCATTGTTGCTTTTACATTACAAGAGGTTAGCATACATAGATTATTTTGTCAAATAGCTTTAAAAGTTTGGTTCAGTTGAATTCTCTATCCCACTCTTAGGTCTATTTCGTACATTGACCTTCCTGACTGTGGCAGTATAAATAGCAGAACAGTTACTGTAGTCTCAGTTTGTGCCTGTTTGTGCCTCACACATAACCACAGGTAGCATTAGCATTAGCAGCTGGCTGCTAGCCAAACACAGGTACCCACACAGTAACTCTCTCAAAGCAGCATGTGTTTCTAGTGACCATCAAAGCTCCACCAGACTCAGACAATCTTTCCAGTGGAGACTGCCCAACTGTAACTTCTCATGGCTGCTTAACTCCAACTACAAGGTCTACGACTCTGTCTGTGCCACACTGCACTGGATGGTGGTCAGTAAGTGTCCCACATGTCCCCTGACCCTCCATGTCACACATTACGCAGCTACTAAGTGACACCCCCCACAATCATCACTCACTCACTACTTATTTGCATTTTTTAAATATGCCCCGAGAGGAGCTTCTAGCACAATCTGATGGTGTAGTTATAAGACTGCTCTTACCTACCACTACTACAGCTTCTCTGTTGATTGAAAATGACATAGAGGGGACAATATGTCCATTACTGCCGATTGATAATTAATAATTCTAGACCTTGTTGATTAATTCTGAAGAGATTAATTCACATCACTTAAGCTTTGCCCTACAGTCAGTTTAGTTCTCCTATAACATATATTCCTTCAGTAATTTTTCTCCTGACCACAATGCTTGACTGAGTATGTGGGAATGAGCACTGAAAGGGAGACTGGGAATAAATTGAAGGTGTCCTTTCACCCAGCACCAGTCCTCTCACAGTAAATATTCTCGACTTCTCTCAGCTCTGACAAGCGCAATTATGCATACATAATCACTGGTGTTACACAACTAAATGGGTTACTGGTACATGAATAATTTGTATTTGATACACAGCCTTCACCCTCTGAGTTTTCTTTTTTGCTATTGTTTCAGTCTCATTTCACAAGTTTCTGCAGACTCTTGTTTTTGTAAATTGCCATGTTATTATTTTGAGAGGTTTAGTAGTGTTGTTAGTATGTACTTTGGCGATAAAGTTGCAGGCTTGCAAATTTTTATTTGTCACAGAGGCTTGCTGCAGTCATTTATGAAAATCTACCTACAAAACAATTAAACAGTCGTTTTCAGCATTTTAAAAATATATTGCAGGGAGTAATGGAGCAAGAAGAAGCAGTTAGATGAAGATTGTGGGTGCAATTTTTATTGACTGACTTCTTAATTATAACAAGGTGGGTTTGTTTGGTTTGGTTGTAAATGGGTACACCAGTTGCTCATCTGTGTATTTCTGACAAACTAGCTGCATAAAAGGTGTTTAGCAGTAACCTCAGGTGTCGCCAAATCAACCAGGACTGAAATCTTGAGGATTACAACTTTCAGAAACATGCTCTTTGATTCTAATGATCAACTCCTGGATTTCAAACAGTAGAGCTATCATACTTAATTCTACCTTGCCTGTCACTTAGGTGTAACACACATGTAAAGTGTTATGCATGTCAACAGAGAATTTCTATGTGCATTTGTGTGTGTGCTTGTCTGGACACTAATGAGATGTCCAGCTGTGCCAGTCGTCTTAAAGGTGCCTCTATTATCATAAAGATGTGAGGGAGACATTTTTAGAAACCAAGACACATGTCAGCAAGACAGTTGAGGAAACTGCATGAACAGACACTGACAGACACACACACACACACATTGCATCATCTAGATTTTGATTGTGCAGTGTGAAAAGGCAGGAGTTGCCCCTCTCCCTTTGCAGTATGTAATTAGCAGTGCCATCTGTATGCTGTGGGCTGTCAGAGACTCAGGGGTGAGGACAGCGCAGGAGGAGCACGGCTGTCCATCCTCATTTACACTCAAATCATTACTTCGGCCTATTCATCCTCTTTTTTCATTACTCCTCTGCTCTTTTCCCTGGAAAATGCTCTCTCAGATTAAGCCATCAACTCCAAACTGCTCTATTTCCTCTGCAGTGCCATACCACCTCTCTGTCCTCTTTGTGTGGTATTCAACCCCTCAAATGTCAATTCACAGCCGCCGTTTTTTCACCGTGCCACATTAGTCTCCTCTTAGCCTGTCAGTGCCATCCATCACATTTTCATGCATGCGCTGATTTCACATCTTTCTCTGTCTGTGTCCTGCTGGCTGTCAATCTGTCTGTCTTCCCTCTCTATATCTGTCTTTGGGTATCTCTGTTATTTGCTCTTTCACTCTCTCTTCCCCTCCCTCTCTTTGGGCTCCAGGCAGAAGTGTTGGACTCTCAGAGGAGAACTACAGGTTTAAATGACGGGCTTGTTAACGGGGTCACTGATAATTCTGCTAATTAGCTGCTGTATCACCTTGAGCTGTGGGTCCCAGCAGCTAGATAAGAGAGACAGTGAGTGAGAGGGAAGATAGAAAAGCAACAAACCCTCAGATTCCGGCAGCATCTACAAACAAGCAAGCATCACTCACTTGTTCCTTGGCTTTTAAAAATCAGGAGATGAAGATATAATTATACTAAAGAAAGATTAATAACAATTTCAACTTTATATTAAGTCTCATTACATCATTAACAATCATGTCAACCTCTGCAAAAAGTTAATTATGTCTGTAATGAGGAAACTGCATGTAAGGAGTATTTCATTTAACAGTTGTCCCTGAGAAAATAATCAATTAAATTTAAACACCTCAAAAATAATCAAAAAAGAGTTAAAAAGTTAAATTAGTGTTGCATTTTTTGAAAAAAAACTGGAGCCATATTTCAGTCTGTGTAATAGATTTAATGCTACACTGAATACTAAAAAGCGGCCCTGCACAGTGGCTGTTAATAATATTGATACAGTCATTTGTGTGAGCTCTGACAATTAGCATGGGTCGCTCAAAAATTGACAAAGCTTGTCGTTATGCCGGAGGGCAAAATCATCATGTAATTAACCTGTTAAAAATCAATACACAGCAGACTGTATGCAAAATGAGAGGCCATGTGCCTTATTAGCAGCAGATTTCAAAGTGGATCCTTCTGTTGCACTATTGGCTGCTCAGGGAGTCATCAGACCTCCTATTGGTGCTGGCAACTTGTTAATGAGCTTCAGATGTCCACTTCACTCAGTGGGATTATCGTGGTGTTTAATATTGATATCAGCCATACTAATTACAGCCTATTAATTATAGAATAAATAATTGAAAGCAAAAACTATACTCGAGTTAGTGTAATTAAAGAAGACTAATTAATGCATTAATTGATTTTATGTTAATTTAATTTCCATGAAATTAGAAGAATCTTGGGAGAATGACGCACAGTGAAGTACAGGCCCTTGGACAAGGTCGATATGATCTGGTATTAATAGGAATATGCTATGAACTGGCAGCAACTTGAACAAACAAAGCAGAAAAAGTTTGAGTGTGGTTTGATTAAAGAGTGATGAGGAAGTTTGTGTCAACTGAGGCTGTTCTAAAGACACATTCATGTGGATACCCAACGAGCATACTATTTTTTATTTTATTTTTTTTTAGTTTTGCCTTGTACTTTTTCCTAATTGGGGAGCATGCTAAAACTGGATGGCACCCTTTCATCAATTAGACTCCAGAGAGCATCCATTCCAACCAGAGGGATTTTATCTCAAAAACCCAAAACACAGGAATAGTAGAAAATGGTGGAAATGCACCAATGACTGGTATGGAGGCACATATCTGAGGGCTACATGAGCCTTTGTTCTAAAAAATAGAGAGAAAGAAGATGAAAACCTTCGTCTGGGATCTGGGTCAGAGCTCTGTTTTGCAGCAGAGTGTTTTTCCTTGGCTCTATGCTGCACACTGTAATGACTGTATCTGTCTCTCCATAGGCTATGAGACGAATCTCCCTGGCAGAGCATCACTGAGTAGATCAAGCGCCCACATACTCACAATCTACTATAATGCACAAACAGCAATCAGAATTAAAATACTCCTTCACACACTTGCACGCACACATACTCAGACCTGGTCATGATATGCTGCCGATGCAGAGCCAATGAGGCGAGAAGCCATATCAGGTTATGAGACGGTGAGTAGGCCAGCTGAGGCAGACTGTTCCTGCCGTGAAAATCTGCTCCCCCTCTCTGCTCGCATGATCCGTTTCCCCTAAAATACTACATGATGAATTCTCAGAGTTAGCAGCAGCACGGATTTCTTCTCTCCCTCAAGTTTCACCTCCCAACCAGAGTCAGTATCTGGTTGATTAGCAGCATGGTGATTCAGCCAAACCCCCTCCCCCAAACTGCATTATGAGAATGCATGTCTATGTACGATTTTGCCTTTGCAGGTCATTGCACTCATTTTTGCGGGCACAGGACTAAAACGCATACACGCTTAATTTACTAACACATGCTGGCACATAGACACATGCAGACACGTACACAAAAGCAGCCGCTGCGGTATAATAGAAGCAACAGAAGCATTTGATTGACATTAGCACGGTGACTGTAGATCTAATTTTCTCGGCTTGTTGGAGAGGAACAGCAATGGAGAACGCAGCAAATCAGCCTGTCAGTCAAAGAGGCTACCTGCTCCTGCTCAGGTGCCGTTAGTGAGCAGCAGAGCTACAGCGGGAGAAACGGCAGCACAACAGGTACATCAGTTGAACTGTTGAAGCTGAAAGGATTAATCCAGAAGTCGTTATCTCTAATATATTGTTTTAATAGAGCCAATCATTTGCAGCAATTGTAATGACTTCAGGAGGGCAGCAATATTTGGTGAATAGGAACAAACGAGAAGGCATTTACTTTTTCTATGTCAATGACTGTACGCTGTAGTCTGGTCCCACTCTTTAAGTTTATAAAAACATTTAAAGACCCCCCCAGAAATGTTTGTCAGCATAAAAATAGTGTTTTGAATTACAATTGGTGTTTCATGTGTTTTTCCATACATCCATCCATCCATTATCTATACTGATTATCTGTTAAGGGTTGCGGGGGGGCTGGAGCCTATCCCAGCTGACTTTGGGCAAGAGGCCGGGTACAGCCTGTACGTTGATGTGTTTTTCCATAAAAATAAATGTATATTTAATTAAGCTTATTTAAAAATCCAGAACCCATGAACATGCAAATATGTCTGATTCCAAAAGCTTTACTGCTTGACACAAGATTTCTCCCACTTCGCTGTTTAGTACATTGTCAGTGTCACAGTGGGCACTGGAGGTTTCAAGGTTCAAGTTCAGGTTGCACATTAAACCATCACTGGCTGCCAAAGTAGTTGTGATGTCTTAAACTCAGATTTAAGGTGAGCACAGAGAAAGTTTTTTAGGAGATGAATGTGAAAACAGGCCTTTTGTATCTCTCTGCACATACAGTACATATTTTTTGGACAGAGCGGCAATTTAAGCTCTCCTGATAAAGATAAAGCACATATTGTTCACCTGGTTGTTGCTTTAAATAGCAACAGTGTGTTTTTCTTTATTTTTTCTTCCATGACATGAGGTTATCATCAGGCTTTACTTTTCAATGGATTGTAGGTTAAGATTGTCAGCTGATTCTTAATCCAACATATCCTTTGGGGGTGGGTGGGGGGGTTAAATAGGGTGTATCAGATCAATTTAGCTGCTTATAGAGAAGGACTAAGCAAGGAAGAGGTGCTGCTGTGGGGCCTGAGGCAGACAGAATAAGATCTCAGTGCAGGGTATCTGCTATATCTCTGCTTTGCTGGCGGGAAAGAGGTAGGTGTCATATATGCTGTTATCAGCAGAGTAGGACTGCTTCCCCTATCTCTGATATCTCTGTTTTATCATCAGTATAAACAAAAGGCCCTTTGAACAATAAAAAAAATGGCCTGGGGGCAAGAATGGCCATCCAAAAGGTTCTTTTCCCCCTCATTCTCTTTTCCTTTCTTTCTGTTTGGTTGTCAGCGTGAAGAGACCAGACAGGAAATGTAGCCACTCCACACTGACAGCCCACACAGATTCTAATCTTTTCTCATTTATCCGCTCCTGTTTAAAGAGCTTTTGTCGCGGGTGACCACAGGTGAAGGACATCAGCTTCTCTGCTCTATCTTGTCTCGTTCTTATTTTCTTCTTCACTTTTATCAGCTGACGAAAGGTGAGAATGGACTTTGCATTGGTTTGGGTAACAGGATATAACCACACAGTGGTTTTAAAAATCTAATTTAAAATCTAATTTTGTGTTGCCAGCTATAAGAGGATCCAGGCTAACTCAAGACTGCTCAAAACAAAAGCATACAAGGACATCAAGGGTTGGACCGGATGCAGAATTGTGATCGAAGTGATCGAAGGTGAATGAATATCTGCTAAACAAGGCTTTCTCTGCATTGTTTCTCTGCCTCTTTCGTTCTCCTTTACAGTAGCCTCTGCCTAAAAGTGGCACTTTCCTTTGCGTGAACAGGCATCTCCTTGACTTCTGCTTTCATTAACCTCTCAGTGTGCTCCATCAGAGAGAGGGAAATGTGCTACAATAATATCCTGATGACGACACGTGGGTCAGGACCCCTCTGATCCTGAGAGGGGAGAATATCTCATTAAGAGAGAAAGCCTCTGGGACACTAAAGCAATTTGGTTTGCCCTCTGTTCTGAGGAACCAATTAAAACATTAGCCTAAACTATCGCAGCACTCACAGATGTTGATGCGCAGCCATGACAGTTGTGTGCGTAACACGGACAAGTCAAAGCCGTGGCAGTGACTCCCAAGGCTTACAACAGCAATCAGAGAAGGTGACAAATATGCTGCATAATGTGAACGAAAACATTAAATTAAAGGAGAAAATGAGAGATACGATATATGTGATATTTTAATGGCTTGTGTGTCCATACCAAGGTCCCAAAAGTTAGAAACTGCTTTCCTTTTATGAAGCAAAGTAAAATAAATCCAGTTACTAAACCTCAATTCAGACTCCCTGACTGCTCTCTCCCACAGAGTTTTCACTCCATTTTCCATCCCACGATTTGATTCCAGGCTATTAAACTGTGCTTCCAGGCCAGCTGAGAAAGTCTCAGCAGCTTCATTTTGTGCTAATGAAACACAGCCTGTCCTTAACCAAATCTCACTCTACGAAATTTCTGGATAACGCTGGCCTGTGTGAAGACTGATCCTCAATCTTTCCTCTGATCTCTAACTCAGTTTAACAATTACATGCAAATAATCCACAGATTCAAATCTTTGGGGAGAGAGAAGAAAGTTCAAACCAGGATCATCCACAGATCAACACTGACCAGAAAATAGTTTAAAAATAATAATAATAATCCTGTTTTTCTAGCTTCTGAATATATACCATGTCTTCATCCATTTTTAACATTCATGACACTAAGATCTAACATTCAAAGTACAAAATGTGCACAAAAGGTCTTTGCTACCATCTTTTCAGTCACAGGAAAGAAAGATCAGATGCTTGTCATTCCAGAATCTCTCAAAAAAATCTGATTACTCATGAATACTCTGCAAGGGGTAAGTATGCTTTGCTAGCTATAACGGAGCTATAATCAGAGGCGAATCTGTCTTTCCTTGAAAAATTATCACAGAATGCAGAGTCCTTGAGTCAGCTCGACTACCAAACCACGAGGACGTTCTTTTCTTATGTCAAAACAATATTTACAACCATTCAGGACATTGTGACAGAGTGTGGCAAAGAGAAAACATTTAAGCATCACCTCTGACCGTGTGTTCCCTCCTAGTTGATATGATTGACGGGAGATGAGTGCAGATATGCTGAGTCTACTGGGCATCTCCCTGAGCGATGTCATTGTGAGGTCATGGGATGACAGTCCAGTGTAGTGGGTCATCACCCCCTGACCCCCGAGCTGAATAAACAGAGGAGATTCACAATGAATGCTATACAACTCACTGAAGTGAGTGATAGACAGAGGCTGGAGTTACTGGGTTATCCCTGCACCCATGGCTGCCAATGAGAGCAACAAAATAAGAGCACTCCACTGGTGCTGAACATTAAACACTTCATCAAACACATAAATCCAACCAGGAGGCTTCGGAGCTGAGCTACTTTTGAGAATTTCCATCAGCACAGTAACTATATTCATATTATTTGCAAATAGATGATGTCCCATTATCCATGCAGTTAAACAGGCTGATCATCACTCTGGAGGTCAGTGGTCCAATCACCCTTGACCTCATGGGAGAGTGTTAGTTGGCTGCAGGCCAGTGCTTAGAGACAGGCTGGCATTTCACCCATGGTGCCCAACTTCACTGCCAAAAGCATGTCTTTGTGCAAGGCCCTTAACAGCTACAGATCAGTGCTCCAGACACTGTGGTTTTTGGCTGACCCAGAATACTGTGACCCTGCAGTGGAGGATACTGAGATGTGTGTGTGTGTGTGTGTGAGAGTGACGGTGATGATGAAAAAGAAAATTAGTTTTTCCACTAACATTCATTCAGCACAGCGGGAAAACAATATTTTATGGCACAAAAATTACAGCACACCAGACAATTCTTTATAGTATCAATATCTGCAGCTGTGTGAAGCTGTACTTTGGCACAGGAGAGCTTTGAGGTAAATGCTAACATCAACATGCTACCATTCTCAAAATTGTAATATTAATATGCCGTGCAATGTTTACCATGTTCGTCATCTCATTTTAGCAACTCAGCATTTGGTAACATTAGCAAATTAGCACTACACGGTAAGTATAG
Source organism: Lates japonicus (assembly GCA_033238685.1). NCBI lineage: Eukaryota > Metazoa > Chordata > Actinopteri > Centropomidae > Lates > Lates japonicus. The sequence continues at coordinate 1,344,840 of BRZM01000012.1, read as the reverse complement.
CTGAGGATGGTGGGAATTATTAATTAGTTTTGTAGGTATTTGCTTATATTCATAAAGTATTGGACAATTCTAGATAGAGCAGATGGTGATGCTGTTATGGGATTGTCAAAGTTGCTAAAATTCATCCTGAGGGGGACATGACTGTTCTGTCAAAGCCCAGGCTCAGTGAGCTAGCTACAAAGTGGGAGGGTTTAAAGTAATTCAAGCAATATTTTATTTGAAACTAAGATGAAAGCAACATAACAGATGACTCTGTAGTCTGTAGTCAGGAGTGGTTGCAGTGTTGGACATATGTGAGGGGAGAACATAAACAAAAAAACAAACCAAACCAAAGGGGTGGATGATGATGGTGTGAGTGTATGTGTGTGTGAAAAAGAGAAAGAGAGAGAGGGAGGAGCCCAGGTGAAAGACATTATTTCATTAGTTGGCTTTGTATCAAATTCCATGGAAATGTATCCAGTTCCAACCTCATGGTAGTGCTAGAGGAAAAGTCAGAGGCTCGCCAAAGCCAACGGGATCCATCTTCTGGGCATCACAGACGTCTGTAAAACATTTCATGGCAATCCGTCAGTACTTGGTGAGATATTTCAATCTTTACCACAGTGGACTGACTGTTCAATGCCATCGCTTTTGAGCCATCCCTTGAGCATGTCTAAAAATGAATGTATATTTGTTATACATTTAAAATTGACAATAAATTCCTTTTTAGTGTGTTTGTTGTCGTATCAAATTACTTTCATCTCCTGCAGAGAATGGCTCTCCATATGAAAGACAATATTAAAACCGTAATTGGTTTAAATCAGGAAATCTGTTGTGCAAGAGATACAGGCACACGTGACAGTACACACATACAGACAGAAAAAAAAACATGAAAACATACACATTCAGAGTCACATGCACACAGACACATAATACAATCCCTCTTGGCAATCTATGACCCAAATCCTCTATGAACCCCTCCCTCTTGGCTCCTCCAGTTCTGTTTTCAGTCAGTCTGTCTCCCTGGCAAGGGATTGGGACCTCGTACATACAGTTACGATTTTTTTTACCCCCTCCAATCAAGTTTAAATTTTACATGAACACAAGTACACACATTGCTCAACAAACAATGAACATTTTCTACATATCTCCTGGCAGAAATCCCTGTTGTTGCAACTAAAATAGTATCTTAATTTCCACATGTAAAGAAGATCTGTGTTTGTCTGTGGATAGAGGGGGTGGGTGAGAGGAAGAAAAGACAGAAGCATCTTTCCTTGTGTGTCCCTGATTGATCGTAATAGTGTGAGATAAAGACCTTTCTTATCCAGGCACTGTGCTCTTCAGTCAGTCAGTGATGTGATTTCTCTCCGTCACTCTCTTCTTTTCCAGAAAAATATACCGTATCACTGGCCTCACCTCTGAGTCATCGGCTCCCATGTGAAAGAAGAACAGGTGTCCAGGAGGGATAGAGGCTGCTGGGGCTACAGAGGGTTAAGTGCTAGCTCTGACCCCCACCGATCACCCTGCTGAGTCTATAATGCCACCCATAGACTGAGGGCTCAGAGACACACACACGGCTCTGCATTGAGAATATAAACTAGGCGAGATTTCTGTGGGTTGCCGGGAAAAACGGAGGGAAGGGATTTCAAAGGAAGTCTTCTGAGAGTTGCCATATGCTCAATAAGCCCTTTAACTTGTGCACTCTTTACCATAAGCTGTCACCAGGATGATATTCACAGACTGAACAGACACCTCCAACCTTCAGAACTTTCCTCTCATTTCCCTACTCTAGGTGCCCGCACAAGATATATTTTTAATGCGTCCTTAAGTGCTTCAAAGCAGAATCTGTTGCTTCTTTTTCCTTTAAAATGAAATTGTTTGTTTGCATGGGGTAGTATTTAGCAGTGGTGGAGGAAGTACTCAGCTCCTTTACTCAGGTAAACGTATCAATACAACCAGGTAAAAATACCCCATTGCTAATGAAAGTCACATATTCAAAGTCTTACTCAAATTAAAGTACAGAAGTATAATCAGCAAAATGTACTAAAGGTAAAAGTAATATTATTATATATGTTAGTTAATTAGGTTAGTAGTTGATCCTCCAAAAGGTCACGTGATAAATCCAAGGGATAGTGAGATAATTAATAGGAGAGGAAAGGAAAAAAAAACTAAGTTCTGCTACAGTTGTGTACATTAAATCATCTGAGAAGTTTAGAGAGGAAATGTCTGATTGGTTTATCTGAAACATTCAGGACCACTGGTTTAATATTTGACAATGTACTTCATAAGCTTATTACATATAGTCATAGTGTGGTGCAGTATTTCCCTCTATAATGTAGGGTATAGTAGAAGTATAAAGTGACATAAGATAGAAATATTCAAGTACAAAATGCACAGTACAGGACAGTAAAAGTAAATGTACTTAGTTGGTTTCCAATCCCATGACTATACAGAATACTGCATGCGTGCCACTTCCCGACTTTACAAGACAATGCTCACACACAGTAGGCCACAGCAGATCTCAGTGTCCACAGAAAGGTCAGAGTGAATCAACACAATGACTCACAAGCAAACATGGCCAGACTAACAACAAAGCTCTAATCAGCTGCTCAGCCTTTCTGGAAATTACTCCATTACATGAGCAACTCTCTGATGAAGTAAGGAGACGAGCAGCGGGGGAGATAATACACTCTTGCACAATGTTGTGGGTTTACTAATATCCACTCTGGACTGGCAATGATGAATGAGATTCCTGGGCTGTGTGGAGGTGTATTGAGCGGGAGGTAGGAGAGAAAAGGATGCTGAGAATGGAAGAAGGCAGTTGGGTGATTAACCAAAGGTTGCGTGAATGGCTCCTCTGATAGTTATTTCAAACGTGTATTGTTACCACGGTGCTCGACAGTGCTTGAATGTGGGGTCTTATTATTCTCATGGCAGATATCCAGATACTCCAGGAGGGGTAAGGAGTTCTTTGTTTCACCAGGCAATATTTTCATGCTTAACTTTAACCCTTAAAGTTTTCTTTGTGATTACAACAAAGCCATTGTTTTATATATTCACTCAGCAGCAATCAATATTTTATCACTGATCTGAATTAAACTCACCCATGAAATTCTGTACAGGGTTGCAGTTACTGTGAGTTCAAACAGCTACATTTTGTGCTATGTCCACGTCCACTGAGAAATAAGGTGTGGTAAATAAACATAACAAAAAAAAATGTGCACAAGCACCTTACTTAAGTGTATTATATGGCGTTTAAGTATTATAATTACTGATTACTTCTGCTCAACTACATCTCACACTAAGGTTTACAAAGATTTTTGAATAAAAAAATATGATAAGCTTAGAAAATACAGCACATTTTAAAGATTACACAACTTTTAATACTTTTAATAGTATTTTTAAAAAGCAGCATCTTCTGGGGGCCTTTCGTCATGTTTTAGATGTCTGAATTATTAATTTACTTTACATGCATCAGCTGAGAACTAGTCACTAATATAAAATGAAAGATTAATTAACATTTTTGCTTGACAAAGGACTTAAATGATTAATCAATTTGTAAAACTGAAGCTGATTGATTTCTTGTACTTCAACCACTAGATTAATTGACTGATCAGCTTCACAATAATACACCTGATTGTTTGTTGAATACATGGCGACCTGTCCGGGGCGTACTCCACCTTTCACCCAATGTCAGTTGAGATTGGCTCCAGCTCCCCTGCAACCCTTAAAGGATAAGCGGTGTGGATGATGGATGGATGGATGGGTGGATGTTTGTTGAATACGGTACAAGGCTGGTTTTCACAGCTGCCCTGGGAGATATAAAGCAAAGCACCTTCCAAATATCTTCAGCACAGAGAGTCATACAGAATACAGTAGCGAGGTAAATTAAAGAAATTTGCCAAATATCACTGTATTAATGGGAAGATAAAACATACTGTGAAGCACTGCACATTTCAGACCTGGCATACTTCTTTCTGTTTAAAGTAAAGCGTTTCTCAATTTGACCTCATGGCTATTCTAAGGATGTGAGAGCACCTTCTCAGATCTATAAATGGGCGCCTCATAATGAGTATGATGACACCAAGCAGAAATACTCCTCTGTTTCATCAGGGAACTCACACAATCTGATTTGTTCTATTCTTCTGTGGCAGATACACCACAGGAATGTCCTTTGTGGGCTGTTAAATCACCTTTGGAAAAACTCTGACAATTGACATGAGGAAGTCAGCCCTTGAGCCCTCCACGGCAAAGAAATAGATCTCTCAAGCCATACTTCTGTGTTATGTTGCATCTTTCAAATTAAATGTAGAGAATGTTGCATCATTTTACAGCATTGTCATCTTAAGTGTTTATCTGAACGCCACCTAGCTACAAAGGTGTTTCTCTCCTGTTCAATCTGACCTCTGACACGTAAATGAATTATTAAAAGCAAAAATGCTCCGACAGTGTCATATTTTTACTATATTGCTGGATTATTGTTGCAAATGTATGAGCACACATACATCTATCCATTAGCTACACCCTTTATCCCTTGAGGGTCGCAAGGGGGCTGGAGCCAATCCCTGCTGATATTGGGTGAGAGGCAGGGTACACCACTGGACAGGTCACCAGTCTCTCATAGGGCATATATCAACATGTAGACAGTATTTTAAAGTTGTAGCTAACTGAGATTGTGCTAATTTAGCTTCTTTATATACTGCTAAGTGGTGTCATGTATAACAATGCATCAATGCCTCAAAATCGTATGTGTTTTGTATGTCATATCTCAATCTGCATAAGTAAGACATGACTGCAAATAATGAGTATTTCTATAACTGACACTTAGATAGAAATGTAAATACAAAAATTTAGCAATGGCTTATTCATAGTGCAACACAAAATACATCCACATATGAGGATGTATATTGTATTTGATGTATTTTTATTTTGTTGCGGAAATACTATTAACATCTGCTGTTGCAGCTCTATCAAGCCTTAATTACTAAAGACAAAAATGATAAATGAATCTCATGAAAGTAACTAGTAATTGGCAAATGAATGTAGTCAGGTAAAAAGTACAGTATTTCCCTTACAAGTGTAGCAGAGTAAAATTGTAAAGCAGTATCAACCATTCAAGCAAAATACCTTAAAACTGTGATTAAATTGTACTCAACTACAGCACTGGAGCAAATGTACAAATTATGTCGTTATTTTCTACCACTGCATGATGAAGATTCCTAGTTAACAACTACGTGGACAAGGGAGGGACAATTTAACATATATATATATTGTATGCCTTCTCTGTGAGTTAAAATTAATAAACATAAAAAATTAAATGATCTACAAAAGGCATAACAAATGAAAAAAAATCAGCTTTCAATGCAAAGCCCAGAAGACACTGTGCTGATTATCACTTAAATAAATCAGCTACAGTTATTGATAGATTTGGCTTTAGTGAATGAGCATCAGAGTGTGTTTTATTTTCATTACTGGAGTTTGTGCATTGAGGGAGGTTATGATGATTAATATTGCCTCTGCATGAGCCTGAGTGATGGAGCGTGGGAAACAGAAAGACAAGGACAGGACATGAATGCTCCACTGCATGTCGGCGCTGGTTAACCCTACAGCCACACAGGTTGTTACAGAGAGTGAATATAAATGGGGAAATAGGCCCCTTCAGTGCATTGTTGTCCAGGTGTTCCCCTTTTCTGTCAGATACAAAATTTTGCGCCAGGACTAACTGTTGTGCGCTGATATTGAATATACACAGCTTTTAAAGCACATAAAAAGCTGAATGGAATAGGTGAAGTGGAAATGTTGGTGTATTGCTGAAAAGAAGATGAGATAAAGACTGGAAAGAGTTTTTTTTTGGGGGGGGGGGGGGTAAATAATGACACTGCAGGATCTGATTTTGCTCTAGCTCGTTTTTTTTGCACTTGATTGGAGTCCACCTGTGGTAAATTGAATAGGATTGGACATAGTTAAGAAATGCAACCACTTGTGTATATAAGGTCCCACAATTCACACTGCATGACAGGACAAAAAGCAAGCCATGAAGTCTGATGAGCTCTCTGTAGACCTCCACAATAAAACTGTCTCCATTTCTAAAGCTGAGTGGAAGACATTTGGAAAACACCAGGACTCTTCCTAGAACTGGCTGTCTGGCCAAAATTAGTAATCAGACAAGAAGGGCCTCAGCCAGGGAGGTCACTATGAATGCATTGGTCACAGACCTTCAGAAATCCTCTGCAGAGATGGGGGAACCTGCCAGAAGGACGACCATCTCAGCAGCACTCAATCAGACAGAAGCCACTTTGAGTAAAAGTCATAAGGTAGCCTGCTTGGAGTTTGACAAATGGAATTTAAAGGGCTCAGAGAGCATAAGGAAAAAAATACTCTTGTCTTATGAAACTAAAATTTAATTCTTCAGACAGAACTAGAAACTATGTGTCTTGCAAACAACAGGCACTGCTCATCTCCTGGATAATACCATCTCTATGGTGAAACATGGTGGTGGCAGCATCACTCTTCCTGAGACTGGGGGCATGGGTTCTCCTTTCAGTTCAACAGTGACCCGAAATATACAGTCAGTTGTGCCCCCACAAAGTTCAGTCTTAAACCCCACAGAACATCTGTAGAGAGACCTGTACATGACAGTTTGCAGCTGCTTCCTATCCAATATGATGGATGCTGAGAGAATCTGCTAGGAAAAATAGGATGAACCGCCCAAATCCAGGTGTGCAAAGTTTGTAGAGACTGACCTAGAAAGACCTGAAGCTGTAATTGCTGCCAAAAGGGCTTTTACAAAATACTGAGCTAAGGGTCTGAAAACTTTTGTAAATTTCAGTTATTGATTTTTAACAAATTAAAGTAAAAATTGTATATTTTCATTATGAGCTATTATGAGTTCTTAAGTGTAGATTGATGCAGTTTTATCCATTTAAAATAAATCTACAACACAATAGTGTTAGGAACCTCAGGACATCTGAATTAAGTAACTGTATGTACTTTTGAAGATAAGATAAGATAATCCTTTATTAGTCCCACAGCAGGGAAATTTACATTGTTACAGCAGCAACAGGGATAGCAATATAGAAAAAGGCATCGATACTAGTAAAGTACAGAACAAGATTTAGACAAGACAATATATACAAATTCTAAACAAAAGAACAATATACACAGGACTATATAGATAGTAGAAAGATTGAATTGAATACTGATAAAAATATGAACGCAGAACTTTTACTTGTAACAAAGTATTTATACTGTGGTATTGAACCTTTACTTAAGTAGAAACTGTGAGTACTTCTTCCACCACTGGCCACAGGAACAAAAGAGTGGTGTCTGTCCATAGATAGGATGTTTCAATACACTGGGAACTAAAATAACTAAAATATCCATCTTTGTCCAGTAAGCTTCCTCACTGAGATTAATCACTGTGGGGCAGGCTGCAAAGAAAGTCATTTGGCCAGAAATGTGATGTTGAATCTTTTTCATCTACAAAATTACAAAACTAATTAACCATAATTAATTATTGATTAATTGCTTACTGTAAATGCTGCTGGCGCTGGGCATTGCTACGCCATTCTAGTGTATGCTAACAAACTTAATGCTTTATGAAAACAGAGTTTTTGCATTGCTGATTTTTTTCAATGACCACGCAGGATTTATATTTTCCTCTGAAACTATTATACATAGAACTTTTAGATTATAGCATCTTTCACACTATGCCTTAAACTTAAGTCTGTAGAAAAAACAACAATCTAACAGTAGTGAGAATTTGTGCTCTTTTCGTTTTTCATTCCATTCACACTCAAGTATCTTCAGGTCTGTCCACGAAGGTGTGGTGTGGCCTCCGCTGTGTGTCTTTTGATACCTCCACTGGGGGGTGGAAGGTAAAGTCCAAAACATTTCACACATAGTGACTTGAGGTTTTATGAAGAGTGATTGACAAAATATGAAAGCACCCAAAATTGAAGGTGAAGGTGATGAATTTTTAAATATCAATGTGACATCATTATCAGGTAGTGGACAGCAGGTGTTTAGGCCTTTATTTTTTTTTGCTAAAAACAGCTTCCTGTTGCAGCTGAAAACAACTCTTTGGGAACTCTTTTGACAACTAAATAGAGAGCTGAAACTTGATGCATGTTATAATTCTCTGCAGTTTATCACTACAAGGTATGTCTTTTCTGTTGTCACATTATTTTCTGGCAGAGAGCATCCAGAACTACTGATGTCAACAACATGGAAATAGAAAGTAGGAGAGAGGGCATAAATTGACATATCCCTCAGCAGATTATATCATGTATAAAGGTTTGCTTGTATGTCACATTATCTCCCCCTGCACATGTATGCCTCCGTCATCCTGCTCTTACACGTCTTTCTTTCTCTAAATCCCTGCTTCTTAACACATCCTCTTCTTCATTCGACACTCCTCCCTCAGTGTCTCTCCATCTTTCGAGCTGCAGTCGTTTGTTTCTAGCTGTCTTTGATCACGAGCTGAGGAGGACAGTAATCTACTGGAAGCCAAGTGTTTATATCTAGGACAGCTGAGAATTGGGTCACACGTGATTTCTGCTGCCCTAGGCCCACATGGGCGCTACCTTCAAGTTTCCTCATGATCGTCTCTTTCTACAGTGCCCAAGTTTGTCAACAGTGACTCAGCAGAATGGAAGCAAATGTCCAGCCAAGAGTCAAGGTGAGACCATTATAAAAGACAGCTGTCTTGCATAATACTCAGTACGTTCTCACTATTTAAATCAATAGCATGGCGGCAGGCCAACTTCAAAGGTGATTACAGTGGTTTAAAGTAACAGCCAATTTACTTCTGTCTGCATCTGGTTTATATTACATAGAAACCATAAAAATATAAAGTACATTTGACGTTTACCGCTGCATGGCTCTAGGGAAGGCAATGTCAGTCTGTTGGTCAATGGCTTTGGTCCAGAGTGAAATATCTCAACAACTACTAGATGGATTGCCATGAAATTTGGTACAAACATGCATGTCCCCATGTCCCTGAACTGTAATCACTTTTGTGATCCCTTAACTTCTCATTTAGCACGACCATCAGGTGAAAACATCAACTTATCCAACCAGTTACTGACTTCATACCTGCAAAACAAATCATTAGCATGCTGATTTCAACACCATCACCATTACAGAGCAGCAAGCTTGGCTGTAGTCTTGTTAGGATACAAATTTCACACCGTCAAATCAAGCATGAAACAAATTAATGATGTTTCACCTGACAAAGACAATAAAAAATAAATAAATAAAAGTGATAGTGACATTTGTAAGGTGTTTTTGAGATATTGTTTCCACTGTGATGACTTGATTGAAAGTAAGCAGAGCATAATGCACTTACTGACATTCTGTCCATCGCATGTTGGGGGTGAAGATTACAAGTTGTGAGCTATGAAAAGACATAATATTTGCTCTGATGGATTATCTAATGAGGGTGTTTTTTGTTGTTGTAGTTGTTGTTGTTTTTTTTGTAACTTAGAGCATTTGTTTAAAATGTATAAACATTTTATGGATTGTTGTGAAAGCAGAAAATAAGCCACAACACCAGGGAAAATCAAAATGATAGGGCAATATTATGCAACTCTTCAGTTTACATTTTATCATTATATTGCTGAAAGTGTGATTGTATATATTGCACATACCCTTCATGATGGCCATTTTGAGGCTATATACAGTAGTTTCAATGCTATGATTGCTAGCAAATTACCTTTTCAAAGCCACCAGAAGATTCTCAAAAAGAATTTGAGAAGTGTCAAAGACCACAATGAGGTAGAGAAGTGTTGTCATTGATTTTTACATAAAAAAGTGCTTTGAAAATTGCCTGCGGTCATAAAGCAGCAGGTAATGCCACTGCCGATTGGTAATTTGGACAGACATAGGGAAGCTAGGAAGGAATGAAATTTAGGATGTTTTTTTAAGCAAAATTATGATGCCAGTCAGAGTTTACAGTTACACATAATCCTGATCTGCTCTTTCTTCAGCCATCAGACAGGCCACCAACAGACAGGACAGCACACTGCCCAGGCAGACTGTGCAGTGATGTCAGAGAGCACTGAGGCACGTGTGCTCCCGCAGATGTGCCGGTAATTATGGGGGAATGAATAGTGATGTTTTAAGAGGAGATCAGGGGCAATTACAGTGATTTAAAGCAATGGATTGAGGCCCTGAGCACACACCTTCTAATTACCAGGCACAATTTCAGATCTCACAGCGAGCACGACAGATTTGGCATGTTTGCATAATCAAACAAAAGCTGCTGTATGATGTTTATCTTTCAATATTTAAAGGTCTTGATTCTGCTTGTCCGTGATAGTGCATTTGCTGTGTGATGTGTTTGCTTCTGCTGCTGCTGTTGTCGCCGTTAATGACTTTGAAAGAGCTTGGTGATATATTTAGCTGCTAATCAGACAAAATTAATCTAAAGTCGTTTGGAAATTTTGTTGCATTCAAATAGCTTGTGGGAATGTGTTAGCTAGGGGTGCGTGTGAGGGGGTATCCACAAGAGGCCAAAACAGGGATATAATTTCATTTGATTGCCACACTCATCAAGTCTAAATGAAGATTAATGAACACATGATGGCGGATTGAAAATAATAATATTCCTGTTGTCTTTAGGGCTCTAATTTGTTTGAGAACATGCTGTCACGCTACAGAGGGCTTATTGGCATTTGCTAATGGACTGCTCATTGCAATGGAGATGGAGAAGGGGTGGGGGCAGGGGCGGGGGCAGGGGTGGGAGGCCATCAGTACACTACTGAGGTAACAAGCTACGAAGAGTCACAGTAGAAAGTGGTGCTGCAATGGATATGTTTTGTAAGTGCTATTTGAGGAGACTGTAATGAAGAGAAACTTGAACATAAGAGTGTGTGAGCAGGAACGATCTAGTGCATGAGGAGGGGGTGGCCAATTCCCTAAATAACTTGTTCATTGATCGCAGCAAGTAGATGCAGTATTGATAGTGTTGTTCGCCCAAAGGACCAAGATCCACTAATAATTAATTGCAATAGAATAAGGAGGCAGGGTGTCTATACTGCATTGCAGCTCTACACACATCACTGAAGATACAGTTTAGTCCATGTTCAACCCTGTCCTCTATATAATAATAATTTCCATCAGAAAATATGTCTTGAGAAAAAAGTAATTACATTTTTTATCGCCATAATGAGGAAACATTTTTAATGATGATACCTACTAAGTTTCAAAGTCTTCCACATATTTTTATTTCTTTTCTTCCTGTGGAGAGATGCTCTGCCAGTCTTCACAGACGATTCTTTTCAGCGGCTCTTCGCTGGAAGGGTTTTGTTGCTTTACGTCCCGCTTTCAAATACTCAAAAGGCTTTCCACTGGATTCAAGTGAGGGGACACACTACGCCAGGTCATAGATGTCACCTTTCTCTTCTTTATAAACTCGTATATGATTTTTGAAGTGTGTTTGAGATCATTGTCATTTTAGAAAACTCCATCCGATCCAAGCAAATTTACGCTGGTTCAATGTGACAAAGAATGCACAGCTAGCATTCATCAGGCTTCTTTTCATGCTCTTTTTTAAGGTTCAAACTTGCAGTCTTGTGAGTTACGGTTTTCTTCTTCAGTCACTGAAACATCAGCTTCCACAAATGATCCGTGTCAAGTCAGAAACACTCTCCTGTCTGTTTTTCAATGTAAACAAGGCATCAAGGGTGTTCACTGTTCCTTCTTTTGGTAGTAGGGCTCTTCCTGCAGTTCCTAACCACTGCTGGAGCTGTGTTTCAGCTTATGTTCATTATGCTCTTGTACCCTCTCCCATCTTTATGAAGTCTCAATCTGGTTTCATACTTGTTCCGGCATCTTACCATGTGGAGCCATGTTGCATCAGAAAAAACTCAGGTCAAAAGTGAGGAAGCAGTGGTCAGCACAGGTTATTTTATTGCCTTGGGCATGAAATTGACCTCAACTCAAAACAACAGGTGCAGTCAACTTTCTTGCAATGAGGTTGTGCTTTGGGGCCCATATGTCTATATAACCTATTTATCTTTAATTACACATAAGATCATATACCCTACACTTTCACTTATGATGATACAATGACATTTTAGTGATATTGCACAGGGGTGTATGTTTGCTGTGTACTAGATAACTTAGTATTAATTCTGTAATGAGCCATTTCAGCTGTGTATGTTTGGTTACTTGATTCTCATTATATTTTGACACTTGATATTTGTTCTTGTTATAGACCACACAAGAGTTCTGTGTGTCCCACATGTTCTGACTAACACCCCAAGGTAAATATTGCTTTAACCCAACCACCAACATTGTGGATTTTTCTCAAAATATTACTATTACATTTTATTTCTAACGCACTTTTCATTAAAAACAAATCTCAAAGTGCTACAGAGTAAAATCAACAGCAATTAAAATCAACAAAAAATATTAGCAGGATTAATTCCTGGGCAGCAGAGTAGCACATTGACATCATCTCTGGTATTCAAAAAGCACGACTTAAATGGCTTAAAAAGGCCTACACTATTATTAACACAATGAAAAAAACTTGACGTCAGGTTTTATCACAGATTCTTGGATACTGTTTAAAATATGAGGACTTTCCATAGACTCAAGCCTCCAGACACGTTGCACAGCAGAGTGTGGGTGCTTGTTCTCAACCCACACAGAATGTTATAGGTGATCTATACTGTAGATGGAGAACACACTGGAATAGAATATTTATTTCAGCATGACATTCTGATATTCACAAACTTCCCTTGCCTTCCCTTGTGTGTGTGAATGTGTGGATACACCACACAAGGACTGAATAAACTAATCAGTCAATGCTGCCAGAGCAAGTACCTCACTGCACTTTATCAGCAATACATGAGTATTCATTAGATGGAAATCTCCAGTATTTACTTATGCAATCCTTCATTATACAGAGTAATGCCTAATTTGAGGGGATTTACTATAGCCCCTACAGCCTTATTCAGGGTCATTCACACAGATATGGTTCTGTATAATGGCCTACAATCACTGTTTCCCTCCTCTCACCTGTTTAGAGCATTCAGCAAAGTGGCATTCAGCGTATGTAAGCGCCACAGCTCAATAACACCAAGCTTGTGCATATGAGTTATTAATAACAGTGTGCTCGAGATGCTCATGCTCTCAGCGGCTGAAACTACAGCTGCACACCGTTTTATTCAAGGCAACACTGTCCAAATTGAGAATACAAAGATGCCTGAGGTTTATGAGTTCTGTCACAGTCAGGGCTGAGGGATCACGTCCAACATGCAGCTCAGATGAAATGTATGATTCGAAACGAAGGAGATGACATCCCTATTATTTCCTGAGTCATCAAATATCCAATCTAATACCTTTTGTCTGTCTGTCATCTCATCTCTCTTTCACTCTCACTGTGTGTTTAAAAATGTAAGGCTAACTCAATTACTATTCTATTAACTTTTCAGCATAAAATAATTTGGGAAATGGGAACGACAGAACATAGCGTGCAGAGCTTATCTGCTCTGAGCTGACGCTGAGCTGTATACAGCACAGCGTCTACCACTGTTATTTTTATCCTGTCCGAGCCAAAGGTTCACACAGGTGGGCTTACGCATAAGCACACGCACATTTAAGCACTAAGATTTCCACATTTAAGATTTCCATTGCTACTTTACTGATAGCTGGGGGATAATGCGTGGGTGGACCCTCCAGGCAATTTCTGATCCCTCACACCCGAGACAGAAAGAGATGGTGAGAGTAAGAAAAAGAAGAGCAGGACAGTGAGAAAGATGTGTGTGTGTGTGTGTGTGTGTGTGTGAGTGAAGAAGAAGAAGGTTATGTAAGGGTTGTGAGAAAAACGTCAGCCGTTGACATCTTGCATGACCTTAACATAAAGACTCACTGCCTATAGAACAGAATAACATTAATTAAACCATGTAAAAGTCTATTTTTGAGTTCAGGATTGTGGAGATGGAGGTGGAGAGAGGGATCTTTAAGGAGACAGAGAGGATGTCAGTAAAACAGGCATTATATTTGGCCATGAATTTGCAATAGGATTACAGCAAGACAACAGTGATGTTAACATCATGAGGCCATAAATGAATTCACGAGTGATCTGATTACACTGAGTAATCAATTACTAATTACTTACTGATAAAAAATAGCAATGTTATTTTAAAAGATTACAGCGTGAGGTTTCAGTTATACTACTCATTACATTAAATGACATTCCTACAAATGGGAAAATGGTAATTATGGTAACTCTGATATGACATGAACGCAGCATTACCTTTGCGTGTGGAATAAACCACCATGCTGCAAAAACTGAGACAGGACAACTCTTTTTTTAGTTTGAACTAGTGCACATTTGAGACCAACAACTGACCTGATAAAAGGCCAAAGCAGCAGCAAACATGACAACTTCTCCACGTGGCCATCCTAACGGACATGATCTGTCTCGAGCTTGCTAATGAAATGTTAAGGCATGCCGACCAGAAGCGGTAGCACCAGGCACACTTTGTAGCAAAGTTAGCAAATGAGCTGCGCAGGGCAGCAAAAAACTGGAACTGTCTGTCCAAACTGGCCATTAAATACATTACACACACATAACATCATTTGTGTTAGCCAGAAATTATTTTAATTGTCTAACCCCTGCTGTTATTGCTTTTACAGACATAGTCAAAATTATTGGTACCCTTTCACTTACAAAAATTTTTTTCACTGAAATAATTTGAAACTGACAAAAGTAATTGGTATCCACTATTCTTTATTCCATATTCAATAGAAGAGACATGCTGCTTTTGATTTTCAGGGTAACATTTTGTTGCAGGTAATATAACAAATGAGAATGGCATTGACAAAAATACTGGGATCCTTAACCTAATATTTTATAACACACCCTTTGGAAGCAGTCACTGCAATCAAGCAATAATTGTGGCTCTTAATGAGACTTCTACACTTCACAACTAATACAGACTGTATTAGTTGTGAAGTGTAGAAGTGTAGATGTTCAATCGGATTAAGATCAGGACTCATAGCACACCACTGCGGTGGCAGTATGTTTTGCTCCAGAGCCATGATAATTTTCTGATTTCACTGCGTCTGGCACAGATTCAAAGCACCCTTTACCAGACATAGCAAAGTAACCCCATAATATAACTGAACCTCCTCCATGTTTCACAGTGGGGGTGGTGTTCTTTTCTTTGAAAGCCTCATTTTTTCTCTTGTGAACTTAGATCTGATGTGACTTACCGACCAGACACTGTGCCTTGATCTTGGACTTCAGCGTGTATCTGTTTTGAAGTTTTCATGGTTCTTTTTCCAACATTTGCACTGTTCTTCTGTTGAATCTGGGGTCCCATAGACTTTAAATTTCTTAATAATATTAGCATCTGTGGTTACAGGAACACTAAGCTGCTAAAATGTGGTCTTGTGGCCTTTACCTTGACCAAGCTTGGGCAATTATTTTCTTCCTTATCTGCTCAGACAACTCAATGGTGCACTCATTGATATTGTGATAATGAACAGTCTGCATGAAATATCACTGCAATCCACTTATTTATCACCACTTCTTAGGGGAACCAATAAATTTGTCCAGAGCATTTCAGAAGATCTTTGTAGAATAAGCAAGGCTTCATCTCTTTTCACACCTTCTTTGTCTAACTCTATGGCAAACTAAAGGTATGCAGGTATGCCTGACAACAGAGTTTTTAATGTCAACAGTTTTAAGGAAGGATAGAACATTGTCTCGGTGAGGTGTAAGGGTACCAACACTTTTGGCTACGTCTGTAAGGGAACTTGCTTCTGCACTTTCTCCTCATTATGATATGCGCTTCTGCCCTTGGTGCTTCTCACAATTATCTCATTACAGTCTTGCTCTGCCCTTGTTGTCTCTTGCCTTCACACCTTGCTGCATTGTCTTTGTCTTTGTACAGTATGTATGCTCCAAGCCTACTCCCAGCTCCGACTACAAAGAGGAAATTGTTACATGCTCTGATTTATGGTTAAAAGGCCTTTTCATCCATCAGGAACAAAACTGAGTCAGACATGAAAATGTGTGATGAGCCACCGTCAGTGAACCAACACGCTTTCTTAACCATGAGCTACTGCTTCACACGATCACAACTAATGTTTCTGGAGACACTCATGCCTTGGGACCGGTGATGTGTGATCAACCTGAGGCCAGAACAACAGCATACATCAAACCTACTAGCATTGTCAGTAACAAGATATTGATCTGGATCCTTGCCCAATAGAATGATGATATGTGTCTGCTTGGTTTGGCCGACTGACAACAGTGTTTTTTTTGTTTTTTTACACTCCCCTCTTTCACTCCCTCTTCAGTCCCATCCATGCCAGACATCCCTGTCTGTCGCCTCTCATCCATCTCAGAGTGTCTCTTGTGGTGTGAAGGAGGACCTGAGAGAGTGGCAGGGGCATCTGAGACATGGCATGAAGATAAGGGTTATAGTGCTTAACAGACAGACAATGTCTGTCTCTAAACCCCTTGGCCAGATGGCCACTGTCTGTCAAGAATATGGCCAGTCCCTCAGAGTCACACGTGCAAATTCAAACATACATAAAAACACATTAAATAAATACACAACTATACTTTACTATAATATAGTAATACTACATACTACATTCGTTATTCTGAAAGGTGTGCAAAAACGAACAGCTGATTGGAGCTGCCATGCCAGTTGAGGCCAAAAGTAATGAAAGCTCTGCAGTACAGTCAAAAGCATAAATACATTTAAGCCATATGTTTTTTCTGTGGCCATATGCGGTTTTGTTGTCCATCCCATCATTGGCATTGGCAAATACAGTGACATGTAACATGCTGTAACATTGCAGACATGGAGCATAAGGCCAGGAAACTGAGAAAGTCTGTGTTCAATGATATCTGCCTGTCTCCCTTCTCTTCTAGGGGTAGATGTAACGGTCTGTGAACCCCCCAGATCCACAGACAGATGGAGACTCTCATCTTTCCCTCCTCCTCCTCTCCCTATTCTCCCAGGCAGAGCAGTTCATCCTGCCCCAGGGAACATATGTGCTGCTTCTTGGAGAAAGTGCAAAATCTCAAATAAGGGCCAACTTTGAGATCTGGCATATTTCCCGAGGGGCTTTTTATTGTTCTGTTGGACCTTATGTTTTGATGGACAGGCTTGGATTCAATGCCCATGTAAGACAGGGCACGCTGAAACCTCTTCTGTGGTACGAAACTTCAACTAAAGTCTATGTGGGCAGCCCAAACTGAAGAATTAATACAACACAGAGAAAAGGCTATGAGCAGTTAAAATACTGTCATGACATTGTCAGCAGATGAGGAAACAATGTTTGACTGTGGTGAATATGCCATTGGCCCTTTCACACTGTTGTTGAAAGCCAATTACCTCATCCAATAATCATTTCACTTTTAGAACAGCAGAGGATGATTAAATGCAATTTTCATACAGGTAGTGGCCTATTAAAAGGCACCACCTCTGCCACTCTACAATAATCTCTGATCATCTAATTTTTCTTACGTCTTTGTAAGAAAAATTACATGATAAAGAAAAACCAGAAAGAACTGAGAGTGCAAGACAACTGTCAGGTACTTGCAAGGGTAATAATGAAGTTAACCTAGCACTGACTTTTGGCTATTGCAGTGTAGCTGTCATTGAGCTTTGTTCTTTCTGTTGGAAAATTTAAAATGCAGCTACAGTAGATGGCCTTGTGTCATAGATGCAGTTTTCATAAGCATCAATAAACTACAATGGTACTACTTGGTCCACTCTAGCAGCAATAATAAAAGATTCAATTTTCAGTACGCAAACCAACTGAGTAAATACTGATTATGTTATCATAACAATTCTGCAGCAAATTATAAAATTAATTAGCTGAAATACTGGCAGAGGACCAAGAGGATAAGTTGATAAAAGAATGCCACTGATTGTAATAAGCCTTTAGACTCTCAGGATGTCAATCAATAGGAGAAAAGCAGAGACACTTCAGCATCAATGTTATTTGTACACCTGTACATTTGCTAAATTAATTAGCAAATACTGAACGCTTAAATATGGTCATTCGTGAGCTGGTGCAATGAGTAGAAGTGTTTTTGAGTCCCAAGGCAAATCCTGACAAGACCCATTACATATGACTTACAGTAGGAGCCCTATAATGTTTACTCTGTATAGGCTACTCCGGCACCTGTGCCTTGGGCTCATATGTTTTTCACTACAAGTGAAAATGTGAAAAATGTGTAATTCATGATTTGCTGAGAGCTCATCAGTAACACAAAGATCTTCAGAAGTCTACATTTGCCTTGTGTAAAAATAAAGCATAGCCTTTTCCATTCCAACCAATCAGGGAAAAGGATGCCCTGGGAAGTTTGAGACATCAGAACAACAATTCTTGCTGAACTTTGCTTTCACTCATTTCATGTAAAGTTGGCTGTAACTACTTGATTCTGAGCCAAAGCATTAAAATGAGCTGTTTCATGTTGTGGTATAGAAAAAGCATCTACTTGGCCAAATCCTCCATGCATAAATGTGAATAATTTGTGTTGCATTTTATTGCAACAGCTTGTCACTTAGTCATCACTGTGGAATTCATGTTGCTATAGGGCTTATGTAAGTAATTGTACTGATATTTACAAACATGACATTGAGAAAAAATTGAACTCTGAAAGGAAATGGTAGCCACAGAAACATAAGCTGTTGACATTATGTCAAGGTTCCTTGGCATTAATGTATGTTAATAAACTCAGAGTATGAAGAGATTCTGACATGTTTTCTTATATAGGATAATAGCAGGCATTAAAATGTATGTAATCCTTTGTATCCATGTTGCTAATAAATATAATTATTTTCATCAACAACTGTAATTAACTCATATTTTGTTGAAGCATAATATAATGTACTTGCTACTGCGAAGCTCACAAAACATTTATTCAAGGCAAATGTGGACTATCTCTATAGCTTTAGAACAGTTCTGTATACAACATGTATTTTGTCTAATGTTTTGTCTATGCTATACAAAAGTGATTTCACAGTGCATGCAATGATAAATATGCAGTAAGTGTGAATATGTCTCTCTAAAGTGCATTTTAGGTTACATTTCTGGGGCACGAGGACCTACCAGTCAACAGTGATTTAAAATTAAACGGAACTGAACCTGTTCAGAATAAAGAGAAGCACTTGTGACTGGAAATGAGTAGAAACTTGATGGTATCAGTATTATTCAAGTCAACAGGGGTTTGACAGATGTGACTGCTTTTTAAGCAAAGAAATACTTTATATACTCTAAATGTAATAGATGCATGTTAAAATAAGATAGAAAAAGGAAAGAAAATATATGCCACAATGTAATGTAATAAGAACAGCATACAATCATACTTCAGATCACTGTTGCCATGACAAAAATTATCAGTGACCAAACGTAATTAATTTGCTTTCCCTGGCCTACAGTGCTGCTGTAAATCAGAGATGCATGAAGGAGAACTTTTACTGCGTTTATGAAGTAGGAAGAGGATTGGTAACAAGAGAAACACTGAGTGTGAACAAAGGGTGGACCCGGGGTGAGCCCAGATCAAACAAGTCATCATGGTTCATGACTGAGTGTGATGCTAAGAGGGAGAACGGAAAATTACCACACAGCAAATTAACTCGGCAGAGTGTGATTAAAAATAATTTTTGTGAAACTAATTTGCACTTACTGTAGCATAAAATTAAGGTTGCATTGGAACAGTTGGTTCAATTTTCAGAGGACCATCAGGACTTTTGAAAATTTAATGAGGATCCAAATTGCCTCTTTCTCTCCCGTCCACATTATGTATTTGTGACAACCCAGTGCTGTCTCTGTCTGTTAAAGACCAAAGAACCATACAGCACCGACGCATTAATACACACACAGACGTCCAGCTGAATCTGGTAGGCTGAATTTAGGAAATATCTTAAGCTCATAGTTGTTAGCTTAAATGTTATTATTATTTGTTTTCTTCCAATTTTGACTACAGTGGACACCAGCGGACTGCATCTGATGGAAATAATTGAAAAAAGTGAAGTCAAGTGTGTTCCTCAGTCTCATAATGTCAAGAGAATAGCCCTGTTAGAGGGCAGAGGTTATAGGTCAATAAAGGGTCAAATGGATGACCTTTCAACTCTTGACTCCATTTACAACCAGAGAGGGCAAGGATAATTTCTATCCTAGTAGCACTTTGTTTAGAAATCAAACCACTTCATCACCCATCCCACTCGCTTCATCTTTCCAACTGCTCATATGGCATTTAAGGGGAGAGAAGTAAAAATCCATATTGAACCTAATATAATCTTAATGAATATGCATGTAATGAGCCATAGAAAATGGCCCTTGGCAGTACAATCCTCAGTTATCACAGTTAAAGTTTTTTGGGGGGTGAGATACTCATGTCAGGTTTGGTGATTCACCATTGAGCCTCACACTTAGCATTTGTGTGCAGTACCTTTCCCTCATGTTACTGACACAGGATTGGCCTACTTGAAGGGAGGAGAGCGCATCTTTATGAGCTGCTCACGATAAGGCAGGGAGACATTAGGGTGACGGGTGTTCTAACCCATCTTCATCATAGCCATCATATGGAAGAGAAATGTTAGAAGATGACAGCAGAGAGTGTAAGTAGAATATAATCATCCTTTACCTCAACACGGCCTCCATCCAGCGGAGCGGCTTCATGGTCTCTGTGGACATCCACGGTCTGTCTGAAATGACAGAATAAGAGGCCATGACTGACTTTGATTTGTTACAGGGGACATGGGTGCCTGCCTGCTAGCCTGCACACTATCTCAGTCCCTGTAAACTGAGTGCAGAGAATTCACCAATGATTATGTCACTTAGTGGTGTTTATATAGCCTGATTCATGCCTGAATCATCATCCATGTCTCAGATTTGTTCAGTGATTGAAATAGGTCTGGTGTCTGTACCTGACTGACCGCACTTGTGCTAACTGTTATAAGCCTATCCACAGAATTAACAAATGTCAAATTAAACCTGCAATGAATTTCTTGGCCTCTTGGGAGAAGTGAAACAAATCTGTGAATGCAAAATTGACATATTATCACCTTTTAAGTCCAAAATTAACTCACCTTTTAGCTCTATTTTTGGTTCCCACTATAATCACCTGAGGTAAATATCTGCCTCTTTAGATTCTAAATTCCACACTTTGCCTGTCTGCAATTTAGTGCTGGACAAAGAGTGTACAGTCAGCTTTTTCAATGAAAACATCTGCCTGCTTTGGCAGAAAAAAGAGGTTGATGAGAACGGTGAGAATGAATCATCACAGTAAAATCTAAGTAAACTAAAAGTGGTTGAAATGCTATATTGAGTTGAAGGATACTACAGAGTCAGGTGATAATATCTGTTAGTTTGGCACTACAGGTAACCCCTTTTACACAAAAATATTCACATGATCGGTTGTAAAAAAAAAAAATTAAATTAAAAAAATAAATAAAACATTACTGATATAGAAAATGTAGATTACAGCACAGATATGTCACTTGCTACTGTCTGATTAGGGCAAAAACAAAACAGAATAGCTAACCTACCAACAAGACATACGCTAATATGAAGAAAGTGTCAGGCTTAATGAATGAACAAAGTGGCAATTCAATCTGATTATCTGGTTTGTATTGATGAAGAAGCCCTTAGCAAATCCACAAACGTCAATGTGTAATGATCAAAAGTCATCATGAGAAATGACAACTGATGCAGCTGTTTTTCAGTCATGTCACGTAATGTTTTTAGAACTAGATTTCCAGAATATGTAAGCTACACTTGGGTGAAAGACATCACATAGTTCAAGGTGAGAGCAGCAAAATTCAAAATTACATAGCTGATCTGAGTTCAGGTCCTTCTCAAGTCTTCTCTTACACTGGCAGAAAATGCTTGCTGTAGGATCAAAAATGGCTGATCCCACATCTGCTGTTGTGGGTAACCTTGTACCTACAGTGAGTGAGTCACAGGAGGGCATGTTTCTGCCTCAGGCTGGACACCTGTAGTTAAAGGGGCTGTCTTAAAGCGATGGATATGAAAGACCTGAGTTTCAATGAGAGTGTGTTAAAGTAAGTGTGCAAGGGAGCAGGCCGGAAGGGGGGGGGGGGGTCTTTTTAAAACTTATTTTCACAATTTGTGCAGTTCAGCTTATATAAGTTTGATACACCTTGTTGATGCTATAGCACATTTAAAGATGTTCAACTGGACTTATTCCTTAACTCTCTAAATGACATCAGTTGCATGTGCTCTTTCATGTCTCTCTATTGCTCTCCATCTGATTATGTTGTAATGTTGTAACATAGATATACGAATTGTGCACAAATGTAAAGTGTACCCTTGTTTTTTACGTCAAAAAAACTGACTTTTGAGGATCATCATCATCATCTAGATAAACATTGTTGTCTATTTGCTTGTGCTTCTCATTCACCTATTCACACACCAATGGCTGTGAGATATCATCAGCAAGGCACTGGCCTAACAATCAGAACCAACTTGGGGTTCAGTGTCTTGCTAAAAGAGACATTGACAAGAAAGGAGAAGCCGGGGATTGACCCACTAATGTTGCAATTAGTGGGTGACCCACTCTGACTCCTCAGTCATGGTAAAAGGAAAACACAAACAGTGCTTTGTGGTTCTTTTTGTTTACCCCTGAACACCAGTAATAATGTTTATCATGTTCAATCTGGTTTGGACAGCAACCACCTTTTGTTCTCTGCATCCAGGGTCATCGAGGCTACAAAAAGTCCCATGAGAGCGAGGGCTTTCAGTGTACCATAAACCTAGGGCTTTGCCCCTGTCACACTGTGGTCACTCCCCAGGCCTCACAGCGACAGGCCTGGCTGATCTCGACTTGTGCTCCTTCTCTCCTCTGTGACTAAGTCTCTTCCACCCAAAGTTAATTTTTAATGACACACTTTGTTATGTGGGTCCATTGGGGGCCCTTAGTGGCTGTGCTTTAATAAAGAGAGTCTCACTGCCTGCTCCCCTTGGAGTACGCTTCATTAAAACCGGTGACGGGAAAAAAGGTCTTTGAAGTCCCAGATTTGAGCCTATCCAAGCTTTATATTTCTCTGTCCATCTGTCTGTCTGGTGTTTTATTAGTTTATTTTCATTTTTACGTCAATGGGTGCAATAAACAAACAAGATATTTTGAAGGACGGATGATGTGACCCCCTAGGGACTACTTCATAACTGTAGTGGAGTGAGTTTGAGAGACTGTTCCAAAGGGACTGGTGGCTCGGGTAGAGAGAGAAGGTACAAATGCACCATCATCAATAATCTTTCATCGTCATTTTATAATATCCCACCTCATCACAAAACCAAGAGATGCATGACAATGTCTTTGAAGCTGCACTCCTGCAGAAATGGTTCGATTACAGAGCCAAAAACATATAGATTGTATGGGCTATAATAATTTACCAATATCTGAGCTGTGATGGGTTGCTAAAAAGAAAGGTCAAATAGGTTTTTACTTGTCACAATATCTTTTATTAAGTAGTATTATATATATAAACATTGAACTCAGTCACCGGAGGAGGGAGGTGAGGTAATAAGTCACCATAATTTGAGTGGGTTTTTAGTTCTTCCAACACTACAAATAAACAGTTACCTCTGCTGGTCCTTGTACATGAAATTCTATGGTCTCAAAACACTAGTCTGAAACTGGTCAGGGTTTGTTAACAAATAACATTAACATAGCACTATTGGCTTACCACTGATAAAATAAATAAATAAGCAAGTGTGGTTTTGGATGATTTGTAACTGAAAGGACATCAGTTTGAGACAGTTTGAGTTTTTAATGGCATTTCAGTAACTATATTTTCAACAGATTCTACAGAATATCTGTAGGAAAAGACAGAGACAGTATGGTGGGTGTCACTGGGTGAATAATTGAATAAGAAGTTTGTGTATGACACCAGTGGAAGAGAGGACTCAGTTGTTTATCAACCTCTAAGTTTTACCAGTAAATTCTCAGTCATCCAGTTCATGGTTATCCAAGAAGGGTTGAATAATGGACAACTGGACTTGGTTGTAGATACTACAAAATGTTTCACCCTTGGACGAGAAGAGATGAGTGTGTGCAATGCACATTTTGCTGGCATTAAGAACTTTCTATATTTAGATGTGAGATCATCTGAGTCGATAGAGGTTGTCATTTTTGTTGAAGAAAAGATGACCACTCTATGTAATGGCGGATACTCTACAGGAGAGTTTGTAAAAAGCGAATGATTTCAGACAAAGGCTAGACTTGAAGAACGTTAACTGTGTGCTGCCCTTAGCGTTGTCACAATACAAAAGTTTCAAACTCGATACCGATACGAAGAAAAATACTTGAAACTCGATACCATTTTCGACACCGTGGAGACAAAAATGACAAAACATTAACAGGCAAAAAGAATTCTTAATAAAGACTAGAAGAACAACAATGACAACACTATTTAAGTTGTCTGAGGTAGTGCAAAAATAAATAAATAAATAAATACAACCCAGCAACAATGACAACAATATTTTATATCTGTTATCTGGTTTCAGTGGATGATAGTCGGGCACGCTTTTTGCTGCTGAAATGCATTAGCTTCCTCACCATGTAAGACTTTACATATTGGTCTGTTTCTGCTTTGGACACCCAGGCTTGGCTTTCTTTGACGATGGAATGTGTTGTGTGCAAACAAGCCACTTTTACCGACAACTCCAATTGCGTTGGGTATGCCACTGAACAACGGCCTCTCTCTCTCACAATATTAGATACAGGTTGCAGTACCTGTTTTTAATGATGAAGAGAGAACTTTGAAGTTGAGTGGAACTGCTAGTAATTGTTCTCTATTGCTGCGAAGACTTGTGTACTTGTGTTCCCTGCCAAAAGGAACACCTGGCTCTTGGCTTGTTGGTGTAATAATAAAGGGAAAAAAAGAGTGCAGCTGTGCTATAGTTGTATTTAGCCAGTAAATTAATAAAAATCTTCTACAGTCTACAACTGCCTTTAATTGCTGAAATTGATTAGACAGTTTAACGGATGTGTCTCCTTTCTCTTCTCCCATCTGTGAAAAGATGTAATTTCCTTTTCCCACACTTCTCTATCAAGAAAATAATTACAGAACAGAGTGATGAAAAAACTAAATTAATGCTTTCAGTGAGCTGGTGGAGAAAATGTTATTATTTAAGGACTGGACAACTGAGTGGTCTAAACAAACTAGGGTATATGGGACAAGTCATTGGTGGTAAGGTGGCAATAATAGCACATCGGAGCAAAGTAAGCACACGATTCTTCATTATAACCTGCCCTTTGGTAGAATCCTTAGTCTCCCTGCATGGCTAACAGGGGAATTACAGTATAATCAAGGAAACAACAGAGGTTATTTTAGGTAGCAATTACAGAGCCATGCCATGTTTCTACTATGGTTTGGAGACCTAGCGAAGGCCATTCGAAGGAAAATTAGAACTGTTATCAGCATCCCAATCTAATCATCCCAATCATCCTAATAAATTCAACATGCAATATTTGATAAAGTTACATCGGTGCGTTATCTATATACACATCTGTGCCCACAGGGAGTGAAAAATCCGAATCATGCTTTTGGGCTCTGCTGGTGTAAAGAGATCACAGACTCAAATACAGAATTTCACTGGCAGAATCTTTGAAGCTGCTGCACGTCAGAGGGAAGACATCAAATATGGAAATTCAAGCCAACACAAGGAATGACAGATCTTTCTTTACATATTTACACTACACTATCTTCTACAGAGTGGGAGTTCTACAGAAGGATGTTTTCTAGATGCACATATTTCTGCCTGCTGTTAACACATCCAAGAATATTTTCTGAGCCCTACTTTAAAAAATAGAAAGACTACACTTCAAGAAGAAAGTTTGGAGAAAAAGCTGTCAACACATTTATGTTAATTTGCAATAATGCTGCAGAAGACTTTTATAATTTTTATATATATATATTTACTATACTATACTATACTTATATGGTCGCCCACCTTACACTGCTCATTGATTAAAATCTATGATTGTCTTACAGCAAATAAGATCAGAAGTAGATAGTGACTTAATAGAGGCATATTTGATTGTCATAGTAGGTATTATGTGTCACATGCAGGTTTTGCATGTGCTGCACAGGCAAAATTCTGTGTGCTCTCCATTTATTTCATGTGATTTTTCACTCCCTCCTCACAGGAGGGGAAGAGCTGATTGCAGTGTTCTCCCTGTCTTCTTCAATAAGCCCGGCACTGTCGCCCCCTCTTTCACTCAAACTGTGTGTGTGGAGTGACTGTCAACCCGCCAAGGCCCATTCACTCCAGCACACACCGCATCCACCACAACTCCCTAGTGCTCTGTCTGCATCACAGCTCCTCCCCAGCTCACTCTCAGCTCAGTCACATGTTCTGCAGCTTTGAACTAGATTTTAGCTCACCTCCAGTCTCTACCCCGCAGCCCCTTTCCACTTACCCATGCATCCCCACTCTCCTCCCAATCTTACAACCCCCACCTCCTCCCTCCAGCTCCACTCGGGGCTACATGATAACACACTTTGGAGGGAAAAGCTTTCCCCCCAGAGCAGCGCAAACTGAGAGCATACTCACTCCATCATAACAGCACTGTAGCAAAACTGCTGTCACGCCGAGTTTGCCATGCTAATGTGGCTCTAGGCGCCGCTACTCTGCCCTCAAAATACTGTGATTGGAGGTGTGTGGAGTGTTTTGTGGGTGCTGAAAAGGCTGGGGTGTTGTTTGGACAGGTTACATAGCACAATGCATGGGCTCTAGGGCATGGGAGTGAATGTATGGAGGATGGAGTGGCTATGAAGATAGTTCACATCAAGGGAGCAGTTCTTTTAACTAAAAGCAGTTTAATTCCCAGTGAGGTAGACAGCGCTCGATGCATGGCAAAATGTGAAACCACTCCCCCATATACCCTTGTGAGAGAGAGACTTCTAAGGGCTAGACTGACACATGGTAGTGCTTTGAACCATGTCCTTGAACTGTCTTATAGAAAGATAGACACTCCCTTTAATCATCTACTTAAAAACCTCATGTATCAAGACATATGTACTCTGGTAGTACAACAAACATCTCATTGCCTAATTCTATCCCTGACTCATGTGCAACACACACACACACACACACACACACACACACACACACACACACACACAGAGTATTCTCTGCTACTGTTGCAGCTGCAGTTAGAGTGAGGAACTGATGGGAGTAACAAGGATCTTACCCTCTTCCAAATGAACAATTACTTCCTACTGGTAACATGATGCAGTTGTCCGCAAATCGTTGCGACACTAAGGTGGGCAACAAGCTATTTACAGTTACCACAATTTTCAAGTTACAGGCTCCAATTTACTCTAAAGCACATGTGGGATGCGTGAAACTGTGTCTTTTTTCCACACCTCTTAAAATTCAGAGAGTCCTCTGCAGGTGCCAGATGGATGGTAGCAGCTTTGTTTCTCATGTATGGAGTTCAGTGAGTATTACCTTGTAACTTACACTGTGGTCTGGCTGACTGGCTTCTCTTTTTTCATACATTTATAAGACTTTCTTTTAAAGGAATAGTTTGACATTTTGGGAAAAACGCTCATAGTCCCTTGCTGAGAGTTAGACAGATCATGTCTAAAGCTCAATAATTAACACATTATATGTTGTTTGTTTAATATGGGGCCTCCCAAGGTCAGATGAGAAAGCAAAACTGTGGGGCATGGATTACAAATCTTTGTAAACCCAGAGTACAGATTTACACATGGTTTGTTTTTTTTTCCTCAGATGAACGCTAGGGGGGCTTTGTAGTTTAACTACATTAAGTGTAAAAATTTTAAATTATGGTTTTATAGAGGGTTGTGGGCCAGACTATTGTTTGGCTGGGTGCAGTAACTTTGTGGATCTCCGATGGTTGCCTGGCAAACTGAGAGTGACAACAACAACACTTCATGAAGTTACAGCTACAATAAAATCGTCTATTATACTTGCCAAAACCATGTCTTGTATTTCAGTTTTGAAGCTGAATCAAACTGGATTAAACAGAATATTGCGTTAACTGGTGATGGGTGTTGGTAAGTATGTTTCTCAAAAGTAAACTATCTGTTTGATCTCCTCTTTTGCAATATCTCACAGCAGGGCTGGATTCTTGAGTTCTGTGCATTTTTCAACCTTCGTTAACTATCTAAGTTGGAACCCTCAGCCTCCTTACAAACCCTATAATTTTACCATAGCTTTTATCAGTCATTTGTTGTCTCTCTCTCTCTCTCTTCTCTTCCCCATGTATTCCTTTTTCTGTAACTCCAGTCCTTGCTCTGTTGCATTCCTCTCTGTTATTGTTAATCTCAGATCCATTTAATAGTCAGTCTGTTTTCTTCTTTCTGACCAAATCTAAACCAATCTCATAATTTTTTGTCAAAAATATTTCAATCTCAGAACAGAATAATAGAAATATCATGGTCGGCCAGTGGTGATGGTGGTGGTGAAAGAGTGGAAAATAGCCAGGATGAATGGAAAACAAGCTGGATTTTTGAAGTGACTCACTAGGCACCTTTGGACGGCTTTGTCTAATCATTTCTTATGTCTAACAGAATGGGACATTCAAACATCTAACTCTCTTACGATTTTTTTCTAGTAATCACATCAACTTGCATCACCATTGGCTCTGAAGCGTCTGGGTCAGTGCAGATGATTCTTCCATTACCGTCTTCCAGACTGGTCTTCAGTTGGTGGCAATATATGTTCTTACATGTTCAGTATGGGTTGCTGGTTGTGTGTTGCCTGTTAGCGCCATTTCTGTCTATCTTCATGTTGAGGTGCCCTTGTGGTCTGTCTTCGTATTTGATACAAGCCAAAACCAGAAACGGGTCCAGAAGTGAAATCAACCATCAGGTTGTTGGTGAATCGTGAGCGATTGTTAATTCAGCTGATGAATAGGTAGTTAGCTCAGGGTTGGGGCCAGGCTTAGGCACAGACATATGGGGATGGAGAGGCTGGTGCTCCTCAGGGCCAGGGGGCTGAGATGAGCTTGGGGCAAGTATGAGATGGAATAAAATATGAAAAGGATGCGCCTGCCTCAAGCAAGCTCTGGATCACTGTGGGACTAACCCCCTAACTCCAGGCTCCCGGACTGGGTCTGAGTGCCCAGTTCACTTGGGAGGATGTCTCAGTGTCCCACTGCAGTATCTTTTATCGTCACAGGGCCTCTATTGCACCAAGGAGGTAGTTTCAAATTAGATGTGATCAAATTTGATCTCAGGCATTGCACATGGTAGAATCTTCAAACTGCTTCCACCCCTGATCTTGTAGCCCTTGGCTGACACAGTTTTGATTTTTCAGACAGGGTTTACTGTATTTCAAATTATTCGTCCAGAACTTCATGATGTGACTTTTCTCATCGATAACACTTGTTCTTCAATTCTTCTCCTGCAATTTATATTTAAGTGGGGCAATTTTGTCATCATCTCAGGAATTTATCAGGATATGGCAAGGGGCACTCTGTTGGGCTAGTATTTGCATTTCCTGTGGTGAACTTACAAGACGCATTTAAAGAATGGTCGAAAACTGGAGCAACTCTGAGATATCCCAATTTTAATTAATAAGTAGAGACAGTTTAAAACTGGGACTCATTTCCATCCTGACTCATTTCATTGAGACTCTAGTAATGAAGTCAGTGAAACTGGAACTTTCAGGTTCTGTTCCAGAGTGGCAAAACTATTAAAATACTTACATTTGTAATGCCTAGATGACTGTGGTGATCGAGCTGAACATACTCTCTGATAATGGATATCACTGGCTTCCCTTAAGGATAAGCAGCGCGATGAATAGATGGATGGATGGATCTGTGATATATTTAGAACAAAAGTATCTGATTTAAGGTCAGTCGTGAGTCTTAGCTCAGACGTACCTGTACATCAGGACAGAGAGGACTGAACAGTGCAGAAGTTATTCATCATCAGAGATTACAACTAAAAAATACTTAAGAATAGAGATTGGGTGAATTTTAGCCATATGGATGAGACAGTTACAATGTTGTAAGTATATTTCAAACCACAGAGTTCCCATCTTTCTGATAGTGAGTCCTATAATGGATTTGATGAGTCAAAATTGACAGTGTCCCTTTAATATGAATATAATTACCTCCATATTAAAATATTAATGTAATGTTCTATCTTTGGCTTGATCTAGTGACTTGGTGGAGACCGAGAGGTTAATGTGTCGTGGGTCTTCAGAGCTGCAGTCACTGGGGGAGGCTTGGAGCTAGAATCTCAATTATTTTGACTACACTGTGTAGATGTAGCACTATTTCTGGTTAGATTCTGCTGGCAGTGTGCTTTTCCTATTCTTATCACCACCGACAGCAGAACAGCAGAATAATAAAATCTATTGTGTAGCTACTCGTAAAATTCTCCTCCCAACAGCAAGAGCTTGTGGGGACATTTCCTAAGATTAACTTTTTAGTTGACACAGAAAAATACTGCATGACACTCAACATTTCAGTATAGGGGTTTCAGATAGCATTCACTGAATATTTACAGAGGTAAAGTGGGGACTAGATAACTGCTCCCCCGAATGAGCGTGTGGCAGTTACGGGTCTGTATGTGTGTGCATGTGTCCAGGTTCTACAGACAAATACATCAGTTTGTTATCAATGGAAACAGATGCTCAAGAGCTGATTGTAAAATGGTAATAAGTGGCGAGGACCTGCAGAGAATAGTGACAAGACAAATCTTCCTCTTAAGAGCATCTTTTTAGAAACTCCTGGTCTCACGTTCCGCAGTCAATGAATTGCTGCCGTGCGAATAAAGGATTCCCTCCTTTCAGCAGCCGTCCTTCACACTGCATAGTTGAACAGAGCATACAACAACACACAGGTCTGCTTTATGCTACAGGAGTTCAGGGCAACAGCAAAACAGGAACTAATAATGTTGTTCATGCTAGTGTTTTGTTTATATCAAGGAAGGAAGTTAATTTGTGTGCGTAGAGTATAAGAGTCAGTCTTTTCCCTTACTGATGAAGAGAACATGATGTACTGGGCAGCAGAGATTTCCTTGATAATATCACACACACACACACACACAGTTACAGAGGGTGGTGGTGAGGGGCTAATAGCTTCTCTAAGGATGAGATCCAACCTAATTTGCACCATGCAAAGTCCCTGTGGTGACTGCACCTACGAGACAACCATATTAATGTTCAATTAATGTCTGGAAAAATTTACAGTATACGTTGCTCTCAGGGACAGAGAGAGACTACAGTGCGTGTATAAAGAAAGAGAGAGAATGAAAACAAAAAAAGAAGAAGATATGATTCAGTGCTACTAATCTCTTTGATATCCACACTGTGACGTTCTGTTCCAGGCCGAGAAATGCCCAAATTATTCTTTTCGTCTTTTATTCATGACCTGCGGGACATCCCGACTTACCCTCTTACCGCCTTGCTCCCAGTCAAACTCGATCTCCCTCCCTCCCTCTCTCTCTGCTCCTCTCTTGCATTCTCCTCATTCTTTCGTTTCTCATCTTATCATCCCCTTTGTGTGATATCTCACTAACCTTATGCATTCATGAGCAATGGCTTATTTACATTAAGTATAAAATGCAGTATTGTGGGTGGGGTATAAGAGGCAGCCCTAAGAGCATTATCATGTATGTTTTTCATAATTATGATTACTGTTAATTATGCATAGATAGAGGTAATGGGAAATTAATTATGGCTATACATGACTAGTAAATGGATTCCTGCAATTACTTTTAAATGTACCTACTCTATCTAATAAAATCTGAAAGTGACTGATTAAACATAAAACTTTGAAATTATTTTGTGCAAGAAAAAATGAGTCAAAAAAATAGCAAAAAATTGGTTTGAAATATGTTTTGGTTTGTTATGACAAACTGATTAACCAATCAATGAATTCACAAATTCTCTATTTCTGGTTTGTAGTGCACAGACTCTTTTCGGTTTTATATTCAAATATTTCAGGTTCTCATGCATTAGTTAAGGTGAAATTACAATGACTTTAGTTTATTTCAGGTGCGGGAGAAATATTTGACTGGTTTACCTGTCATAATGTGGTGCTATTTAAAGTTTAATAGCCTCATGCTGTTTTCAGTTCAGACTATGTGGTGAAAACAGGTATTAAGCCACAGTGCAAATGCAGCTGCTGGGATAATAAATCATCTTGAACCACAACAACTACTGCACACCATGATGTAGATGGTTTATTTTGGGGAAAAATATCTTCTGGCTATGTTCCTACTGACTCAAAAAGTTATCAAGTGAACACGTTCAATGTTTCATATCGGGATTTTTATGCACATAGACAGCTGTGTGAATATTGTAAGCGATTTTGTTTGTTCAGTGCCTCAAGGTCTTGCAGTCAAATAACTCACTATGCGGTCAACAGTACACAAGAGTAGACAGAAATATTTCTTCAACTGCAATTTAACTTAATTTAAACGATATGTATATGTACACATTTTCGGTCATTTCAAAAAATTAAAAACTATTTTGAATAAAGCTGTCATATACAAGACTGTTGATGATGTTGAGTAAACGATTTCACTGCAAGGTCCACTTAGTAGCTGTTCTGGAGCTTAAGTTAAAGTACCAATACAGCAATATAAAAATTCTCTATTACAAGTAAAGTCCTATATTTAAAACCTGAAATGAATGTAAAGAAATATGATTAGTAAAGTACTCACTCTGAATTCTATGATTACATATATACTAATGCATCAATGCATAAGTAACATTTTACTATTGTAGCTGGTCAAGGTGGAGCTACTGCTTAGGTAGTTTACTTCAGTGTTTCCAAACCAAGGGATCAGGCCCCCGACCAAACAGTCACAAGATAAATCTGAGGGGTCCTGAGATAATTAATGAGAGAGGAAATAAGATAAAACAAAGTTCTGCTACATAGATTTGTATTCATATTTTGTATTTTTGAAATATTACATAATTTGACTTTTCTGGGACCTTGAACAGTTATTTAAATTAAACTTTAAAGTTTAGAAGGGAAATACCTCTCTGCTAGAACTACTAACAAGACAGACATCTCTAATGTGAGGGGGGCACTGCTTTTTTTGTAGTTACAACAACTACTCATGAAGTTGTAAATGTCTCAATTTCCATTTTTCTTCAGACTTCTCATCCATGTCGGCTAAAAGCCTAAGTTCTTTCTTGCATACAGAAGTCGAGAAAACTTGTCATCAGAAGATCCTCTGTATGGACAAACAAACTGCCATTTATTTGTTCTGTGAACATCAGCCTATCATTAACAGCTATAGTAAATACCATCTACCCTGCTGGGTGAAGAGTTTCACAACATAAAACATAACATAGAGAACATAAATTCAGAGGTCTGTAACAATGGAGTGAATCAAATTTGTGTAAATGTCAACTCTCTATTGTTGACTAACAATCAATAGAGGCAGACGTTTGAGGCATTTGGTCTTTTCGAGGCCTGAGTTTAATCCAATAATATTCACACTGAGTTCCTCAGCAATTGCTATTGATGGCTACTAAGAGCCTGACAATGAGCCTGCACAGGCTGTTCTTTAGATTTGTTGCCTCTGAAGTACATCAAGTAACACTTTTGGTATTTAAAGTTGTTTTTAGTTCCAATTTTTCACTACAATTTGATACTTTACTGGATTTGAAAGTGGAGGTGGATAGATTGTTAGATTGTGTATTAGGTTCCCTTAATACATAAAATAAATAACAAATAACAAATAAGTTGTGACTGAAACCCAGATAATTTGAGGCATCCTCAAAGTTATACTGAAAAAACATTTGCATGATCTAAATGATGCCAAGACTGAACAAATGCCACGGCACTCTGAGCACAGTGATATTTGATAAAATTAGACATAGTGATTAATAACAATAATAATAATATTAATAATAATAATAATAAAGATTTTGAGGTTACTCTTTGTTTTGTTATTGTGTGGGAGGCTGGTTATGCAGGAGGGGGTCTTGCAGAAGCATTATACTGTAGTCATCATTTGTATTTGTCTTCTTGGCTTGGTAGCGGGAGTCTCAAATGTCATTAGAAAAGGTGCAGGTCTGTGAGTTTTCAGATATGAAGATGAGAGCGTAAACTCAAAAAATGGGATCCAAATAACACTACGTCAACCTTTCCTGCAGTTACAGGCGCAGTAGCCAATTCATGAGCAGCGTGTATCCTTGAAGCCTCATCTCATTTAGCCAACAACACAGGTGTTTGTTCATTTTCCAATTGTCCTGGCCTTCCTCTGCTCGGTCACATAACATCACGCAGGCAGCAATGTCCTAGTTGACAGGTGCATTACCCAGAAGTCCCCCCTCACCTTGTTTTGTGCCTCTGTGTCCCCTCTGTGATGTATGCGTTCAGGCAAAAATATGTATGTGTCACGAAGCTCCCAGCTGTGTGGATGGCCCTCAGCCCTTTTAATGCTGTGACTTCTGCTACTTACAACAATCACTCTCCTCACGTACCATAATTAGAGAGGGGACAAGATGTCATGTCACTCTGCCCACACTGTCAAGTCTCTGCTTTCTGCAGCATCAACAAGCTGTGTCCATACACGCAGAGGTCTCACACATGGGAGCTGATATTCTGCTCCATCTGCCGGAAACAAAAGGTGTGAATAAGAAGACACATTTTGCATTAAAATGTGTGATCTCTTAAGAACAAAGGTCAATTCTGATAACGACCACTGCACTAGACTGCTGAAAGGCCTGACAGCACCGTTTTTTATCTTCTTCCTTTCATTGTCAAGAAAAGCTATATGCCAGATGCATTAATACCCCAAATTTGCAATTACAATGTGGCACTTTGCGATCACTCATATCTACTCACATAATGCTTGTAAATGTTCCTGCGGCAGTTGGAGGAGTGAAGGGGGTCATGTCCTCAATAATAATTCTGGAGCTCTTGGGGTGAGGGGTTCTCCGCAAAAATTGGATACCTGACAGTGCAGAGAAACAACATTTAGATCAAAATGTAGGGATTTATGCAATGTAGGGAACATTTACAGCAAAATAAAATTAAACTATATGTATATATATTAAATGTTGTGCCTTCATTCAAATACTTAATAGCGACAGTTTTTTTGTTTTGTTTTTTTTGGCTTAAGGATCAAAACCTGGTTCTGCAGCAGAACCAGAGTTTTCTTTTTTATTCCACACATTCTTCTTGCCATAACATGGCACTTACATCACCCACAATGCACCTTAACTGCTGACAGTTAAGTTGGAAGATTCAAGTTGTTATACTAGTAGTAGCTAATGTAGCCTCGAGGCTCAAGCAAAGATGAGGAGTGGACTACAGAGGTCTGGTGAGATCACTTATCTATAACTCCACACCTCCAGATTTTAAAACTTCTAGTCTTCAGATCCAAACAACCCTGACTCCACTGACATCACTTAAGGCAATTTATCACATTTTTCACAGCTCCCTCAAAATGCTCTCATGCTCATCTGCCCTGGCTACAAGCCCTGCTTGCACTTGGTAACATCAACGACATTTCAGCAACAGAAACATACAACAACTCATCAATGGCGACTTCGCAAGTTTGGAAAGGTGTAGAACTCGCTGTCTAAGATAACAACACTAACCCTACAGTGTGTTGAAATGCCAGCATGTAACCTGAAGATTCAGCTGGACAACATGTCATGCTCTAAGCTGTCGTTTCCTCTCCAGCACACTTTGCAGTGTGTGGCCTTAAAACTTCCATCAGGTGCAGCCTGACCCATGTGGTTAGACAGTTGGCGAGGCTGACAGTAACTGGGACCTATGCCACAATGATCCCTGCTCTGAGATAACTTCTGTCCTACCTCTAACCCCCTGACACATCTACAGGAAGGCATTCACATGCTTATCCCATCTGTGGCCACAGTCACATGTACATAGTGATATCATACACCAATGATATCATTGGTTAGGTACATATGTAATACTGACATAACATATTTCTATCATATCAAAATATGACATGGATGTCATACACACACACACACACACACATATATATATATATATATATATATCCACATATATTTCACGTGTGGTTTTAATTATTTTCAAATATTTCAAACCAATATGTGCTTTTAATGTCTATCATCTTTTACAGTTACCTTGCCTTGAAAACCAACAAACATGACAGAGAGCAACGCAACAAATGAATATTTTCTAAGTGTTTAGAATGCAGCACATCTCCATGCGGGTCAGGCTTAGCCAGATGCTCATTAATACAGTTGTATCTTAGAGACCTGCATGGGAAGTTATGCATGGTGAAGTTTTGGAAAGCTCAAGGTCACTTCCTGTTTATTTACACTTGGTCACATACTGGCTGTCAAGCCATTGGCTATCTTGCTGACCCCTCTGTTCTGGCTGTGGTGTACTAACATGACAGTTGCTGTATTTAATTTTATATTCATTTGAATCATCATTTTGTTCTTCAACTCTCAGTGCTATTGTAGTTAACTTAATATTCTCCTTGGATTGTTGTCCACTAATTAGACAAGGTTATTGCAGAATTAGAAAAGCGATACAATCATTTACTGCCAACTAACTAATCATTTAACCTTTATAGCTACAAAACAGTCTCACATCGTCTGCTCAGGCATTCTAACAACTTTTATCTGTTAGCTGTTTTTTGGGGGGGGGCAATCTCACAAATTATTGGAATTAAATGCAATGCATGTTCTTTAGAGAAATTCAAGACAGATGAATTCAAAACAGGTAAAGATCTATGGTAAAGAAGATGAGGTCTACTTTTATCACAGTGTAAATGCAAAGTATGAGAATAGATGCCTTTGTGAATGTATAGTAATTAGCTCTGAACTTTTTCAAAGCCATAATTAGTCTGTGTCTGTTCTCACTTGCCTATTCTCCCTCCCTTTCTCTACATTCAGCAGAAAAAAAAACACTCAGTAAAAGAGACTAGAATGCAACCAAAAATAATACAACTTCTTGTGATCATTAAAATGAGAAAGTAGGGGAACAGCTGCTTACAACAAAATAAACACATTAACACCAATGCTCCACAGTGTGCAATCACAGAAGCCTGAAGAGACAGCTGTCCGCCTTTAATTACAATGACGCTCATCTTCTCTTTCACTCATTTTCAGCATTCTCATAAGTTTCTAGATTTTCACTGTCATAATTTAGATCTTTTTGCATCTCATATTTTATTTTCTAAACTGTGGAACTACTTCTTTAAAATATAACTGAAGATTAAGGATGAAATAAAAGAACAGGACATTTTGTTTTTAGCAAATCACACAGTCGCAATTTTCTACAACTACCACTTCCTCTAAAAAAGCACATATAATTCCCAACATATCTTTTTGACCTCTGCTTTATGCAAAAAAATGTTGTTTTTTTTAAAACAACGTTTACACTGTGAACCCTCCCACACGCTTTACGCTTCTCTTTCACACACCACGTTGGCTGATAAATATGGGAAAAGCAGATTTAACAAGTTTAACAAGTTTCCCTGGGGTCTAGAGAAAAAGAATTGTGCTTTTGTATGGCATATTGTTCCTAGTGAAAATGCAGCCAAATGATGAACACAGAGAATGACAAATGAGGAAGAGGCCTGTGTTTTACAGGAATGACGCTTAATTACATTCAAAGCTGCCATTTAGAGTCTATTGTCCTGCTTGAATGTTGGCAGACCTCAGCACAATGTGGTGACTGCATCCTTCCTGTCTCTTTCTTGATTTGTTTTTCCTCCCCCATTTTAGGGTTATACAGCATAACCATTCTGAACTCTTTATAATTTCCCCAGTAATCAGTCTGTTCTTTTTTCCTTTTTTTTCTTTTTTTTGCAGCAAAGCTTTAATCAAACATCTCAACCTCTACCAGCCAGAAATGTGTTATTCCAACTGAAACACAAAAAAGCATGCAATTACTCCCAGAGGACCTGTCCCTCCTCTCCGCTACAGCTGCAGAAAAGAGGGCAGTGTTCCAAACACATCCTCCTCCTTTCTCTTCTCTTTCCTTTCTGCTGTGTGTTGGAAAATAAGATCACCCAGCCCAAACCATAATGACAGAGGATGTAAAGATGCTTTTTGTAATGTAGACTATGTAGAAATGCACTGTAGAACACTAGGTTATTATTCTCTTCTTCTGTAGAAACAACACCTTATGATGAATAATGAGGCTTTATCCTATAATTGCATAGACCATTTGTACAAAGGTTAATATTTGAGGTTTCTAACCTAGATATAACTTTGGAGGCCTTTTATATGTAATGAAATGTCAGCGAGAACAAATGTAGCTGAAGCAAAGTGAGGTGCCTTTATTCCTTTCTCACTTCCAGTAAATCTGGTATGGGAAGGTACAGTGTGTGGGGAAGAGAGAGAGAGGTGTATGTATGCAAAACTAAATTTATTTTGTAAACTGAGTAGTTCTGTTTATTGCTCTACTGTGCCAACAGTAGTAATTATTATTATTAATTAGTATTATCCTATTGAATGGATAACTCTTTCCACCTACAGTAACTATAACACAATATGTGAAATGCTGCTTCAGCTATACAGGCAAAATAGTCTCTAACCTAAATTGCTCTCTCCTAAAATATTTCCTCATTTCTTTCAACATCAAATACAGTGGTGTACACAGTGTTTTGAGATGTTGTGCGGTCTGGTTTTTTGTGGCTCTACTTCAGACAGATAACACAGATTATCATTATAAATCTAGTGCTATTTGTGCAAAATGTGCATGTTTTGCCAGAGCATATTTAGAAAGACTGTTGAAGAAATAATAGGGAGAATCAAGCTTCCTCCAAGCAACCATGCAAAAGCTTTGAAATTACAAGTCTAATTTGGGGTTATTTTGCTTGCTTGTGTCATGTGTCTTCTGTCTCCTCATGTAATCTCAGACTGACTCCATGATGTTGAGATCAGGGCTCTGTGGGGGCCAGACCATCTGTTGCAAGACTCCTTCTTGCTGCTGAAGATAGATCTTTATGACTCTGGCTTTGTGTTTGTGGGGTCGTTGTCCAGCCGCAGAATGACTGTAGGACTGTTCATATATGAATCTAAACATTTAAAGTGCCTAAAACTTATGCACAGTACTGTAAATAGGATATTTTAAAAAGAGAGAGATATACTAACATGATGCCTTGAATGTTATCACTGCAAAAGTGTCAAATTTGTAACTGTAAACTAGCAAACATATGCAGTAAACGTTTATCAGTGCCATGACAACTGACAGGTGGCGTTACGTTATGAGGTTTTAACTTTTCCAAGGCGCAATCCCACACCTACTTACCAAATTTATTGCGTTTGGGTTATTGTCGGGTTATCACGTCTCCTGGGGTTTGGGGTCCATGGAGTCTCGTTGATGTTTAAACTATAGACTGCATGTTTTCAGCGTGCTGCTTGTGAACACACCCCTGCCATGCTCGCTCAGCGGTAGATTTGGATTGGACAGACAGCCGACTGAGGAAAATGGGAGACGACTTGGGTGACGAGTGGTGGCAACACGAGGGTAATTCATTTATCTCGCTCAACCCTACTATCTTTAATTTGTGTGTCCAAGTGTTTCTGCGACTTCTGGTCGGGGATGTTTTTCTGTAGCCTGATAAGCGCACTCCTGACGTTAGCACAGCTGTTGCCAGAAATGAAGGTTGGTTGTAGCTAGCTGTAAGCTAACGTTTGCTAGCCAGCAGTGGCTAATGAGTTTCTCTTAAAGTTAACTTTCTGCGAACCCATAGCGACAAGTGTAAATTACAGTGTACCGGTGAGTGTAGAGTATAGCTCTGCTCTACCTCTGTTCTGTTAAGGCAAGGGACGTTGGCGTTGTTGTCACGAGCAGCAGGTATGTAAACACGTGTGTGTGTGTGTGTGTGTGTGTGTTTGTGTGTGTGTGTTTGGGTCACAGGAAAATACTTATGTTAAAAAATATTGCCTGGTCTGCCATGTACCTTCCACTGAATCTCGCAATTAACAAGCTCTTTTCCCCGCACAACTTTAAGCGTTTATTCTGCTATTCCCTCCCTCATCTCCCTACGTCAACACAGGAAGTTCCCTGCGGCTATTTCGTACATAGCTTTATGCACTCTGCATACCAATAGAGGGCACTCATGTACTTTAAGGATTGTTGACCTGACTGTTTTGGATAGCAGAGTTTGTTTTCAGTAGGCGTTAAAATGAAACGTTTACACTTATTTAGACATATTATTTATCCGCTTTCACTCTGTGTCTCTCACATTCACATGCATGAACAACACTCATCTATCTTAGTACTTGTGCACACACACTCAGTTGGCTGTTATTGATTCCAGCCAGCTAAAATTAATGCAGTTAAAAACAGCAGTCCTGCAATAAATCCTACTTTAATGACGGTCATAATGTTCAGTTTGTGTTGAAACTGTGTTAAAGACGTGTTTCAACTTAATATTCATTTTGGGTCGGCAGGCTGCATTTTGTGGTGCTGTTGAATTGTATTGCATTATAGGGACAATTGGTTCTTATTATTTTGACCATCCCATTTATATCCGTGAGGATAGAATAAATAACAGAAACAACTCTATAGAGTATGTTTGGCATTTTTTTCTTCTTTTGTTGTTATTATTTTTGTGCATTTACCATTATTGGCCACATCTACATTAAGCCATACTTTGAATTATAAAGTATGGTTTGATGCATATTGTAAAAATGATATAATCATATGATAAAGTACAATAATATTCCAGCCCCATTTTTCAACCAAATTCCCCTGTGGAATATTGTCATTTAGTTCTAAAAATAAGTTGCTGTTTGTTTTGTGAATGACAGAGGTCCATGAGCTGTTTAGCTTTACATATGAGCAGCAGAATTAAATTGACTGATTTTTGTTTAATGTTTGGCTTCACTTTCTATTCATACAACTCTTTTGTAAGGCATGTCCATTTTATGTTGTGGAAACATGTATTTTTACTACAGTTTCTTAGTTCACCTAATTTTTAACATGCACTGAGTGAGTTTTGTAGCATAAAAAAAACATAGGGCAAATGTATATTTTATTGAGCTGATCATATATTTAAGTTCACAATTCTTACATATACTTTTTATTTTTTCAATCATGAAAGTTTTTATTTTCTATAATCTAGCTGCAGTGCTAAACATGATGTAGTTGCAGGCATGTTGGGCATTCTCATGTCAGTGTTTTCCCTGTATGCACTGTGGGAGGTTTTCTGTTTTTCTGCCCTGTATTGAGAGCTATGCTGCTTCTTCTGTAAGTGATGTGTCCTTTGGTCTTGGGAATCCTTGTTGGACCAGGCTTCTGCAGCAACCCCAAAGGAACCTGATTAGAAAAAAGAGGCACAACTATCTGTTAGGCAGCATTCACCAAATACTCTGTCCTGCAGATTTATTTTTATTTTCGTTTTTTTTAAGAGTTTGTTGTCTGTGTAAAGATGAAGTGATGGGATGGAATGGAAAATACCAATAGATTGGGGATTAATGCCGGGAAAAAAATTGGATTGTCTGAAAAATCACAATCAATTTTTGCATAAAATAAATAGTCTATTCTATGGAAATCAAGTCATTACAACATGCACAAAAAGGTTGCTTCAAGGTAAAAAGTAACATAGATTGTAGCTGGTTATATGAGCCACCTTGAGTCATAACAGTCTCCTAAACTGGGTATCTGACTCTGGCTATCTCCTAGTGAATATAAAGATCACATACACAAGAGGGACAAACTAAAGAAAGACTCTCTGCACTGATCTGAGCTTTATACGTATGTTTGCATATTTGAATGTGATGTAACTGAATTAACAAGAGTCAAATCATAATTAATAAATTGTCGACTAGGTGAATTGAAATCAGATCAGGAGATCCAGGCATATTGGGGATGCACACAGATGAACGCAAACATGATTAATGTATTAACTTTCTTTGTTGAGGTTGGCCCCATTGTAAAACTGTAATTAAAAGCAACATACATCCATAGGCTGCACATGTTTTTCCACTTAGAAAGAATGTATTTGC
Organism: Lates japonicus; assembly: GCA_033238685.1. Taxonomy (NCBI): domain Eukaryota; kingdom Metazoa; phylum Chordata; class Actinopteri; family Centropomidae; genus Lates; species Lates japonicus. Next base: position 1,302,927 of record BRZM01000012.1, on the reverse strand, counting down.
TGCAACATGTTAGACTCAAACCTTTATGAGATTACCTATATAAACCCATGTACTTTTTATAACAAGATTTGTGCAGCTGCTCTTTTTTTAGGTTGGCCCCTTTACCCTGACTGACACCCCATCCTTAGTCGCATTTGTATCACAGAGATTCTTGACAGAAAAGGCTGCAAGGCTGACTGAAAATTGACAAGACAGAGAAGGAGAGCTGAAGCCTGTTAGATAGAGCATGGGATTGACTTTGAAGTTTCAAGAATGAAGCCGGGATTTGTGAGAAGCAGTATGACGTTTGAGGTGATGTGTCTTGTGGCTAAATGCTCACACTAATAACAGAGATTCTCATGAGAGCCTCTGTCACGCCAGACTCCAAACTGTCATCAAAGGCGTCTTCTGTTTTCCACCTTGCCAAACAGTGATGTCATGGCGGTTAACGTTTCTCCATGTTTGTCATCATATACCTGCTATGTCAGCTCTCTGCCTGCATCTTTTAGAACAGGAGGTCTGATGGTAACTCCCAATACTGTCAGCTAGTTTCTTATATAGATGGCAACTCATCACAACTTTGGCTTTGAGATACAGTTTATGAAAGCTATTTTCCAGCCAATTGTTTTAGACCATTTATTTCTGTCACACTATGTAACCATCTATTTTGTGGTGTTGACCTTTAAATAGTTGATATCATGCTTGTTGTGTTGACTTAACGGTATAATACTGTGATATTGTAATACTCACCTTCAGTTTATTTAAACAAATTGCCTGACCTACATACAGATAATAAATTGGCTCCTTTTGTTTAACCTTGTTTTCAAGAGGTTATGAGAGTTATGTGTTATTTTAGAAGTTGGACACTGAGACTATATATTTCTCCAAAATAAATGATCTGTTCTGCTCTTCGTTAGTGTGCTTACCTTCAGTGATGCACACTCATATTCTTGCTTGAGAAGTGATTTGTTACATCAACTTATTTTCCATTATATTTGGCAACTGTATCCTTCTTACCTTTAACATTCTGGCTAGGTCTCCCTCCCCTGCATGCCTTACAGAGCAGTTTGAGCTACTGAATGTTAAACGGATGTTTTTACAAGGAGTCATAAAAATGGTTTGTGTGTTTGTATTAGATTATCATTTTTGTGACAGACAGCAGTCCAGTTTCATACAGGCAGTATTTTATAACAGGAAAACCTGTTAAGGAAACAGGAAATGTTCATAATGTGAGTAACTCAACACAAATTAATAATTACTTTATCAGTTATAAAAAATTATGCTGTAACAAACAGTGTCATTTAACTATTCATTTATATGTTTGTTGGCAGAGAAGACGCATTGAATGCTTTCCTGACTTTCTGCAGTTTAATTTATCATAAAGCATGTATAACATTTGTCAGTTTCAAATGAATGTGATAATTTAAGGTTACAATCTGTATTCTCAAATAGCCTGAATATCCTAAACTTCACTAGGTGTTCCAGGCTTCACAATGGCAGCCAAACAACATTTATTGGTTTTTATTTAGGTTACCACACTATGCAATTTAGCTAATTTCACTAATTGCTAATTGCCAGTGACTAATTTTTGATAAGTAAACTGTATTTTTCTGCTTTTTGTATTCATTTGGCTAGCAACCTGTAACAACAGTAAAGTAAAAAGTAAAGTAAACAACACAAACATTTAATGAAATAGAAAGTATTAAAACAGAAAATTTGTCACATTTGCTGTAAGCTCTCACACAGGTACTAGACACACGCTATACAAACAAAAAAAGGTTGTTTAAGCTGCAACCGAGGACACACTAATATATAGAGATGTTTTGTTTTACAATGCCTTGCTGGCCAAAACACCACAAAGCATTTATATGATCATTGTTAACAAATACCACAAACCATACAGAAACAAGTGTGTTAAATTGATCTAGTCCAGAATGACATGAAAAACATGATAATGGCGTTCGTGAATATTGTATATGTATTTTCACCTAATCATGTTTTACTGTTATATTTGGAGGAGTGTGAGGACAGAGAGGTAAGTAGTGGTAGTGCATGCTACTTGTAATCTTGCCAGCACCTTTGACATAACAGCCATTGGTATACTTGAGTCCTTTGCTCATGTCAAGATAGTATGGTCCAACAGGCCGGAGGCTGTGTCATGCCATTTAGACCGACATATACCCCAGATGATGTGGATCTTGTTAACCGATATCGACTTGTGTTGCGTTGTTGACTGGATGTTGCTAGCCACCCGCTACCCGGAGTCTTGCAGAAGACGGCTTGACGCAGAAGCTTCTGTTGGCTCTGGAGAGTATATCCTCACTGTTACAATCTGAATAGAGTTGCAGACCGATGAATGGACTTAACACCGCGGTGATGAAGCAGCGAAGGGAGATGGGTGCGTCAGGACGGTGGGTCTTGCATTAACTTTGCAGGAATTGAGTTCCGGATGATGGTAATTTCGTCAGTGAGCTCCAATTTGTTAGTGACAGCCGTGCTGGTGTAGGATGTGGCTGTGTCTCCAGTTGCTGCTAACCGCAAGCGCAGCTGTGCTTATGGCGATGCAAGCACTTACGCAAGGGCTGCCCTGGTGCTAACATCACCCGCTTAACTGTTTGTGCATATCTGCTATTGCCTGGAATGGCTGCTGTATTGGCTATGTTGTTATTTGCACTGTTCAAGTTAAGTTAAGATTGTTGACAAGAGAGCTTCTTCTGTTTATGACTTAGCATGTGTTGGGGTCCTGTCACTACTTCTCCTTATCCCAGTTTCTCACTGTTCTTGTAGTCTGGGAGGCAGGCTGTCTGCTGGGCTCAGTTTGCACCCTCAGGCTCCGATGAGGGTCTGTAAATAGTTGTCTGTTGTAAGCACCAGGTGTCAGATTCTTTAATTCGGCCTATATCTGTCTAGCTCACTATTCAGTTCCTTCATCTCTTTGGCCAGCCTCTGTTCCTGACTTGTTGGGTCAGTTTCTCTGGTGCTGTAGGAGGATCTGCACTTTGCAGAGAATGTTAAACGGATGTTTTTACAAGGAGTCATAAAAATGGTTTGTGTGTTTGTATTAGATTATCATTTTTGTGACAGACAGCAGTCCAGTTTCACAGGTATTTTACAAACAGGAAAACCTGTTAAGGAAACAGGAAATGTTCATAATGTGAGTAACTCAACACAACTATTAATTACTTTATCAGTTATAAAAATTATGCTGTAACAAACAGTGTCATTTAACTATTCATTTATATGTTTGCTGGCAGGAGAAGACGCATTGAATGCTTTCCCTGGACTGGCAGTTTAATGGATTTATGTAAAAGTATGTATAACATTTGTCAGTTTCAAATGAATTAAGACAATTTAAGGTTACAATCTGTACTCAAAATAGCCTGAACATCCTAAACTTCACTAGGTGTTCCAGGCTTCACAATGGCAGCTAAACAACATTTGCTGAGTTTTTATTTTAGGTTGATATCACACTATGCGTGAATTTAGCTAATTTCACTAATTGCTAATTGCCAGTGACTAATTTTTGATAAGTAAATCATATTTTTTCTGCTTTTTTGTATTCATTTGGCTAGCAACCTGTAACAACAGTAAAGTAAAAAGTAAAAGTAAAAACAACACAAACACTTTTAATGAACAGAAAAAAATATTAATGAAACAGAAAATTACATGTCACACATTTGGTTGTAAGCTCTCACACAGGTACTAGACACACGTCATACAAACAAAAAAGGGTTGTTTAAGTCAGTAAATCGAGGGACACACTAATTATATAGAGATGTTTTTGTTTTTACAAATGCTCTTGTTGGTCAAACACCACAAAGCATTTATATGATCATTGTTAACAAATACCACAAACTCTAAGTTATTATAAAATGAAGTGTGTTAAATTGATCTAGTCCAGGAATGTGACATGAAAACATGATAATGTATGTTCAGAATATTGTATATGTATTTTCACCTAATCACAAAGGCCACTTACTGTTATATTTGAGGAGTGTGAGGCTGGAGAGGTGGCAGGGGATATAGTGATGCTACTTGTAATCTTGCCAGCACCTTTGACATAACAGCCATTGGTGAGTACTTGAGTCCTTTGCTCATGTCGAAGATAGTATGGTCCAACAGGCTGTGGGAGGCTGTGGGTCATGCCATTTAGAGACTGGACATATGGGCTCCCCAGATGGATGTGGATCTTGTTGTCCTCTGTGGTGATGATACTTGGACTTGTGTCAGTGCTGTTGGACTTGTGATGTTGCCAGCTGTTCTGCCACTCCGGAGTCTTGCAGAAGACGGCTTGATTTGCAGCTTCTGTTGGCTCTGGAGAGCAGGTCCTCACTGTTACAATCTGAATAGGGGAGTTGCTGTGGTCGGGTGTCACAGACCGTGATGAATTTGGACTTAACACCCGTGTGATGGTTGTGCCGTGAAGCGGGGAGATGGTGCGGTCAGGGCTTGACGGTGGGGTCTTGGCATTAACTGCAGGCAGACCTGAGTTCTGGATGATGGTAATTCTCTGCTTGGGTGAGGCTCCACTTGTTGGGATGACAGCTGTGCTGGTGTAGGATGTGGCTGTGTCTCCAGTTGGGCTGCTAATCTCAAGCGTGGCTGTGTTGAGTGTATGATGCGGTGTTACCTTGATGTGCAAGGGCTGCCCTGGTGTGTGTGCTAACATCATCACCTCTCCATTAACTGTTTGGTGCATATCTATGCCATTGCCTGAATGGCTGCTGTATTGGCTTATGTTGTTATTTGCACTGTTCAAGCTGTTAAGATTGTTGACAAGAGAGCTTCTTCTGTTTATGACTTGTGTATTATGGTTGGGGTCCTTGTCATCATTTTCCTTATCCAGTTTCTCACTGTTCTCGCTGTAGTCTGGAGGCAGGCTGTCTGCTGGCTCAGTTTGCACCTCTTTGGTGGTCTGATGAGGGTCTGTAAATAGTTGTCTGTTAGCACCAGGTGTCAGATTCTTGATTCGTCTATATCTGTCTAGCTCACTATTCAGTTCCTTCATCTCTTTGGCCAGCTCTCTGTTCCTGACTTCTTGTTGGGTCAGTTTCCTCTGCAGCGAGGAGTGATCTGTCTGCACCTTGCAGATGGACTCCTCAGTCCCCATTAGCCTCTGGAGTTTTTCCTTCAGGGTATCTACTTCTCTGGCTAAGAGTCTGGACTTGACCTGCTCCTTCTGAAGACGACAAAGGAGAAGGTGTTCCTGGTTGACCTCCTGCTTCTCTGCCTGCTCGTACCTGGAAAGCTCCCTCTTTGCCACCTCCAGTTCCTCTGTCAGAGCCCGGGACCTCCTCTGCTCCTCCTTGAACCTCTTGTCCAGGGACTCAAAATCCTCTTCCACCTTCAACAGTTCTCCCTCCAGCATCTCCTTGTCCTGGAGCCTCTTTTGCAGCCTATCAAGCTCTTGGGTCAGTTCTTTGACTTTGTTGTCCTCTGTTTGGCAGTGATGGTTAGTGTTGTTGGGAATAGAGCTGTGTGTGTACTTATCCTCTTTTTCTTTTCTATTTTCCAAGACCTGTAACCTTTTCTTCATTATGGTTATTTTATTCTGTAGCTCTCCATTCCTCCTCTCCTCTGTTTTTAGTCTGTCTTGGAGCTCATCTTTTTCCTTTGCTATGCTCTTAAGTCTTTCCTCTAAATCTGCTTGAGACCTTAGTGCCTGCTGCCTCTCCTCTCTCAGTCTTTCTGTCATTGTTGTCAAATTGCTTTGCTCATTTCTTTTGCCCTCTTTCCCGTTGAGTTTTTCTTCAGCCTGTTGTAGCCTCTCAGCCATGGCCTTTCTGTCCTCGACCAAAGCTACAGTCAGTGACCTGAGCTTGGCCAGGTCCTGTCTAATCATTGCTTCACTCTTTTCCATTTGGCCCTCAGCAGCCTCGAGATCTCTCACCCTGACTTTCAAAGTGTTAAGCTCACTGGACAGTGTCTTAGTAACCTCTCTCTCTCGCTCCAAGGTGCCCTTCAGAATACTGCAGTCCTGTTTGCTCTTAACTAATGTCTCCTCTATCCTGTCCAATTCACTGATTCTGCCATTGAGGTTATCCACCTCAACCTTCAAGCTACGGCAGTGGCTAATCTCCCTCGCTAGTCTGCGGTCCAGGTCTCGACACTGGTCCCCCATGCGTATCAGCTCCTCGTCCTTCCCCTCCATCTCCACCACTCTTCTCCTCAGTACCTCCACCTCTGACAGCAAGCTTGGGGCTGTCATGGTGTTCTGGCTTCGGTTAAGAATGGAAACTTGGTTGTGGTGCTCCACCTCCAGATGCACGGATTTCAGCTCCTCCTTCTTTGCACTGGAGTACGCAGCACCAACGTCCTGCTTAATGTGGTAAGCGATGGTGGTCAGTTCTTCAGTGCAACGCCTCTGTTGCTCGAGCAGCTCACTCAGACACTGTTGCTCCTTTACAACCAGCAGTGCAAAGGCCTTTAGCCTGGTCAGCTCCTCTTTTAGAGCTGAGACTTCTCTTTCATTTTTCTCCTCCTTTATTTCCTGGTATTCTCTTTCCTTTACAATCAGGAGCTTGAGTCTGTTAAGAAAAACAAATGACATTGATGTCAAATGTTGTGGCCTGGTTTAATTGTGTAATCTACTCTTATGTCAGCCTACAAGGACCCTTTGTAGTGTTTACTTAACCTCTTGGTCACAACTTTTACCACAGATAATTTCCTAACTTGTGTATTTACAGCATAAACATTTATTTTCATTTTCAGAACAATTTAAATCATAATGTCCTCCCTACTCAAACTTGTAGCAGAGCCAGCAATACTTTCTTTTCTCCTTATCTGAGTATACGCCTCATTTGTGTCTGTGCCTACCTGTAAACCCTGAAACATGTTTATATGCCCATGTATTTCCTTTTTGTTTCCGTTCTTCCATCTAGGTTGCCTTCTGTACAATGTTTTGACTAGCATGGCAGATGGTCCCTTGGCAGGGAGCATTTGTTAATTAAGAAGTTCCTCTACTCTTGAGCACCCTCACCACTGCACCCAATCACCCTCCCTCTGTGCACCTCGAACGCTACCCCATTTCCAGCTATGAGAGGCAGGAATGTTGCTCCATAAGTAATTACAGACTGGCTGCATTTACCAAGTACTGTCACTCCTCACGGTTCCACAGATGCATATCAGCAATGTACAAATGTGTGTTTAACACACACTGCACACAGTGTGTATTCAGTGGCGATCTCTCAGCAGTGCATTTTTACTCTTTATAATCCATGTCCTCATGTAACTGCTGTATGTATTGAAAAGTGTTCCCAAAGTCTTTTTTCAGTATATGTAGGCAGCCAGTGTAAAGTGTAAAACTTGAACCTGCACATTATATGTAAGGTTTTTAGGTGAACAGGGTCTTTAATTTTAACATTAAGAGAATCTCTCCTTTTGATATTAAAATGCATGTCAACCTTCGGCTGTAATGTTGTGTGCGTGTGTGTGTGGGTGGGTGAGTTAGATTAGCAAAGATTCAATTTTCTGAATGGAGTGGAGGGCAGGTCTGGAAAATGTTATTACTTAATGCAGAGACCATTTATATGGTCTCACTTTTATTTTGTAGGTATTGTCTTTTAAATAAAGTTTCTTTAAAAATCAAGAATTGCAAAGAGTTAAATGCCATAGGTTTTCAGTGTAAAAAAGTTTAAGTGAAACTTAAATAAATGTCTTTAAATCTACAACTTTGATACCTTGGATTGTTCTTTGGTTATCTAATAGCAGCTTAGCTTTGCAAGATGATCTGTCTATCTAATCTATGCAGGATTGCTCAGTGGTAACTTTGTCCGTAACATACTGCAGCAAGTTTTCTTAGTGCCAAATGTTTCTGATGCACACTTGTATCTCTCCAATGTTCATAAGTTATTTTTGATTGGTCCTACCTGTGCTGTGCTGTTGGCCTCCTGTCCTTTAAAATCCTCAGAGAATAAATTGTCTCTACTCTTTCACCTCTCCCTTTCCCGGAGATCCCAGTGATGTGGACATTCCATCCGGAAAACCAAACATTATGAGAAGTGCTCTGCACACGGAGTCTCACTCGCAGTCAGTGGCGCCCATTACATCATCAGCAAGTCCTTATATGGGACTGTACAGGCTCTGCTGCTGTGTGTGTATGTGTGAATGTGTGCCTGTGTGTATGTGTGCTTGTGTGTGTTTTTACTGGAGTTCAGCCCATTCCAGATGAGGTCATGGTGTAGCCACGCCAAAGAGGCTAATGGGAAGGACAGAGTGAGAGTGTGTGTGTGTGTGTGTGTGTGTGTGTAGAAAACTAAAGCTTCAACCACAATTCAAACTCAAAGGGCTAACACTCAGTAGGATTAGCCCGAGCAAACATGTTAACCATGCTACATAAGCACCAAGTCTAATTTAGCATGTCCTGCCCATCTAAAAGTATGCAAACTCTATTACATGGTGTGTGTGTTTTTTTGGTTTTGTTTTGTTTATTTTGTGTGTGTGTGTGTGTGTGTGTGTGTGATGTTCTCATATGTTTTAAGAAGAGACATGTTTTGTGAGTTGTAGCTGCTTTGCCTGGGGCCTGATAACCTGACTGGGATATGACATCATCAGTTCATTGGCCCTCAATTACATCCATATGTCTTTCTCTCTCTCTCTATCTCTCTCACTTACCCACACTCCTTCCCTCTCTTGTTCATCACATGTACAGATTACTTTTTTTTTTTTTGGTTAAATTTGCATTTGCGATTCTTGTGGCATACTCAATGTCTTTTGTGTCCCTGTGTTCCTTTGTAGCATTACTCAAGTTAAATCTGTGTGTTCAGTGGAGCAGGGAGGGATGACTGATAATACTCTCATTATTCTCACTGTCTGTCACAACAAGAATGACAAAAAACCATAATGGAAAAATAAATGATGTTTTAGCTTGTGAGATGATAGTACTACCAGTGCTGCAGGACAAAACAAACATATAGGTCTGTGTGTGATGCATGTTCCCCTCTGAGAGCACTTAACTGGCACTATGCCTCCTAGCTCCAGCAGCTTTCACTGTGAAATATACCGCTGGTGGTATTTCTTTATGTCAAGCAAACCCAGCTAGTCTCCAATTAAAGGAGAACTGTTTCCCCTGTGTCATGTTGTCATCACGCATGAATTTGCACAACAGCCCTAAGAGATGCACTTAAACGTCACTTTTTAGACATTTATGTTCAAAAGCCTCAATATATGAAGTTACTGTCTATGCCAGTTACAGAAGTTAACGATGTAAGGCCTGTATTCTGTGCCTTGTTGGCCTTGCCTTTAATCCATTAATTGATTCAGTACAGCATTGGCTGCCTGTTTCAAAGTCAGAGATGACTGTGATTATGTTTCATCCCAATTGCTTTTTTGTTTGTGATGGCAATAGTTTTGGTAAAGCTGTCATTGGGGAAAACTGTGTTTTTTTAAATAGATATTAGTATATAGATATATTAGTATTAGCTATATAAAAAAAGCTATTCTGTTACACTAGCTGTCAAAAGCACCCCATAGTACTGTGTTAAAATACTATAACCACAGGACACTTTGACTGGACCTCACATAATATCCAGAAAGTTGTGCATTTATTTCAGAGTTCACAGTTGAATCACATTTCAATTGAATTCAGTTGAATCAACTGCTCTGTTACCCTAGTTCTTTATGCTACTTGCACATGCTGGAGATGAAAACAGGCTGTTTAAATCCTGTCCAAGGCTTCTTCCTGCAACAGATTAACAGTGATACTCTCCTCATGATGGATATTATACAAAATGCTATACAAAACTATTAAAACTATAGTAAGAAAGCATTCAGGAAAATCTGTGGTATTGGTATATTTAAGAAATTGGTCTTACCATTCTTCAACCAAACCCCTTGCAAATTGATGATCCCCTATGGGTCCCAGTAGTTTACTGCGGATCACGGGAGGGCATGGTTAACAAATCAACCTGCTTGATATTTCTGCCTTGACCCTGAAGATTCTTTTGTAAGCAAAAGTCTTAGTAAAATGAGATATTTCTCTTGTTGTGGAATGTGAAAGAAAAATCCTCCTCATTCCTTGCAATTCCTATCCACGGACCAACTCCCAAACCAGAGTTCATGAGGTCCCTCAGAGGAGGGGCTGGCATCTGCACCGCTTGTCCTCAATTACAAACATGATCCAATCCCTCAAAGGCATTTCCAAGAAAACCCTCAAACACTGCCGATATGTAATGTTCCCCTTTTTTGAGAGGAGCACGCTCTCTCCTGTTGTCAGAGCTCCTATTTTCAACCAGGGGTATAATTTAAAGATATTGAGTTTTTTTTTTTCTTTTCTTTTAAGCTGCTGCCTTTGACAAATCTTCTAGTTGTTCTAAACACTGCTGCACAGGGTCATAGAAAAGGCAAGCTGAAGACGCACAGAGAAAAGCAGCTGCTCAGGCAGTCTGTCTCAGGCTTTCTTCTCTTCATTTATCAGCACATTTAATAAAATTGAAGTAGTGACTAAACTGACCTCATATGCTCAGTATAGCTAATAAATGGGCCCAACAGCTTGCGATCAGCACAGCAGTTCTGCTCTGAAGTGATGCACTGCCAGGCTCCTATGGTAATTTATGGAGATCTTCTTCTGACACATTATTGGCTGAGCAGGCAGATGGCGGATGTGTTTGAGTGTGAGGGATGGACAGAACAGCTGTGGGTTTCCGTTACAGCACAGCCAAGTTTACTTTGTCCTTTTTCTTTGACTAAAGTCTACAAAATGTTTCCTCCACCATGTTTAACCAACCCAGAGAGTTTTTTCCCCCTTTTTTTGTAATTGACTGCCTTTTTAATCCAGACTGAGATTTCTTAACAATTATTTTATAGATTGGTATTAACTTTTGTACATTCGTGGTCCCCAGAAGAGAAATCCTACTGACTTTGATGATCTGCTGACTTTTCCATTATCACCACCAGCAGGTTGACATTTCAGTGAGATGTCTCAAAATGCTTTTAGATCAATTGCCATCAAAATATGCACATTCGTGGTCTGCAGAGGATGAATTCTTATGATGTTGGTTTACCTCTTGCCCCTCCATGAGGTTGGTATTTGTGTTTTTGAGTGAAATATCTCAACAACTATTAGATGGATTGCCACTAAATTTGTACACATTCCCACCCCCCTTTTCAGGATGAATTGTAATAACGTAATAAAGTGATGCCTTTACTTTCCATGTAACACCAAAAAAAAAGGTCAAGTTTAAAATTTGTCTGATATTTTGGTTTGTGACCAAATACTGATGGCATATCCATCAGCTTTAGGTCTAGTTTAGAGTTTTAATTAGCAATTAGTATGCAAAAATGAAAACTAATATGGTAAATGCGGTAAACCATGTATCTGCTTACCATCAATATGTTATGTCATATTAACATGCTAACAATTGCATTTAGCTTTGCAGCCTCACAGGGCTGTTAGCATGGCTGTAGATGCTTAGTCTTGTAAAATTATCTTTTGTAGATCACGTGCATTCCTTTCTTACATCTGTAGCACTTATTGATGATGTATTGGTGAGAAGGCCACATCAGTTGCAGAGTGAAAACATGATGGAGTTTAAAAGTGGTTTGCGGGTGTAGAATAGAATCTGTGAAGTGTTTGTGATTCAGAATTCAAGTGGACAGATGAGAGCAGGGATGTCTTTTGTGTGTTGAACATGTGTGCGTGGTTAATGCTGAGATGCTGTCAGCCCAGTGGCAGACCATAGGAAACACATGCAGGCGCAGAGCATGTTCAGATAGCTGAGGTCGGAACAACCAGATTGCTGCATTGTGATGTGCAGATGTAATCATCCTCTGACACGCAACGGGGATCATACTATGGCATAAAGTGATTATATGCCGTGACTTGAATTTACAGTATAGTTCACAGCTAAAACAGGTCATCTGCTCTGCACATGGCACCTTGTGGGACTTGTTTTTCAGGGAAGTTAGAAAGAGAGAGCAGTGTTGATTTTAAGTGGCTCTCTTGACTCAGAGCATACGCTTTGAAAAGAAGCAGGGAGGGAGATTGAAAGATAGTTGAAGAGGATTTGGAGCAGGAGTGGAAAGTCATTCAGTTAAATATTTAGGCTACTGCAGAGCAAGATGTAAGAAGGAAAGGATGGCAAGGGAGATGAAAGGGACAGGCGTATCACCATGTGTTTTTGTTGTTTACCCTGTGGATAAATGCAAGCACTGACTCAGCTCAAACCAATTTGCACCAAGATCAAGGAAGTGCAGCTGTGAATACAAAGAAAGGAAATATGAAGTATTTAAATATATATAGGCAAGGGAACATTGTTGGGTGGATTGATTGTGCATGTGCAATGAGGATTAGGTCATTTATTTAGTTTTAACGATGGAGCTGCAACTAACAATTAGTTTCATTATCAATTATTCTGCTGATTATTTTCCCAGACTAATTGATTAATCACTTGACCAATAAAAAGGCCCATAAAATTGGCCCAAGGTAGACGTCTTCAGGTTGATTGCTTTGGTTGACCAACAGTCCCAAACTGAAAGATGTTAATTTTACTATCATATAAAACAAGGAAAAGATCATATCCCGTAAAATTTAGCAGTAGATCCCAGATAATGTTTGACATTTTTGCATTGAAAAAATTACTGTAACAATTAATCAATTATCAAAATTGCTGTTGATTAATTTTCTGTATCAAGTAATTAATGAAATCAATCCTGTTAGCCCATACTTTAGTTAATGTGATTGAATTCAAGTGTGATGTTTTGGACGCATGTTCTTAAAAGGGAGTTCATAAAGGAGGGCAGGCAGGGAGTTGAAAATCCTCAGTGTTGGAGCAGTCAGGAATGTATGAGCCACACAGGGTTCACACCACACCACAGACATGCTGTCTACTCATGTATTAATCATCATTAGACCAATATGAACCACAAAGCCTTTATGTGTGCATGTTTAGGGTTTCCACATTGTATTTGGATAGACAGAATTCTAGTAAACTTAATCACTCTACTGGCATGACTATTTTTGGTCTTTAATTGTGTGTGTGCCTGCGGGTGGATCAGTAAAACGTTTTCACTTTGGCACACAGATGCAGACAACTAGTCTCCTCCCAAGGCTGCAAGCCCAGTGTGGGTCCAGTCTCTACACAGCTAGATTACAGAGAGGACTCTGGTGGTACATGAGCCGAGACAACCAGGGACTGCAACACAACAGCCCTGTTGTGGGCCTCAAATTGCATAGGAGAACCAGTGGCCACCTTCATGTTAGACCTAGCTATACCCACAGGCCACATCTAAATGTGCTCTCTATTTGGGAACCACCAGCAAACCCTCAGCCCATTTACTTAGTTTAGAAGAAGGCTTCATCCTGTGCCGTGTGGTATTGTTGAATTGGGCAGGAGAGTGCCAATTTAGACTGTACATGTAATTGCATGTGAGTGAATGTTTATGTGTTTACAAGGGAGAGTGAACAGAGCCAGGCTGGCCGCAAGGTCTAACCAAGTCCAGGATGTAATGGACTGTGTCTGAGTGGAGTAAGTCTAAGTACAGTCTTGAGGTAACATACACTGTCTGGTAGAAATGCAGCAGCCAACAGTGCCTTTGCTCTGTCACTCAGCCATGAAGAGCATTACAGACCAACATAGACTAAAAGAATCTAAGCCTGCACAAGTGTACATCACAGAGCTGAGATCTGGCTTGTCCCAGTGCTGAAATACTTTAATCCCTTAGCCTCTTCTACAGTAGCTGTAAATCCTCACCTCTTTTACATCAGGATGGATTCTGAAAGGCACGGGTGGATATTTCTACAAGTCTAGCTTCATTGCAGGCTACCAATTTAGTGGGAACTATAAAATATCAATGTTGTCTTTTCTTAGGCATTCATAAAAGCCTCTAGGGTTTGGGTGCACCAACCTTTCTCTGTCCTGCTCCAGTAGACTGGTAAGGCAGTTGCTCTTATGGATAAAAGCCCTGTGGCTCCCCTCTTGCTCCTCTAGCTTGAGTAGGGCACCACTGTGAGAGCGGGACACTTCCACAAGCTGTTTCAGCATCCGTTTGGATGAACGCTTCTGGGCCTCCACCAAGTGGTTGAGCTTAGGGGAAAAAGGGGAAACAAAACAGGGGGACTGTGAAGACAATGTCAGTTTACCTTGGCTAGTAGAAGGGCTGCCCAGGGTGAGGGAGGCGTGTATACACAGTACGTAAATGTGGCAAGGGAAGTTCTAACAGTATTAATGTAAGAGCCTAATGCCAGGCTCATGCTTTTGTGTTGTGTAGACTGGGCATAATTTGTAATCTTAAAGGAGAAATTCACTAAGATTTCAAAAAGTGCATTTTCCCACTTACCCCTAATGTAGCCATGCAGATAGTTTAGGGTTAGGGCCAGGGTTAGGGTTACTACAACAAGGTTGTAGTTACTTGGGATAATCACTTCTTTGCAATTACATTCTCCTTAAGGAATTGTCATTACAAAAACTGTTGACAGTGAGGTCTGTAGATTAGTACAGAACAAGAAAAAAAAATGCTTTAGTTGACAAATGCATTACCATTGCCAGAGAGTAGATACAGCACATGTAACACCTGTAGTGCAAAATAACAAATTTGTGCAACGATGCAGGAGTAATAGATGCTCTTTTGTCAGACAGTAATGCATTCATCTCATTAAATTTGATTATCTGCTCCATATGGTGTCTGGTTTCTTACTATTGGCTGTTGGTACCTTAGCAATTGGTTTTTCGTACACATCCTGCAGGCAGTCCTGCTGTGCTTGGTGGGAGTCTCTCTGCAGGGCACAGAGCACCTTATCCGGTCCACTGAAACCGTAGTGGGCACACAGGGGAGCCGAATCTGTCCTCTCTGATTTCAGCACAGTGATTACCTCATCTCTGGCCTGGTGTGACAAACATCGCAGTAGAACAGTTGCCTTACCATAAATATGTAACTGTTTCACATGAGCCTGGTTCAACTGCAGAATTGATGTGTTAACAAATTATCCTACCTGTAGTTCCCCCTCCAAGATACTGAGCAGAAACAGCAAGTCATCACGGGACAGGTCTTCTCTTTTGCGTCTGCCCTCCCACCTCTCCTTCTTATCTCGCATGTTGTCCCTCTGGATAGTGATTTTTGGGGTCTTGACGGGATGGAGGAGAGGCTGTGTGCTGTGCTTCTTTGGATCACCTTGATTCTAAGAAACCATATCGCCTCTTTTACCAAAGGGGGTTCATCTCTTAAAGTCCACCTAGGGGGAACTGGAGAATGACAAAATGATTGGAAGTGGCAGCTGAACATGGAAACAAAGAGAAGTGTGTGCTTCCGATCAGAGAGGTTAAACGGGGTCACGCATTGTATCCTTACAGTGCAAGTGCTTATTATGTGGCTTTAATAAGCGACCGTCTGATGCAGATTATATAAGCCTTTCTGGGCTAATCCAAAGTCAGAAGGCCTCTTGTCATAACAGTTAGTGTTACTGAAATGGATAAGTGTGTGCCTGGCATTACTTTGTGTGAGGCTTATGTCATCTCATAGTCACAGCACAGTTACAGCAATCACTGTCAGCTTGGCAAGGACTAAAAACTGCCAAAAAGAAAGATGTTAATGACTGACCACATATGTGTGTGCCGATGTGTGTGTATATGTGTGTTATTGAAGCAGATCACGTCAGCTAAACAGTGTTAGCCAGCCAGCTTTCTCCGACTTGATGTTTGCAACCCAGACTTAGAGAGAGAAAGCAACCAGGTTCATATTAGTGAAAGATGATGTCATCTCTGTTCTTCAGCTCTTCTTCTCTGGTCCAAGCTCTCACAGAAACCAGGAACGCCCCTTATTCCCTAGCCGTCAGTCAAGTTTCTTTAGATAAGTAGCTAAAGGCCCTTGCGTTTTCCTGTCTTGTGGAAATTGACAAAGGTAATTATGTGAAATTCTTTAAAACATCCAGAGCTTGTGTTTTTAGTGCAGTTGTTTGCAGTTGTTTTAACACTGATTAAGATCTCCTCAGATCTTTTATTGTTGCCTGTTAGAAATTCTTTCTGAACAGCAGCTCTCTCTCTCTCTCTCTCTCTCTCTCTCTCTCTCTCTCTCTCTCTCTCTCTCTCTCTTGCCATCAAGGCCTAAGAGCAACCTTGAGACTCTAAACAAGATGAACAGTGGTACATAAAGGACAGACATTGACCAAACAAAAAGAAAGCCTTTTAGCCAGTTCAGATTGTAGCCAGTAACATCCCTCAGATATTGAATCCCTGTGAGAGTATTGGCTTACTTAATACATGGTGTCTGCATACAGCTATTTTTCTCTTGGCCTCTGTGTGGAGAGAAAAAGTGTGACATTCTCAAACTCCCTCCCTTCATCTTAATACCCTCTCTGTATCAATCAGGACATGGCTGTCCATGTGTTCCTTCAACCCACTTGTTTGCAGCAACAGGAAGGGATGATGGAAGCTCTTAACTCGATTGCTAAGAAGTTTTTATTAGGTCCCTTTTAAACTATCAGGACTCACTGTGGTCAAAACTGTCCCAACAACATACAGGACCCTATTACTCTACTGCATGAACTCAAGCCGATCATATGTTTTGTTAATTTGGTATACTTTGTCGAGGGGCCCAGATTTAAAGATGGGAAGTGTTTGAGGATTTGGACTAAAGAGGAACCGTCATCAGTCCGCTTGAATAGGTTTAGCCCAGGGTTGGTACAGATCAAGATGAAGACATACAGTAGAGCTGTGAGTTGATGATCTTTGGCACATATTTTCTGTGGTGGCCTGGGGTCTGTTTTCCTTGGACATGAGTGTGTATATATTTCTTTTCTTTGCCCATGCAACTGTGCTGTTAATGTGAGCAGTCAAGCCAAGACACGTGCAGCTGTTTCCTTGCCCTTGGCCTTCAATTGACTAATGTTGATGGGGTCTGACCACCTCACAGTTCCCTCTCAAACACGCACATACACACACACAGATGACATGACTCAGACTGTGTTCTTTCTTCGGTGTGCTCACAGCGTCTAGACAGGCACATGCATACTGATGTCAAAGCACACTCCCACACAATGCCAGGCATGTGAAAATACCTCTTAAATTCTGGCTCTGAGCCAAAGTCAGCCTGAATAATGGTTGCCAGGGTTGCCCCTCAGAGGACAGTCCACTGGCAGGCATGTTGGCGGCTGCACATGTGGATGGCCGCCTTTGTTTATTTGTCTGAACACCACCCAGGGCAGCATGCCTGCATCCCTCCTGTCTACTCAAAGGGGCGCCGGCTGCCTTCAGAATAAACTGTTAACCCTTCCAAAAAATAATCTCACTCAGTGCTCTCTCTCTCAATCCAAGATCTGGTCTACACATGGACAGGTGGCATTTTAACATCTTAACAGTAAAGTGAAAAATTGTTTGGGGAGTTGTTACACCTGTACTCTCACATTGTCAAAACAACTCGTAATCAGTTGAGGTTTGTCTAAAAGAGACATTTGGGACTTCATAAGGTTCCAAACATTTTAGAATCTATTGCTTAAGTTTATTACAAAAGTAATTCCTTTTAAATGTGATTTATTTTCATGTAATAATTTATAGGTACGCTGTTGACCACTAGTAATACTATAGAACAGTGTTTTTAAGAGTGAAGTCTTGTCCATTAGTATTGCACATGGACACATTCTTGCTAGTGGTTTCATGCTATTGCACTGATCAACAGAGAAGACAGAGACATCTAACAATAGGAAACGATGGGTGTTTTCAAGTTTTAAGCTCAGTATTACTGCTCCCTGACTCAGCTGTGGGGAGCAAGCTTCTGTTCTGTTCTGACATTATCACAGCACGTTTTAAGAACTAATTCTGAGATAGAATAAACTGACCCTTACTCTGCATACTAAGCATACAGAGCAATAAGCTGGGTATAAGGGAAAGGAGTGGTAAAGGAGTGTTGCTCAGCCTTAGAGGATATAGAGTGGTGAATATTTATTGTTAGAAAAAAAAGCATTATTTTTTTCTTCTGAATGTTCTTACCCCCCAGGACCGAACAAACCTGGCCTGTGCCCCCCAGGTAATTTATGTTTGAGACCCCTGCTCTAGCTATTCATTCTCAACAGGCAGCTCATATCTACTTTATATCCACCTGTCATGGGAGGCTGGCTCAGCCCTGGAGTCATCTTTGGCCTCCAGTTTCCAGGGTCAAGTTGGCACAGCACTCTGTAATTCATATTGTGTATGGTTGATGTATGTTTTGGCAGGAGCACATTACTGCAGGCATGGTTGGTAAGAGTGTTATAACAGAAAAATTATACAGTCAGCATGCCAGCTAGAGAGAGTTGAACAGCCTATAAATTAATTTTGTCACCAGCCTTGCCACTGTTGTACTTTATGATTATGAGTGTGGTTAAACTGCACATTGCTAAATGCTTCATGCACTGATGGCTTTAGCATAAAAAGAGGGAGCATTAGATGAACAAACCACCTCCACTGCAAGTGTTTTAATCACTCTCCCTGCTGATTCTCTATGCTTTGTTTAAAGTGTTAGACTATTGAAATTTTATGGCTAGCAAATTTACGATTGTTAACAGCAGATTCATCTTGACTCAGTCTCAACTCTGTATCTAGACTTGGTGGGGAGGTATCAGAATTGGTAATGAGAGAGAAAAGTTGGGCTCATGTATAAAACGTTTTACTTTGATTATTTTTTACATCAAGAATTTTTGGCCTGTTCATGCACATTAGATTTATGTTACAAGGGAACCAATGATTAAGAAACTAGAGAATTCTCTTTGAAATATTTCAGCTTTTTTGCAACTGTGCATGTCTTACATATAGAAAGCACAACTTTTGAACTTATTTTCTGCCTTAAATTTAATTCCCTTTCATTATTTAGGTGTGTTTTGTTTGATGTGCCTGAAAGAAGGTGTTAAATGTTTGAGTTTGTGTGATAGTGTTTCCTGCCGTCTGTGCTGCATAAAGTTCCCAAGGCTTTCTAGACTACTGAATGTTGGGAGTGTGGGGTTGATGAAAGGGTACAAACATTTCCTTATGGCACTACTTTGAAGACTTCATTTACAATATGAATATATTTTCCCACTTACAAGATTTGTGAAGAAAAGGTACACTTAAGTGCCATTATATGCTGCTATATAGCTGTCAGTCGTAAGTGATCTTTGAATTCCAGATTGTGGTGGTGTTGGCTGGACCAGAAGTGAAATAAAATTGTGAGGGTGAGCTAAAAGGTTTTAACAGCATGAGGTAATGCAGAACTGTGCTGTGATTTTTATGTAATCGACATACATTAAAAACTTGGCACTTTTCTGAAAATTAAGTAAAATGCTTATGTTCTATTAATGCTAATTTAACAGCTGAAATCTGACATCTTAATAAACTTTCCAAATCTGTGTATTTGGTTATTTGTGTTGAATGGCTTAATTCTCTTAGGTGGTCTTTTCTAAAGCCATTCATACATAAATCAAATGGTAACCATAGTTTTGGAAAGCAAAACAACAACCATTTGGCTGTGTGTGGTGTAATAAAATATGGTCTACATTGTTGTGTTCTGATGTAAGCCCCGTCCTTAAGGAGGTATTTTTGTTCAGCAAGACTCTGTGGAGATTGCTCACTGAATAATGAAGATGTGAAATTCTACCATTTACTGTTGCTTTTGTGTGCTTGTACAGAGGCATGCACTTTTCACACAAACACATTAAACCCCTCCCCTCACTCTGATATCAGATGCTAGATTCCACGTGTATTGCATCAGAGTTTTGCATTGATGATTGATAGAGAATGAAGGATGAGAGCAGTGTAGCTAATATCATCCATGTGATATTTGCCACTGGGGGATTTAGAAGTGAACGAGAGGAATAAGGGTTGGGATTACAACAGAGCTGTAAAGCTAAAAGGACAAGTGATGCCAAAACCTAATTATTTAAGCTAAAGTTTGGCAGCCTTAATTAGTTTTGGCCAGCAGCAAAAGCCACATTACGTAAGTTGCAATATATTGTCAAGGTGAGAAAGGGGTTTCCTTCTTTGGTCCTTGTAAAAGCTTAAAAGCTTTGGGTTATTTACATAACCTTATATCTCTGATTAGCACCTCCTGTACAATATCATCAGGAGCTCCTATCACATCCTGTCCTGACAGTATTGGCTTCATTTAAACACATGAAAATCTGTGTCTAGATCAAGCAATCGAAAGTTCAGAGAATCACTGAGAAAAGGCTATTTTTGTTTTCTCTTTCATGAGACTGAATTCCTCAGAGGCAAGCGTTAGAGGTCAGGTCATAGATTATTTTAATAAACTAGACACTTGCTACACATATCTGAAGACTTTGGATAGGCATGCACAAATTCAAGGTGTCTTCAGTCATGCCAAACAGTTTATGAGGGAATTGAAATGGGGACCAAGGTCTACACCCTGTCCTTGAACATCAAAGTTTGTTTCACTCGGGTGAACTTCAGGTCAACTAGAGCTGCCTTGCTCACAAACAAACCCCTCATTCTGTTGAACACCTGTTCCTTGTGAAGGCAATTAATATCAGATTGTGTGTATAGCTGTTCCTGTTTGTCATCAAATATAGTGCATAATGTTATTAGGTTTCTGTGTGCATTGTTTTACAGCAAGAAAAGCATTCAGTTTAATTATCAAGATTTCATCAGTTAATAGGGATTGAGTCTGTGTGTGAAAGTGTGAGAGTGTGTGTGTGTATGTGTGTGTAGGACACCATTCCTGTCACAGGAGATTTATAGCATGTCCTGCTTTGTGTATTCAAAGTATGGTAGTAAGAATCTTCAGTAGGTAATCAGTGCCGGTCTTACTGTGCATCCATTACTCCTCCTGCTGGTGATATTCCATCCCTGCATTTTGTTGTCTAAGCTATGAGCATTATTGACAGAAGGTTACATATCCTAATGAACACTAATAAACAAGTGCCAAACAACAGCTACCAAAAGTAAAAATGTTAAGACAATGGACTGTATGGGCTGAACAGCTAAGTGCCAGAAGCCAGCTGAACTTGTAACCAGAGACTTGTATTCTCCTGCCTTTCTTCCAGTCATACCACTATAGCCTGCTTGTTAATTTTGTGCATGCAGCCTAAAGTCCCCATTGATTTAACAATAACACATGCTCAAATTGTGGCTTAAAAGCAGAAGCTGCAGGCCTCCAAAACCAATAACTGCTACACCCACTCACCCACACCACTGTCAACATCAGACAATAGCACATGTCTTGAAATGAGTTATTGATTGTTGAAACAAGTACTGAATTGATTTCATGGAAAGTATCATGTTTTTTCTTCTTTTTTTAGAACCAGTAATATAACAAAAAAAATACAGCACAGTATATTTGGGGGAGAGGCTGTCCATGCTGGGTTTGCGGGAGGATAAAAGGTGTAATTGGTTTGTCTTATCTATATCTTTAAGTATCTTTAATCAGACTAATAGTGTAAACTGCTGTGGTGATTAAGAGCTTTT
Source organism: Lates japonicus (assembly GCA_033238685.1). Classification (NCBI taxonomy): domain Eukaryota; kingdom Metazoa; phylum Chordata; class Actinopteri; family Centropomidae; genus Lates; species Lates japonicus. Next base: position 1,281,589 of record BRZM01000012.1, on the reverse strand, counting down.
CTGAGGTCATGGCTGACGACGTTTTAAGCAGTTGTTTGGGCATGGCGCCAATTTACTCAAGTGAGCATGTCACCCTTGAAAACCAAGAACGAAGTCTGAGTGCCTTTTGTGTTAACCTGAAACGTTCCACTGTTTCCTGGAACCAGTCAGTGGATCCTCATTACATCCAGTCACCACCATTGACCATCCATTAAAAGCAGTCACATCTATTGATCATCCATTAAAGATGACCAGGCAGCCCCATTTCCCTGTATGTGATTCCTCTCCACAGCCTTCGACTTTCATTGATCTATGGTTATCTGAGCTGTTGTCTCATTGCCTGGGTATGCATTTGAAAGGATACACTTTTCCCCCTCCAGCCTCCACCATCTGGATTGACTGTGGCATAGAGGATACTGGGGGATAAGGGTTAGGGGATGCAGAAGATATTGTCTTTCTCATAGGTCAGCGGCTCTTCAGGCAACACTTTGGACTTAGCTTGGTTTCTTCACTACTGTTTTATTTATCCAGAATGCACTGAGTTAGCCCCTGTCATCTTTGACAGCTCAGTCCGCTTATCATTAGATGTTCACGATATGTGCCTCTCACCGTGCATTTTTTGGAGCTTTAATAAGTCAGGTGCTAATTACAGACACATTGCATATGCAGATTGGATGATTACACATAAATCAGGCCCTCAGGCATCTGTAAATTTAGAACTCCCTTAATAAATGTTGTGTTTTGACAACATTTGCAAAGATGAAGGCAAATGCAGCTAATTATTAGTCTATTACTCTTAATCTCTGAATGACCTTGTTTTAGCTGTAGCGCTCTCTTATCTTACTTTTAGTATGGAAACTTTCCCTTTTCCTTTTCCTATATATGTGTGTGTTATTATTAGTTCAGACAGACAGTACATTAAGTTGTTGGATATTTTCTCTCTCTTCTACATGACCTCATTAAGTTAGTTTTGTGCTAAAGGGGAAACCACCTCTGATGCCTTACAACCCTTGTGAAGTTGTTCCCCCATATCAGTGCAAACACATGTGCATCCATTTAACTGAGTGCATGGACACACTGATGAATTATCCAGATAGCCCATCCCCTACAAACCAAATAAATGCTGTATCAGCAACTCATCACCCTCAGAGTAATGCTGAATGGTTCCTCGACCAGTGTGTTAAGGTCTTTTCTTGTGCCATTGGTGAGATTAGAAATGTTTCTCAAGCCTAATGTCAGTCTGGCTGCCCTGTCAGCACCTTTTAGTCATTTGATGGTTTGGTCAACTTCTGAGTATTTCACAGCTCATTGAACTCAGAACAGCAATGGCAGTTGCATTTAGTGATGTGCCTGTAGATGACGGAAATCACATTTGAGAGGTGAATTCATTGTTAGATTTGCTCTCTCAAGCAAGTAAAATTTTGCTAATTGGTTACAAGCTTACTTAAGGATCAATACCATGCTATTCTAAAGCACCTTTGTTCATTAGTGGGCACAACTAAACCAAAGACAGATTTAAATGGTCAGTGGTCAATGGTCATAAACACTTACCTGGTACAGGACAGATGGACTGCTCTCTAGTCATATAAAGGCCTGGACTTTCTTTGTTTATGGTCTGTCCACATCCAATGTCTCTGCATGAAGTCCTCCTCTCCCCTGTAATTAGTTGTCTTTCTTCCTTGGTCTTTTATCCTCACTTTCCTTCCAACATTAGAAAGGGATGAGGAGTGGAGGAAAGAGAGAGAGAATGATTGGTTTGGTCCATCAATATTAGGGCTGGTCTTTCAGCAGAAGGGGTGTGTGTATGCCTGGGCAGATGAAGGTCTTGGAATGAGGGATGAAGTGGAGAAGGGGAGTGGTTATGGAATGATAAAAAAGAAAAAGACCTGTGAGGGAGAATGAGAGAGCAAGAATTGATGAAGAACCCCCATCCATCTTTCACATTGTCTTTTCTTTTTATATGGTCCTTGACTGTAATGGCCCCAAGGAAGAAAAGACAACTGTAGAAGGATGTGATAATAAAGACTGGATGAATTGATTGAGAAATGGGAAATCTAAGGTCAGGTGTTCAATGGTCAGTGTGTGGTGTGCCTTTTGGGAGTGCTCTTGGCCTGAAGCAGCAGTGTTCAAGTGTTGTTAGTCACAGTGTTATTCAGAGCTCTCATAGGCTTATAAATGCTAGTTAATTATGCTGCATTCACAAAGTGTCAACAGAGTGGGGAAAAAACTGGATAACCTCCCATTATTCTGACTTAGGAGTGTTGCATGGTTGCATGGCCTTATATTCACATTGTTTAAATCAACTACCTTTTCCCTGTTTGGAGTGGCTCTCATTAACAAGTAAAAGTAGATGAAAAAAGGATGGCCTGATAATTTATATAGAATTTTATTCAGGTTTAACTGCCAGCAGTGGTGGCTTGCAGCCAATTTGCCAATAGTTTGTTGATATCTCTGTACATATTTTCACCAGGTAGGAGACATCATCACTAAGGCTGCAACTAACAATTATTTTCATTGCAGATTAATCTGTCAGTTATTTTTGTGAACTAAATCCAAATCACTTGACTTACAATGATAAAAAATGGAGGAAAGCTGGAAATTCTCACATTGTTGAAGGTCCAACCAGAAAATCTTAACATTTTTGCATAAGAAATGACTGAAATTGATTAACTGCTAAAATAGTTGTCAGTTAATTTTCTCAATCAATTAATCAACTAGTCCTTGTGGTTATAATTGTCACTGTCAGAAATTTCCAGTGTGTTCAGCTCAGAGTTACAACCGAGAAGATGACCATAGTTTTCAGTTTTCTTTTTCGTTTTTTTTACAATACGACATCAGAGGCATGCAGCTGCAGCAGCAGTTACATTCAGACTTAAAAGAACAATTTAACTGTGAGTCAGTAATGGTAGAAACTTGCTTCTGCTGCACTCTTCTCTATGGTTTGAGACACTGAAGCTTTTTGCATCTCTGGCCACAACCCAGTCAGTGATCTCACAGCATTTGTTTTCTGATAGTGATAGTGTTTTCTGATAGACATCACCACACTTGGGTTCTTAAAGAAGATTTTTCACCTCAACCACTAAAAAAGAAAAAGGAAATTTTGGCCTGTCTTGTTCTTTTGATCTTGAAGATCCACAGGAAGAGCTACAAAGAGAAAGTGCTGGTATTTTAAAAGTGCATAGCCTGCAAGGACACAACAATAAAACATGCAGATTTATTGCTTGAGTTCATTCTTCTATATACCAAAGGGTCTGAGCATGACATCATAGCATTGGACGAGAGGTATGCACTGAGAAGTTGCAACAGGGAGGTTAAATATAACCAGATGCTTTGTTTGAGATCTGCTGCACTGTTGTTTTTTCAGGTAATGTTTGTGTATCTCTGCTTCTCTGTAGTGATCAAAATGTGAACTGGAGAAACAATCTGAGACATAATGTACAAATGCCAAATCTCTGGTTCAGGGGCCAAACAATGGAAAGAGATTCCACAAGCCTGTATTTCATGAGGAGTTTGTCTGTTTCCAAGATGGTATGGTGGTTAGACATATCTACTAACAACAAAACCTGATTTTCTTTTCTCTAAGTTGCCTCATCTTATTCTCATCTTACTGTACTCCCATTTGCAAGTTATTAACCTCATAAATCCAGATATATAAGGAACATTTCTCCCTTTTTTTTCCAGATGCGTCTGAGGCAGAGGAGGGGGCAGAACAAGAGAAACAACCGACAGAAAAAACAAACACAAAGTCAAAACCAGAGAAGAGGAAGAGTATAACAGAGAAAACAGTTAAAGCTAAGAAGAAGAAAAAGAGCAAGCAGGTATTCTAAAGTTCTGCCATTTCTGTCATCCTTGCTTATTCTTTTCATTGTTTATTCATGTCATCTCTACAACAGTTGCTACAGTGGAAGCTATTGCAGATATGAGACAAAATCTAGAATTAACCGTTAAAAAAAAGAGGGGGAAAAATAACATGAGAATTATATAGATACATAGAATAGATATTAGAAAATGCATCAAATTAAGACTGTGAAAAACTACCTATAATGCTGTGCAATAATAATAATAATCTATGTTCAATACACTGGTTTATATGTAATGTATAAATCCATTGAATTGTGTGTTCTGCATGTACTTTTTTCAGACACAGTGTATAATTCCTCAAAAGAAAGAGACTGAGGATGAAAAGTCAACTAAACCCCCAAAAAAGAGGAAGGTGAGTGTGGCGACACCTGCTCTTGTATAAAGAGACAACAATTGTTGTGAAGACTTTTGCCTAATGTAGTGGTATTCAGTGGGCTTTGTCTGTGGATGTTACATCAATATGTTTTGTTTTCCAGAAGAAGAAGACAATTACAGATGTCTTGGCCACCTCAGAGCCAAAACCAGGCTGTCCGGCTGACCTGCAGAACCTGATCACACAGCACTTCTCAGACAAGCGCTCTGTGATCGAGCAGGAGGAGCTCAAATTGCAGGGTGAGTCAGGGCAAGTCCCCTTTAAGTTGGAAGTTCAGTCAATATCTGCTGATCTGTTGATTCACCAAGGTCACCGACTGCCCTCCTGCATCTTCCAGACTCTTGTTTCCTGTCCAGTAATGACCTGACACACAGCCTCTCCTCTTATCTGAAACAGGGTGAGTTATGTTTCTAAATTTAGTTTGGATCAATCTTCTATCATCCGTTACTTCTAAACAAACATGTTTCACTTTTGTTTCTTCTTTTTCCTGTTGCCCTTAGTTTGTCCCAAGTGGGCAAAGATTCAAAAGCAGCATACAGAAAAGAGTTCAGTGGTTCTACTCATCGTCTGTAGCTCTGCTCTCCGAACCATTGATCTCATAAAGTAAGTGACACAGCAGTGATGTTTGTTAAATGTTGTACATCTCAACTTAGATTAGACTCAACATGCTTGTTTTTGTTATTCCCAGGCAGCTGACCACCTTCAAGGGTGAAGCCAAAGCAGTAAAGCTTTTTGCAAAACATATCAAGGTATTTTAGATGACAGTTAGTCACAGTGTGATACTTGTGGATTGTGTGCAATGAGTACTTTTACCAGAACTGCTCTCTTTGTGCGTGTCTTTTGATTGTACAGATAGAGGAGCAGGTGAAGCTGCTGCAGAAAGGCGTAACTCACGTCGGAGTGGGGACACCTGGCAGGATCAGTGCTCTTATCGAGAAAGGTAAGTGTGGACACAAGAGTCTCACCGTTGAAATTCAAAGCTTTTAAAGCCTGCCTAATCTGTGGAAACTGTCTATTTTGCCTAGAGGGTTTGAACTTGCAGGCATTGAGGTACCTGGTTCTGGACTGGAACTGGAGAGACCAGAAGCTCAGGAGGATGGTGGACATTCCTGAGGTGAGATACTGCCCCCTGCTGCTCACCTTTAAGAGTTTAAGACGTGTACTTACAGTACAAATAGAGCAGAAATGATTGGTGAATTAATTGACAGAAAATGAATCAGAAACAAAGTAGACCTTCCCTTAGTCCTTTTTCGTATGTGATATATCTTTGGGTTGCAGCCTTACAGACAGGAATGACTTTTAGACATTGCAGTTGAGCAACTGAACCTTAGAAATAAATAAAAAAATACTTACATAATCATAGATACTGCATGTTTCAATTAGAAGTAGATGTCATTTAAAAAGGTGGAAAAAAACAAGTGAGACTAATTATTATTTTTTTACGTGCAGAGTATGTTTATATGCTTTAAAACATGCCTGGCGGGGACCTGTAAGTTTTGTTGTTTCTTTGTTTTGTTTGTTTGTTTGTTTTCCTAGCAACTGTACGTTACACATCATAAATGCCTGTCTCTTTCAGATCAAACAGGACTTAATGAAGCTGCTGGAGAGTGGTATTCTGAATGGCTGCAAAGACGACAAAGTCAAAATCGGACTTTTTTAACTGCATGTTGCAAACTTCCTGATGATCCACATGAAGACTTGATGTTTAAAGCGACGTATTGATGGTTCTGACTACACACCGAGAGGCCTCATCCTGTTTGTTTTCCCTTTTTTGTCAGAGCAAAACCCTTGCTGTGCTTTTTCCTATTTTCAGTGGTGTGTGGTGCCGCTTGTTCGCTCTTGTAATACATACACAGTGTCCCAGTGTGATGGACTGAATAAACGGACTCTGAATGAAAACGGCATCCTTCTGTTTGTTTACTCTGACCTTGGGAAGTCCCTCCTACTGACAATGTGAGGTCATGAGTTTACTTGCCCACGAGGAAGCCCCATTTACCATAACATCCTTTGATAAAGCATTTTAAAGCAGCACAAAGGGGACCCAGAAACAACATGTAATGTCCCACAGCAAATTAGAATAAAGATATAAAATACTCTTCTGTGTCATTATGATGTAAATGTGGTGTGTTTGTCTTGTAGGAAGGAAGCAGTAAAGAGGAATAAAACACGATCACAAAAAATACTGAAGTAACAGAAAACAGAAAGAGGTAGTTAGTAATGGATTGTGGTTAATAAGTAACAGACCACAGCCATCTCCCCCACCCTGCAAGGCCTGCTGGGAAAATCTCTTGGCAAGCAGACCTGTGTGTGCGCGCGTGTGCGGGGAGATATCACTGAAATAAAGAACAGGAAGAGAAGATAGTAGTGCCTTCACATACGCAGTTTTTGGCTCTCTCGCTGTGCAGCAAGTTCCTCTCCTGTCCCCAGCCGAAGGTCCGTGTCATGGGCAAAGAGAAGGCCAAGTCTGGGCCCTTGGCTCGGAGGCCAGACAACTCAGCTTTCAAACAGCAGAGGCTACCTGCCTGGTCTCCCATGCTGACAGCTAACACTGTGCTGCCTTTCTTCTACTTTATGTCTTTGATATGTATGCTGCTGGGAGTGTGGCTGCTTCTTACGGTACAGAGCACACAGGAAATAAAGGTGAGTGTTTGCGTTTGTGAAAATTGCACTTCCTTGTTTAACAGTATTTTCATATGTGGAAATGTGTTAAAATACACATAGTATATGTGTGTAAGAGGCAGAGAGAGGGTGAGACCGAATGCCCTTGTGTGCAATAAAAAAAGGGAGTGACAAAGAGAGGAAAGGTCTAGGGTTAGCTTTTGAATTAGGTAAACAGGAACAATTTGCTCACAATTCATAATCAACTCTTCCCTGTCTACTCAGGTGGACTACACACACGCTGGGACATGCAATATGTGTTTTGAAACTCTTAAAAATATGAGCAATGCAGGAAAGAGCTGCACCTGCACAGTGGAGTTTTCTATTGAGAAACCATTCAAGGTAAATAACCTTTACGTTTGACAAAAATATATCCAGTCAGCTGGACAAAATAATCTTACTCAAGGTCCTCACATAAGCTTTAGCAGGTGGAGTCTGTTCAGCTGTTGAAGTATGTTTGAATGCTCTGATAAATCCTGTAAATTAAGATTATAGCTAAGATTACATTGTCAAACTACTTCATTCCATGGTCAAGAATTGACTTTCTCTCTCAATATCAATATAATATATCACAAATTTATAGTGAATATAGTGTTTCTGATTGCATGCCTATGCTGATAGCCTGTATCCTGCTGCTGTTCCAGGGAGATGTCTTTTTCTATTACGGCCTCCAGAACTTTCATCAGAACCTCCGTAGGTACATGGACTCTAGAGATGATGCACAGATGGTTGGCAGGAAGGAAAACTTAAAGGTAGCTCCACAATATTGTATTAATTGGTCAGAATTTTATAATGACATAAATTTCCAGAAAGAAAAAAATAATTTACTTCAGCCGAAGTAGCACTATTGCAATGTAAAAATAATTCTTTACAAGTAAAAGTTCTCCATTTAAATAGTGCATTAAAAAAATTAAAAATACTCATTATATAGCAAATCTAAATTAAAGTTAGTTAAATTACATATTATAATATTAGATTTTGTTATTACTGAGGCAGCATTTTATGTTATAATTGGTGGAGGTGAAGCTGAGTTTGACTTCTTCATATTCTATTGTGTTGTTAAAGTTATCATTAAAAAACAGATTTTGTATACTAATCACACATTTTGCACGTAAAACCTAAATCTGAAAAGTAACTGTTTAGTTACGTTCGACCACTGCTTTGTTGCTTACATCATTAACATAGTTAAATAATCTTCCTGGGTGTCTACATCAACCTCATTCCTTATCTAGAACCCCAGTATATATTGCGAGCCATTTAAAAAAGACCAGAATGGACTCCCCATTGCCCCCTGTGGTGCTGTGGCCAACAGTATCTTCAATGGTAAACACCATTGCTAATACACACCATTAATCATCATCCTTCAATCATCCTTCCTCCACTTTTCCTCTAACTGGACTCTCATCTGTTCTCCCAGACTCCTTCACTCTGACCTATATTGGCTCCAGTGGTGCGTCACATAGGGTTCCTTTATTACGAAGAGGCATCACCTGGTACACTGATAAAAATGTCAAGTTCCGCAACCCAAAGATGGACAACTTGACACTGGCTCAAGTGTTTGAAGGTAAATAGATGTAACCTTGGTCAACTACAGAATTTGTATTTCAGTTTCTAGTCGGTACCCCAGTATTTCAGATGATCCTCATCGTGTCTGATTTGCGATTACTCCTCAGACACAGCAAAGCCGCTGTACTGGCAGAAACCAGTGTATGAGCTTGATCCCCACCAGGCGACCAACAACGGTTTCATCAATGATGACCTGATCGTATGGATGAGGGAGGCAGCCTTCCCCAACTTCAAGAAGCTCTATGGGATTTTATACCGAGCCAATAACCCCTTCACTAAGGGGCTTCCAGCGGGGACCTACAACATCAGCATATCCTACAGTATCCTTTCACTCCTGATAGGGATGGCTTTATGTGGGAACTTAGGCGTGGGTTAAAGTCGGTTATACAGGTCCCATTGTGTGCATGTGTTTCCTTTGTCTCGGGGACTATTTTAAGAGTACATCCCAGCTATTTGCCATTGAGCTTCCCTCTATGATCACCTATTTTTGGCCTTGACCTCTGCCTTTCCAGACTTCCCTGTGCAGTACTTCCGAGGCAGGAAGCAAGTGGTGCTGACCACGCTGACCTGGTTTGGAGGTCAGAACCATTTCCTGCCAATTGCTTACCTCGTAACCAGCAGCCTGATCCTACTGATCGCTGTCGTTCTCACGGTGGTGTGGTTGAAGTTTGGAAAGAATGGAAAGAACATGGAGGAATGAAGAGTAAAAGGTGATGAGGAGTGAGATTGTGAATGAAACTCACAAGCAGCTGAAAACTGATAATTGATGTGCTGCTTAGGAGTTGATTTAAAGAGACAACAAATCCTAAATGACAAGAACATTGATGTGAGCAAATGAAGAATAAGGAGAATGGTTTAAAAGAGAATGTTAATTTGGTGCAATACCATAACAGCATTTGCAGAAAAACCAATGAAGGATTTAGTTTGACATCTGGAAATGACTTTCCCTGAACTAAATGATCCACATGTGTGACAGCTTTTGTTGTGATGATGTTGTTCTGAACAACCACTTGTGAAAGCTGGATGTGTTAGCACAGGCTTTCTTTACTTGTTGATTTTGTACTTGTTTCTTTTTTTTTAAAATACACACCATTTTGACACACCATATCATTTAGTTAATAATTATAATATATTTATTATTACTATTTCTAAAATCTAGTCCCTATGGTGTTGAAGCTGCATTTCATGTCATGTAAGTGTTCATGTCAGTAAATGCAAAGTGGAAAAACTACACTTGTGATGTAGAATACAGAACACCAGCAATCAGACGATCCCTGTGATGCTAATTCTTAAAACTGAAGAAGTACAGCTGCATTAAGGTTAGCCAGCGAAGCTAGTGTTGTTTCTATGTCAGTGTTATATGCGACCATACGTGCTTAGAATGCTATTTTATTTAAGCAAGAATTTACAGCCATGCCAGCAGCTCTGTGAGGGAAACAATAATAATGTTTTGGATATATTTTTTAAACAAGGAAAAAATGCTTTATTATCTAACTGTGTAATGTAATTGTGAAGTCTGTGTATGTCAGAAACATGTATGTGTAGGAACACATCATAAACAGACATCAATCATATATAAGGTTCGATGACAGACGAAGATTGTAATAAAACATTTTCTTTTAAAAACTCTTTATTTCTCTATATACAATCAGTGAGAGCCACATAAACACAACCCCTCTGTGACCAGGGAGCACCACAACTCTGTAAATTGATTGCCTTGGTTATTGAGCATAATCAAAGCACGATTGGCGGCACAGCTGTGTGAACAACACCTTCCCTTGGGGGCGGGTTGCTGTTCTGTAAAGTTCTAAAGCAGCTTGTTCCATTTTTCACCCCTGCCACGTTGCGTTTGGTCGAGTCAGTACCACAGGTGGACAGGAGAGGAATGCAGTCTACTGGTGCTACAGACAATGACTGAACACATCCTACTACAACAATAAGCCACTTCATCACCAGTCCCATAAAACAAGAACACACAGGACTGACATATGGAAACAGCTTACCACACATACAGATGTTGATGCACATAGTTACAAGGAAGGAACAAGTCACACCAAAATGCATTAGGACAGATCAAACACCCATTTCGACACAAGACAATCACCATGATGCACAAATAAACAAACACACAGGAAACTCTATGAATTATCAGCTGTAACAGATTTACCCATCTACCTCTTCTCTCTGTACCTTTTTGCTAGAACATCCTCTAACTAGGTCTTTAAAAATTTTGTCCTACATTAAGACTGCTTTAATATTTATTTGGCTAATTTTGCAATCTTGGCACAGTTGTGAAAGTCAAAATCTGTTGTGAATCAACATTGAATAAACACAGAAAAGGCAACATTTGGTCTCCAATACTACAAAAAGTATTTTCTCTTTGGGGAGTTTATTGGATTGATTCTCCAGATTGGCCTCTTCAGGTTAACATCTGACACTCATTGTCAGTAAGGTGTCTACAACAGTGCAACCACAATTTTCTTTATTTATAGTAAGTGAAGGTAGGGGTGGGGTATTTTTTTAATGAGAGTCTCTCCTTATCAGCAGGATGTGAAATAAAAAATAAATATCAGTAAATTACTTGAGAGTTTTAACAGGTTTGCATTAATGGAATTACTAGAACTATTCACAATTTCAAGTCATGCTTTTAAACAAAGTAAGACAAAACGTACCATGAGAACTAGTTTCTCTAGAAAGTAAGAATTCTTTGACCTTTAATGAGGGGTACTTAATGCAACATGCAATTAATTCAGTAAGAGAACCCTTAGATCTGATTAAAGTAAATTCAGAGGCACATTTCAGTTAAACCTGGTTTAGTATGTAACAGAATAACAATGGAACAATGGAAATCACAGTTTCACAGAATGCAAGAACTACTTAGAATCACAGAACAGGGACAAAGTCTTTATCAAATAGTAGTCAGCTTTCTCCTTTTCATCCCTCCGACTCTCACACCTGGCACAAACACATTCATCTTTGTGGTTTCAGTGATAGGACTGTAATGGCACTACACAAGCAGATTGTGGCCATGCAGAAACAATTAGGCAATACAGACATCTCCAGATGAATCTAAAGCTAAGGTAGTGTTCATTCAAGACTCAAGCCCAGGCTCCAGGGCTCGCAGGTTCACACCTCCTCATCCCTCTGACAACCTTCTGCGTTTGTCCATCGGGTTGCGCCGAGCAGTGAGGGGCAGATTAAGGCCATGTGCATCCCGACTCTTCAGCTCTGTCCCGTTGGCTTCTGAGTGCAACTCTGAGGTACCTGATAAGTCAGATCCTCACTGGGCGTGACCTGTCCAGTGGCGTTCTTCGGTGTATCGTAAGCCGACCTCCCCGACTGGCCACTGTCTGTCCGGGTGAGCAGGGAGGTGGGCCCGGCGCCCATGAAACTACACACAGCGGTGGGCTGGTTCAAAGAGGAGCCCCCTGATGGGTGGCAACCCATATCAACCACAATGGGTGTGGCATATTCAGATCCTGAAGCTGGCAGGGGTTCCGCGTAGGCGTGATATACGTCGGGTGAGATGGGGGCGTCGTACAGGTCTGGATCTGAGTATCCTGGGTCAGGCCCCTCATCTGGTTTAAAGGTCGAACGTGCACCTAATGTTGTAACACCACTCACCAGCGGCTGAGCGTATTCTGAAGAGACAGCATATTACAGTATATTAATAACCACAGATATCTTGCAGTTTATAGCTTACCCAGTGTCCAACAGTCATTTTTAAAGAACTATAACCATGGCTGGAAACATCCAGTCAGTCAACGCCTGCATGTAAAAGGTACCCTGTGAAATTTTTGACCACCAGTATCACTGTAGAGTAGTATTATTCACAAGTAAGTCCCTCACGCTGTATTGTGCACGTGTGTGAGCATGCAGGTGACATGATGCTGATCCACTATTCCACTCATCAGCAGTTGGTGGCAGTAAGCGTAGCTGTGTGCCAACAAATGCGGTGAAGACAAAGAAGACTACAAGTTGTAGCAGTAAACATGGATGTGAACGATGTACCATTTTGTTAAATACAAAAGCATTGCTTTCCAGATGTTTATGGCTGTTTAAAGGAAATGCCTTCGACACTTTTGGTAGACCTCAAAGAAGAGAAGAAATGCTATTTTTTTTTCTTTGTTTACAATAAAACTCCACTGTGCACCTTTAAATCATCCGATGTCTTGGCCAGTATTGCTGGTGTTTGACTAGCCGTGTAGAGCCAGAACAGTTGTAAGACGTCTTCCTATTTCCACACAACTCTGTATACAACAGTCGGCAGCTGTAATGTGCTTTTAAAGACAGAGTTGCTGTGGAAGAGGTTTCACAACATTCAAAAAGAAATGTTTTGCAATGTTTTACGGGATACACAATGCACTCGGCTTTTTTGTTGTGTTGTAAGTACACAGGCATTTTGTTGGCAAACACTGAATGTAAATAAAACTGTCTTTCTGACCATTAACTGTTGAGTATCCTACACAGACACGATGAAAGCATCTCCTAAGAAACAGGAAAACAAGCTGCTTTGCACTCAGAACAGCTTGTTACTTCAATAGTCACCATGTTGAACATTGTTTACCTGCAGGTTCAGCATGTAGCCGTGGTACAGCACCTCTCCCTGTTAGCCGGCCCACCTCACTGCTGCTGTACCGAACTGAATCCTCAGTCTCCACCATCTTGGATGGCAGCAGCTGCTTCATGCTCTTCCACCAGTCTACAGCAGAAGCACATGCACAGAGTTGCACCAGCAAACTCTAACCAAGCGCACATACAGAGCTAAGAGCCTACAATGCAGAGTGGACACATACCTGTGCGATCCCAGTGAGGAAGGTCGTATGTTCCCTCTGAGCTCTTTTTCCTGTCGACAGGGAAAAATAAAGTAATGGCGGCAAAAATTGAATTTTTTAAACACCTGATAATGAGAAGAATATACACCTGTTCTTCCAGTGCAGAGCGCAAACCACAGTCAAAATGAGAGCAGTCAGAACCATGACCAACACAGGAACCAGAACTGCTGCTAGCGCCACACCTAAAAGCAAAGATACTACAGTAAACACCAGATAAAAATAGTCTGTATTAGATATCAAGCCAGTTTTTTTTGTTTTTTTATGAAAGTCTGACGCACCTTTGCTGTTGTGGGGAGGCATAGTGGTGTTTCTTATGTCTGGGGTGTGTGTGGTTTGGCCAAGATGAGGTGGGCATTTTGTACCCGCAGGAGGTGGAGTATGACGAGGGGGTGTCATCCTCGGGCCCGGCACCGTTCTCCGCCTCGCTGTCCAAAACAAACAAACCAAAAAAAAACCTTACATCTCAGATCCTTGGAACATAAAACTCTCGTGGGATATGTATTTTTTCTGCTACTCAACCGCTTTTGTTTACCTGCAGGATTTTGGCAGCCAAGCAGCTCCAACTTGAGCGCGATTCTCTGGTGCCATAACGTGGGATTAACCCTCACAAACCGGGCCTCGATTGGAGGGATGAAGTTATTCCTCACCTCATGCAGGTAGTTGATATTTCCTTGGAAAATCTACCATCAAATGAGAACAGTTTTATTTGAGCCAGAGATTAAAACCCAACTGTAGGCCAGTGGTAGTATTTTAGAAGGAAAAAAAATAGTTTATCGGAGCAATTCTTGTTTCAGACTGTGAACAAATGCTCTATAAGCCATAAGCTGATTATTTTCTAACTTGGCAAGCTAATAACTACTTTCCTCCACACAATAAGAGCCTGTGAGAATCCCAGCAGAGAGCAGCTCGTAGACAGCAGTTCCAGCCTAACAACCCGGCCACTAAATCCATATCCATTCATTATTAATGCCCAAGTGCCCTGACTTGTCTACCACAGCACTTAACTCAAACCACTGGCTGCTCTCATTTCCTGCAATAAACATCTCTTAGTCAATATCAGTTGCTATGGAAACAATCCAAGTACGTGTCCCTGCTGCCTTCTAAAGTGACATTTTTGTCCATTTGCACTAATTCGGGGGGGGGGAAAGAAGCATAAAAGCCAGTGACGTAACTGTTGTGCAAGCATGGTTTATTGATTTTTTTGATTGTATTACCTTGTCTTGTGTAGAATTTGCTTCCCTGTAGATGTACCACTGCTCGCCATCATTACTGTACTGGACCCGGTATGCTGAAACATAGTACTGATACTCTCTCAGGGTAGAGCCTGTGGTGGTGATGCCTGGTTGGACATGACAGCAGAAACAAGGAGATGATGTAAAGCTAACTCGACTGCAAGCTTAAACAAGACTGGGGCTGTGTCCAGAATTACCCCCCATTTACTGTATGGTGCACTATATTTACTGCCCACTACTTTATTTGAATTTAGATGAGACTGAGTGTGTAAATCTTTTCCTGGAAACGCTGCCTTCGTATAAAACATTCTCAAGCATCGCATTTTAAAAATGTTTTGTCACCTATGTGTCTCAGGTTCTGTTTTGTTGTGCTATATGTGATTGTTGTGAATTAGTGATATGTGTTATTATCTAACTGTGATACCCATCTGCCATCTTGACCAACTCTCAGGTGAGGTGAAAGAGATAATATACAGTGTGTATGAGATATCTTGGTTGAATGAAATAAATGTATGCATTATATTGTCCCCAAAACTCAAAAAGTGCCATTTTGCCAACAAGCCCACAATTAAATGGGGAGAGGAGAATTTTACTGCTGCTTGACCCTATTAGAGATAACTAGTGATGACTAGTAATGGCCCAAAATCTCAATTTCACTACTCACTGTTGAGTAAACTAAAGAATCAAGGATCACAAAAGTCAGTAGGATTTTTCCTCATGTAGTAGTGTACCTGTGATCCTCTTCTCCCTCTTGAGATCAACCTGCAGCCACTGATGCTGGTCACTGTGAGAAGGTGCCCAGGGCAGCCCCACCTTTTTAAGGCGTGCTCCTGATGGCACCCACTCGCTGTGCTGACCGAGGACGTTGTTCCACTCCCACACAGACGAAGCAGAGAGCTGAGTGTCTGCAACGACGCCGGACTCTAATCCCAGCGTCCCGTAGCAGCCTGTGAGCACAGAGACCATCATTCAGAACAATATTAAATGTTTGGGAAACTGAATGAGATTTAGGAGGACTTAATATTACTTCTTTGTGTAGTGTGTGTTTGCATGTAATTCCACACTTTCATTTGGATACAGGATGAAGGATTGCTGCTCATGGCCCAGAGAGAGAAGTCCAGATGTCAACATTTACAGGACTTCTCCCAGAAAAGCTATTAATGGTGCTTTATAGAAAAAACAACTCACCATTGGTCTTGAATGTAAAGAGGCTGTTTGACAAAGTTCCTCTGAGGAGAGAAGAGCAGGATTAGAGGATCAGATATGCAGGACTATTTTGACTCACTGATAAGTTCAAAGTTGTTTTGCCAGAAGCAAAGTAGATGGATTAAACAGCAGGACCAAACTACATGTTAAATGGAGAACAGAGCGAGGCAGGTTTTGTGAGCTGTAGTGTTTGAAGTTCTTACCCAGTGGAAGTGACATTGTTAGCCAGTGTGCCCTCATAATGAGGAATGCCTTTGCTGCTGACCACGCTGATTCTCCCTCCCACGGCGTTGGACACCACACCTGCATGGACGGCTGCCACGCACAGAGGAGAGGACTAGAAAGGAGGAAAGGAAAGAAAGATTATACAGATATTCCACACATGAATCTCTCTAGTTCACATAACATAGTTCTCCACTGCATCTGACAGCCTGTGAAGATTAGGTAAATTGAACTGATAACAGATTAAAAGGCGAGGCTTTGTTTGAAACACAAATTGTTTTCTGGTTATTTGTCATCTTCAGTATACGCTGTAACTGCTCTTTTTGTAGTTAGCCCACGCTCTCTCTCTTATCAGACTCGTCAGGAAGTTGGCTGCATGGCTTTGTTGTTAAATCAGCAACATTACAAAAAAATTCCCATCACAAGTCCTAATATTGATACTTGCTGCCAGTGTTTGCTTTCACAGCCTGAATGAATGCTGAACACATGCTGTGGCAGCCGTGAGGCGTGTGGGTGGTGTATTAGTCCACTGTGGGTAATGCTGTGTATCAACCTGTGGTCATATTGGATTTTATACAATTTCTGCATCCATATGATCAAATATAGTACCTTGATTTGTATTTAACAAGCTGGATTTGATGAGAAACAAGCCAAATTTGCGTGGTTATCTTTACATTTTGACACATAAATAGGAATCAGAATCAGAATATATACTCGCCAAAATATTTTTAGTTGCCCAGCCCACTCTATATGTATCAGGACTGTTCTTTATGTAATGTGTTCATGTTTGTAAAAAAAAAAAAAAAAAGGATTAATTGGCCAGTGTATCAGGTCAACTGTAGATATTTGACACAAAAAGTCTAAAGTCTAAACTGATTTTCTATGTAGTGATCCACAACTGTCCACCCCTAAATCTTTAAAGACCTTTGTAGTTAAAAAAATATTCATAAAGTTTTGTGGAAGGAACCAAAAAACTGGAGCTAGGTATCTGTGGTACAAATGCAGGCAACATTTCAGAGTTCCTAAAAAATAGTTCCAGTAAAAAAGTTCCTGTGCTGAAAAATGACCAAAAGGTGGAGATGCTCAAGGGGCAGGTTGACAATTTTTGAGGTCAAACAACATACGAAGATTGAAACAGGTTTCCGTAGCTGGTATCATTCCTCCTGTTCATCTCAAAGTAAGTGACAAAATCCACAGTCCTTGTTTTGTGCAAAACTGTATTTATCTGAGGCTTATAAGAGAACTCAGCCGTTTGAGTTAGTCACATCAGAAAGCTACTGTCTTCTTAGTGTTGAGTTCCTTCCTTGTGTTTCCCTAATGAGCTGCAGTGAAAGCACAGAAACAAAATGAGCGCATGTTTTACTAAAAAGACTAAAACCTTGGAAGGTATCCACTTGATACTAACTCAAATGGCTGAAGCGTCATATTAGCCTCAGATAAATCTTTCAATAAAAATTTTCACAGGGCTGTATATTTTGTCCTTCATCACTTACACTGAGAGCATGTTAGAAAGGGATCTCTGAATGGCCATTAAGAGCTTGAGGGGTGATTACAGCGAGCAAAAACTGTCTCAGAAATAAAACCTGTTCTTTAATTAAACAGAACTGTATAATATGGTACCACTGCGAACTGAGACCGTTTGCAGGTGAGTGAGAGGGAACATGCAGTACTGTCAGCCCTTAACCTTCAGACTGAGGCAGATAAAGGCCGATGAGTCAGCATGAAGTCACTTCTTTGTAGAGAGAACACCAAGTGGCATTGGTAATGATTCACTGCCGGCTGCATTCCTGCCCAAACCTGCTGCCACATCACTGGGAAAAGGACAAAACCTGAATCCTCTCTGACCGCACGCTCCTTCCTGTGAACAGCTGCTGGAGTGAGGTGGAATTTTATTAGTGGAAAAAGGGCCCACTCTGGAATTCACAGCTGATGAGATTGTGGGGAAAACTCTAGTGACCCAGAGAGTGCCAAGCACATGTACACATGTATTTCACAAGCACTCTCACACACATGCACGGCAGTCAAATGCTGCCACAAGTGATCAACACTTGCCCCGTGACTCTTAAACTTCCCAAAAACACACACCACATCCTAAAGCGAACCATACCAAACCGCTAACACAAACACAAAGCGCTGTTCCAAACCGCCACACCCTGCCTCCAACAGAAAAAAACACACTGACACACACACACACACACACACACAGACATACGATAAGTGGGATGTGGAAATATGAAAACCAGCACATGGAGCACAGTAAAAGATATGGAGGCAGAATTAAGAAAGAGAAAGTGAGCCGCAGAGTCTGGCCTGGGTGGGGCAGCTGATCCCTGTGTTATATAGTATGTATAATATTTTATCACGCCTCCGCAATCACCATAATATTACAGCCTGGTGACAAACACACACATTCAAAAACGCAAGCACGATTGAATCACATGCATACATACACAAAAAAACCCAGGCATGCACGCACAGAGGTTTTCTCCAACTTCTCAATCACACTGATTCACCCTCCAGTTTTTTGCCTCTCCAGAACACACACACACACACACACACACACACACACACTCAACACGCAGCTCTGCTCGGCACCCTCTTGCAGCTGGACTGGATTAGAGGGTTATTATTTTTCGGCCAAACTATTATCTCACCTCCCTTTCACCCGCCGACCCTGCCCCTCCTCTGTTCCTGTGGGGGCGCCTCGCTCCCCGAAGCACACCCCAACACTCCTCCCCATCCTCCCACCGGCGAGCAACACCCCTCCCTCCTTCAACAAAAACCCCTCAAGCTCCGAACATGAGGTCATCAGCCGGAGACTTGGCACCCATGACCTCACGGCACAGCGGGGGGGGGGCAGCTGTGAGGTCATCAGCCCGAGACTCGCATACCATGGAGTGGAGGCCACCCCATTTACACAAAAAAATGAACAAACTTGCTGCACGGTAATGGAAGAGGCAAAAGATGATGAGGTGGTGGTTTGTGGGGGGTTACACTGGGGGTAGTGACCAAACAGCAGGAGACCAATGGGCACCATGACTCACCTGGAAACATGATGCTGAAGACCACAAAAAGAAAACACTTGCAGTGCATGTACATATATATATATATATATATATATATATACATACACACTGTATGCGCTCACCTCTCTGTATCCATTTGGTATAGTTCCAGAAATCTCCTCAGTAGATGTCAAGCAGCCTGCCGGACAGTATTTGCTAAGAAGACAGAGAGCACACACAATGAATATCTGACAGCTCCATCACTGCACAAATATCTGCAACAAAGCACGCGTTATTTACCTGAACTCTGCCTCTGGGAAATCAGTCCCTTTGTCTAGACAGGTGATTAGATCTGTAAAGGCAAACAGACAATGTCAGAACTGGTTTCTCTGCACGTTCCTGCTAAAGCATCACCCTTACCCCCACCCCCACCCCCACCCACCCTTTTTCTTTCCGTTTCTCTTTCTGCTGGGATAACCGTCAAAAAGTAGTGACAAACTGCGCAGTACAACTTCCCAGAAAATGACATCTTCAAAATATCCCACACAGCCTAAAAGCCACGAGATATCTGTTTAAGAAACGATTCGCCAATGATCAAAATAGCTGAAACAATTTTTTTTGACCAATTGACCAGCCAACTAAGCGTTCAGCTTGAATTCTTTTCTAGATCTGAAATGATAGTCGACTAATTGATTAGTCTATGGTCACAAACTTAATGGCAATGACTTTGATAAACTATTGACTGTTTCAATCATTCAATTGCTGGTTCCAGTTTCTCAAATATGAGGAACTGAGCCCTGTTTTTTCTTTACGGATTATTCTGGTCAGTTGTTTAGGCCGTAGAATGTCAAAGAATAATGAAAATGCCCATCACAACTTTCCAGTTTCCAAGGTGAAATATTTAAACTGCTCGTTTTGTCCAACCAGCACTGCAAACCCCCCAAATATTCAGTTTAATATAATCAAAGACTAGGAAAACCAGAAAATGTTCAAATGTGAGAAGCTGGAATTCACTGATCAAAATTGTTGACATTTTTTTTCTGCTGACAAACCGGCTCAACTCAAACTCAACACATCAAAGTCGTTCTGTATAAAAATGTGTGCGACTTGAGTGTTTTGTGTGTGATGAGGCACACCACATACGTCAGGACAGGATGGTGTGGGCTGCTGGGAATTCTATGTAAACCCTGTGGTGGTGGTCATCTTCTGCGAGCTTTGACCACATTATCAAAAAACCCATATATCCAGCCTGTGAGTCAAACTGACAAACACCCCCAACCGCCACAAGTCGCCATGGTGACTGATTTACTTAGCTGTACCAACTGTCTGCCTGATCATTACATGACCCAAAAAAAAATGCATCGGTACTTTAGTGGAAAAATTAGACTGACGTTTGCCTCCCAGTGTGATTCACTCACACCGAGATGACCACTAAGACAGAATTATTTCCCTCCTGCACACCACGTCACTGTTTTCTTCTTCTTGTGGCTTCAATTATCTCTTTATCTGAAGTCACTGAGATTTTTTCCACATAACACAGCACGCCCTCCAAAAACAGAATCACTGTCCTTACCAACAACATTCTTATTAGAGAGATAATCTGCCAATTTTAGGGCATTCAATCTGTAGAATGTCTGCATTAAGTATGCAAATTACACAAGTGCTGAAATGAATTTTAGTCAAATTATCATCTTTTCCATTAGTCGGGCAACTGAAAACTAAGTACCAACAGCTTTAACAATTCATTATTCCGTGATTTATCAAGACAAAATGCCAAAATTCTCCTATTCAAGTAACTCATTTTTTTCTATAAATAATATCCTATGTAGCCTGTATAATCATTTTTTATACCTCAAGTTTTTGTTCACGCTGCCATTGCGGTGTTCATTCAATTATATTTTTAGTACTGAGGCTATAGTTAGTAATGGTGTTGTACTGTATATTCTGCGCCTATATTCAGGGCTGTTGTATTGGACTGCATTATTATTGTAAAGGTGTACCTGAGACCACATTTAGGACAACTTAATGTCCTACAGTAATGATAAGTCACTTGTTTTTAATGAATCATAAAAGCCTATGGAAGGAAATCCTTATTATTATTTTCATCTACAAACACCATTGTTAGGATCGGGTGACAGAAACTCTTCTCACATAATAATCCATCTATCACATTCACGTTAATTATCGCACTCCTACAGTAACATGATATCACATTAGAGGATAGTTGGCAGCTTCTCACAGAGGGGAAGCCTTATAATAAAACCACAAAATATTACCACTTTCCACTCTCAATTACTCTCACTTCCTCTCGCTCCTCGTTCCCATTTGTCTTCATGTTGTCACTGACAAGAAGTTTTCCCACTTCCTGAAATGTCTGTCTGCATCATCCTCTATCCCTCTCTGGTATTGTTTACCAGCCACACTCCACAGAAACCCAACCAACAACCACTAAATGACAAATACAGTAACAATAAATTGGATCTTTGTTCACATTGTGCATTTGTAGACATGAAAGGCTGTTAAACTGAGAAACCTTTTTCAACAGCGATAAACACATCTGCTGATGCCACTCCTCTCTGTTCAGTACTGTCTGTTCTCTCATTTAATGGGCGGGGGGGCACGCAATAATTTGAGACAATGCCCATAAGCGTGATGACCCTGCACACTGCAGCTGGAATTCCAGATATGTGGCTGATCAGAATATACCATTCACCACAGAGCAGCTCCTGATCTGCTCTGTGTGTTTAAATACACACTCGTTGGTGAGCAGACACCACAACGTAAACGCGATGAGTGTCACAACCACAGAACTACAGACACAGCCCTCCATTCAGCTCAAGTCATCTTTAACTGTTACTCTGTTCTTCAATTTATGAACTGCGGTCACTGTTTCTTCCTTGGTCCAATAATATACATTGGCCCTGAAGACAAAATACATACAATAACATTTTATAAAATCCATCATGATGTTTTTCCTGAAATGTGGCGTGTCCAAAACTTTGGAATCAATCCAAAACAGCACAGTTGGAGGAAACACCCAAACCCATCGTGCATAAAGTCATTTTCAAAAAGATACCTAATCCAGACCAAGGTGATTGTCAGACTTTATATGAGTTTACCCAAGAATAATTAGACTTGATCTATGATGCAGTCAACCCGCTGTCAACAGACAATACTTTCCATCTCACCTTAAAAAACACCTTTTTGTTATCCACAGGCACATGGCAATGTCAGAGCACCACTTCTGTTTGACCTGAATAATCTACCTATAATCTAATCACTGGATGGATTGACACAAGGATTTGTGCAAACATTCATGGCTCCTAGAAGATTAATCCTACCGATTAGTGTAGTGTAGTTGTCAAAACATTTGTTAGCTCCAATTTCCATAAATTCATGTTTCAATCTGGAAAAGACAAATATCATAGCATGTGATGAAATCTGGCTTCAGGAGTTCCTACGCACACTAAGAGTATGAAACTTCGGAAAACCAAAAACTGCACAGTCATCAAGCTACAGACGAGGTTGTGTTTATATTCTTCAAAGCTGGTGTAAGCAGAGATATGAAGTTTTCACAGAGTAACAGTGAACAGAGAACTTGTCTTTCCAGGACAATCTAATTACTTCAGAACTGATAAAAACATAAGGATGTGGTGCAGAATGAAACAGCTGTGACTTATACAGCCACACATGATCTCCAGAGCAACTTTTACACCCAGGGCCAAAACAGAAATGTAACCAGGCTCGATACTGAGATGACTTCAACAAAACATCATTCTTGTAACCCCCACCTCCCCACCCCCACCCTGCTGGCTGGGACCTACAGTTGATCAACAGATGAGTCACAGACAGGCGAGTGAGCGGAGAGCTTTGTTACCTGCGTGTTCAGTGGTGGAGTAGGATAGGTAGAATCCACGTCCAGTGTGGTGGGTCCCACTCATGAACTGGACAGTGACCTGGTTGCCAGTGGACTCGATGAGCTCTTTAACCTTCAGACCCAAACCGCAGTACTTTACTGTTCAACAGCACAGGCAGCCGCAGGGAAAAAAAAAAAAAGACACAAGAGATGCAGGCTCTGGTTAGTTACACAAGTCTGTTTAGTTTTACATATATAACCACAAACGTACCAGTCAGCATGTATTATATTGGATAATAAAACAAAAAAGGATCCTTGTGTAGTGGTTGGTGTAACTAACTGGGCTGTACATCACAAGAGCCATGGGAGCGTCTCCCTTATAATCTGGGGCAGGATGACACAGCTGATATGTGAAAGACTACACTGACACTGTATTTTAAAAATTCACAGTTTCAGTTTCTGCAGGTTTTCCAAGTTAAATTTAAGACTTTTACATAACTTTTCAGCACCACATAGAATGTCATTTAACATCCATTTCACAATCATGCCAGTATGTCAGAAAACCAGCAGGAACTATATGTCTGGTAATCTTTTATTACTATATCCAAACAGTAGATAACAATAAGTGGTAATAATCTAATTCATTGAATTAACACGACCTGGACCCAGACAAGCAGCAGCAAATGGATGCATGGATTGAGCATTTCTTCTGCTAAAATCAACACTTTCTTATTATAAGTTATTGAGTTTTGTAGCTACTGTATGTCACGGGAGTGACACTGTTTGCTACATATCTGATGGTGCTGACTGAAACTCCACAAAAAGGGTTTGAACAGCCACCTGCACACACAATCCTAGTATCGCCACAGTCTCACTTTCAGTTCATATGTGTAATACATCTCCCAATAGCCTGCATCAACATTACTGCATGGCAGGCAAGAGAAAATATTTTTTTAAGTAAATTCAAGACTTTTTAGTATCATTAAAGCCTTTTCTTGAGGAAACTAAATTCAATGCTTTTTAAAGCATTTCATGACTCGCAGATACCCATGGAGTGTACCTTTAAGTCCACGGCATTTCAAAAAAATCGTTTTGGGATCACCCAAACATGGAAATTCTCACATATTCTCATAGTGAGGTGCACTTACAATCCAGCATTTTCCCAAACTATTTGAAAGGGACTAGTTAACCAGGTTATCGCAGTACATGTTAATCCAAGCTCTGATTCTCTGATGTAACCTATTGTCTCCAAGTACTTTGCTTTCTTTTACGTGTAAGCAGACAGTCAACAAGTACAGGAGATAAAGATACACATTCAGTTTAAGAGATTGCAGACCCCCAAACCACTTCAATCCCGGTCCAGTGTCTACTCGCCAGTCTCACCAATCTCACTCCTCGTGGCTCCAACGCCGTTGTAGAGGCGGAGGTAGTTGACCTGGCAGTCGCTGTTTTCTATGTCCAGCTCAGCAAAGCGAAAGTGGACCCTGTTGCCACGAGGCACGCTGATCTCCCACTCACACACCGTGTTGTTGGGGTATGTCCCCGGGTAACCCAGAGAGGACAGAGTCCCACTGCTGGGGCCGAGCACACTGGGGCCACAGCCATCACCTGCAGGGCAAACACAAACACACTGTTCCAGGAAAAAGGAGACAAGAAGAAGAAGCCCAAACCAAGACTTATTTCTGATTTCAGACTTTTAAACTAAGATTTCTGAAACAAACTTTTGAACCACTTTTTTGTAATTTAATAAACAAATAATAAGTTCTAATACTAGTAATACAGCTATGTAAATTGGAACACATGCTGTTTATTAGTCTTTCATTCAAAAGTCTGTGAAAACAATGCGTCTTCAAATATCAGAGGCTGAAAGGATGAGGCTGGCGATGTTCTGTGCTGTATTTTTGATTTTGTCAGCAAATCCCATGAAAAGACCAAAACCAACAGAGAATTGATCCTGTTAGTACAGTCTGAGTAGCCAAAGCCTGATATATCTTATTCTTCTGTGCCACAGAGCTCTATTGTCCCAAAAAACAATTAAAAACACATCAGTGAGCCACACTGTTGCACTGGGTGACATGTTCTTTCATTACAATGAATACACACAAACACTGTTGTTTACTTTGGGTCCCACATACACCACCCTGCTGCTGTGAATACTCAATCGTACACGTAAATGCGCGTTAATCCATGCTTGAGTGATGTTTGTAACTAACAGTGCACTGCTGCTTTAGGAAATGATTTATTTTGACCCGTTTTTAAAGATCTATGCCTTAAGTGAGCACAAATGTGCTTGGGATCTCACTTCAGAAAGAGGAACTAAAAAGGAACATATCACATAAAAAAAGGAACTATCACATTGTTGGTTTTGGTATTTTCATTGGATCTATTGTCAATAAGAACAATATTGATCAGCACAAGTCTTACTGTCCATGTTTGTTTTATTTTTTTTAAAAAGGACTCCACATCTGTTGAAAAGCCTATCTGAGAGATTACATTCATGCAGCATGTGCTTGTTCTAGTATAATTACTTATATAAACGTTACATAAGTAACTCCAGCAATAATCTAATCAGAAAGTACTTTGATAATCTATTAACAATAAAGTAATTTTTAAGCACCAGTGCCTTATATTCTCTGAATCCAACTCCTCCAGTGTGGGGGCTTGCTGCTTTTTCTTTATTCATATCATTGTATAGTGAATATCTGTGGGTTTAGGACTATATTTCAGACAAAACAAGGCATCTGATGGCATCACCTAGAACTCAGGAAATTCAGGTTGGACATTTTGTAACAATCAGCAGTTTAATCGATAATGAAAATAACTGGTGGGTGCAGCCCTAATCTAATATTGTTTTTTTTTTCTTTTACATGGCTTTGTATGTTTGGGGATTTCTTTGGGTTCCTTTCTACTGGTCAAGCTTAAACAACTGTAGCAGAGGGCTTGAAGTGTCGTATATGAGAGCTATCTCGGGGTGGCTGTACCTCTGATCATGGGGGTCGGAGGTGTGACTCCTGCCACATGTTGAGGTGTCCTTGAGCAAGACAATGAACCCCAAAGTGTGTGTGAATATGGGGTAAAAGGAACGTAATTTGCTTCGGATAAAAGCACCTGCCAAATGAATGTAAAAATGTAATGACTAGGTTCAGCAGAGTGGTAAGCATTAGGTTGGCTTTGGGTTTTATAGCAAATCAAACCTTTTGGCTCAATCAACTAATTCTGACTGGCTATCTATCTGATTTTATTTGTTTCTAGCAGTTAAAGACCACAGAATTCAAATTTAAAGTCAATTTAATGACACTTAAATTCCAGTTTTACAACAATCATGACCTCAGACTTTTTAAGAAGAGGTTTGTTTTTGTGCCTTGTGAGCTCTGAGCTGTCAGGGAGCAGAGACATGGTGTCTGTTGATGTTGTGGGCTCATGGCTCTGAGATAACACTCAACAGTCACGCTTCATGGTGCTAAGTGGATGTTCTGTTAGGGCCTGGAGTTATGTAAGAGCCCCTCAGTGGACACTATCCAGATGAACAGGACAAAAACAAAAAAAAAACCTGCCTCGCTCACTCTGACTCACAAATGTTACTGAACAACTGCATGGTTAATCAGCAGGAGCAGGAGTCACACCTCATGCTCAAAAACAAACCAAAATACAGATTGATTCGGACAAATATTCATCCTAAAGCTTGATCTGTATAACATAATACAATTGGTGAGAAAAAAATCAATTAAAATTCATGTGAGATTTAAAGTAATGACAAACTGTGTCCACGTGTTTACAGCCATACCCCCAATAGTTGCTTCCCCCTACCCCCAATCTCTGACCACCTGAGGCTGGCTGTCGGCTCCAAAAAACTACAAAATCGTCCTATTTACGCACAATGTGACGTAAAGTAAACCGTCGACTATCAACACGTAACAAGTTTGCCGTGGTTGTTGAATTACATTCACGGTAAAATCGTAATTTGGCCACCTGGATGGACAACAAGGCCACAAGCTCCCAAATGTGCTCTTGTCTCGTACTCGGGGAACTTCAAGCCAGACTCCATTGAAAAAACTAGCAATTTAAAGGTACCGTGGTTGAAAGAGATCACAAATGAGATTTAAGATAGTGAATTTTAACTTTTAACAAATCATTTAAAGCCACATGTGAATTCAGCAAGCGACTGATCCACCTACTAACAGTTACACCGTTAACAATCACTGTTTTTTCAGAACCGGTTTGCCTGGTTTAACTACACCCGTCTTTCACCAAAAAAAAAACCACCATGACGGGCGGCGGCAAGCGGTGTAAACCAAGCGGAACTCCACGTACACACGGCCATGTAAGGTAGGTTTAAGTTTGGCGGACAACAACAATACACAGTGCCTTTCAGCTCATCTCTAAAACACCTAAAAACAAACGTGTTCACGCTTTAAACCAGCATGGCCGCGTGTGTCTGCGGTCGTGCTCGGCTCTTCCAGTTGTCGCCGCAGCTGTGTGCCACCAACCTTTCTGCGCTCGACAGCTTTCCGTGGTGAGAATGATGAGAATCGACAGGACGAGAACCCCGGCCCCTGTCGGTCCCCTGCCCACCATTACCGCTCTGCCCATAGCAGCCTGCAGTCCGAATGCATACTGCTCGCTTCTGGACCGGCTGCACCGCTTCAACCTGTACCGAGGAAAATTTTAAAAAACAAAAAAGAAATCTACTAATTCGACTTCTCTAGAGCGAGTTCCTCCGGAAGACACCCTTTTTTTTTTGTTGTTGTTGTTTTTTTTTTTTTACTCCTCGTTTCACAGTCCAGTGGTTAGCGACACTCTCACCATGGAGGTAACTGCTCCACACATACACACACTCACACATACACACATACAATCTGTGGAGCTACTTCCTCCACTGAGGCTCCTCCTCCTGGATCCGGATCTGGGAGACCCGAGTCCCCCAAGTGGCCTGAATGATCCCATATTTACCAACCGGGGCCCAGCATCCCCAGGGCCCCCGAGGATCACGTAAATATCGAAAGCTTGTATTATTATGAAGTTGATCCAATAGTCTTTTGAGTCTTGTGGCCCTAGTTTTATAGAAGGGTAGTGTCTTAGAGTTTAATTTTTTAATTTTTGATTTAGGACTGTCATTAATTAAATTATCTGCCTATACATATTTATAAATAAGGTGTGGTGTATTTGAAGTACGTTGCATAGAGAAAACCGGGTGGTGGAACATATTATTATTCCAGAATAGGAGTATTGTGGTGCTGCAACATTATTTTCATAATTATAAGCCAATTATTTCCTTATTAATGATTAATATTTTAAACAATTCCCCATAGGGAAAGGTAACGTCTTCAAATGTCTTGTTTTGTCCAACCAACTCTCCAAAGGTCAGCATCTGAGAGGATTTTGTTGTATGGCTATAAACCATTAATATGGATTATTAGAGCAGCTATTGAACATGACACAGCTACAATCAAAAATTCTAGGGTAAAGTTGTAATCATACATGACCAAAGTCATGATATTATGAGCAGGAGTTTCATTTTCATTTCAGCATCCTAAAATCTATGACAATGGGTTTTTACTGGTGAAAAACCAATAACTTCAAGGCATCCACAGTCCTCGTTTATTTATCTTTTTAACATATACAACTTTTTTTCAAATTTTCTCATTGTAATTTGACCTTATTCCTTATGGAATATTACAGTTTTATCTTGAAATTGAGACTTTATTCTTCTAACATTTCATAGATAGATAGATAATGCCACTTGGTTCATGAAACCATTCACACTTGGCCTCATGTAACGCCAGTGACTCTATGTATCTTCCCCCAGGAAAAGTTTATATAGTATAAAAATGTTATATACCTATCAGTGAGCTTCTATCTTATTTTGTCTGAGTCCTTTGAGTGCTAAAATCTCACAAATCTTCAATGTAAATCCAGCCATGGAAGTTTAATTAGCAAATCTTTTTTTTTTAAAATGTAGATGAGTAAAGGTAGGAAGTGTCACAAAAAAGAAGAACAGTACTTGACTGAAAGTTTCTGTGCTGTTAGAAAAGTAGCCCAATGCAGAGTTATCAAAGCGAGACAGTAGAGAAATACGTTGACTGTGGCTGATAAATGACTGGGTGGCACATATCATACGTCCAGGCTTTGGCTGGACATTTTGGACCGGCCAGGCAATGTGAAGACACATGAGAAATATCCACTTATTATTGTTCTACAATACACCCTCGCTTGGCAGAGAACTTGGATGTGATGCAACTGTCAAGAGTAACCAATAGTAACATGTAGCAACAAACACAGTTTTTAGCCTGTAGCCTGTGAGTAATGTGTAAAGGTTTTTTTGTGTTCTGGATGGATGGCCCAGTGTGTGTGTATGTGTGTATGTGTGTGTGTGAAAGAGAGAGACTGTGTTTCTACATATCTGTGTGCAGACTGTAGGCAGATGTCCATGAGGGTGTAATGTTTGGAGAAGTAGCCAGATAGTCACTCATGCTGAAATTGTCCACTTCTACATTCTCTCCCATACACACCCCTCACCTCCCTGTTTTATTTTTTACACACTCTATCTGTATTTTCAATGACACATTTGCACAAGGGGAATTCCAATATGTTCAAAGTGGCAGCCCTATAAAGATGGGACAGTCTTACAAATTCCCCTTAAAGTCCAATGTAGAAAACATACTATATGAAAGAATATATATATATATATATATTCAGTCTAATTCAGTTTATTCAGCATGTTTCTCAACAGATATCTTAAACATTTTAAGTGCCCAAGAAGTATAAGTGGTTATTTGTTACAGGGCTGCTGTATTATGTTGTATTGTATTATATATTAAATTGTTTATGACACTATGTCCAACCCTTGTAACAACAGATAAGTCAGAATTCTACCTTTTTTTCAGGCATGCTTCATCTTCTTAACATTTCAAGTTGATATATTCATATATATATTCAAACATCATCCAGATACACAATGTTCTACATTTTCTTGTGTATTGGAGCTATTTCTAAACTGGTAAATTCTCTGATACTGGCTGAAAAGCTATTAAATGTTCATATTTTTAACCAGCTGTGATTTACAAGGA
Source organism: Lates japonicus (assembly GCA_033238685.1). Classification (NCBI taxonomy): domain Eukaryota; kingdom Metazoa; phylum Chordata; class Actinopteri; family Centropomidae; genus Lates; species Lates japonicus. The sequence goes on along the minus strand of BRZM01000012.1, from coordinate 1,251,729 downwards.
CTGATAAACTGTTACAGTGAGGACCCCTGCTGGAAAGCTGCATATTTTGTGAGAAAAGATGACCAGACTACTGAAATGAGACTGTGCCACTCAGTGGTCACAACTTATCATAACAAGCTGGCAGCGCGTGGCCATTTTTCTCACAGCACCTATTTCATATGCCTTTATTTTATATTATGTCACCTTCAGCATATACAGTCTATATTTTACCTCAAGTGCCTGCTACTCAGTTGTCAGTAATGACATGTATGATTACAAAGTACAAAGTGTGTGTGGGTTTGATAGTGACGGTTAGTGGAGTCTCATCAGATCTTTCCTTTCTTTTCTCATGACAGATTATTACTTGGCACGGCCTTTTGGGAAAAACGACAGTTAGTGAGAGATTAGTCATCACAGTCGTGTCTGTACCTGCTGCTCCAGGTGTGGACAACAATCAACTCAGGAACTAATTCAGGAAACAATAGATACAACCAAGCTTCCCTGCACATTTTTTAGGTCCCAATATCAGGGTCTCAAAATTCTCCATTACAAGAATTTAAAACCACATAAGTATAACTAAGTAATAAATAAGTAAAACTACAGAAGTATTACTGGCTAAATATTCTCAAAGTATCAAGAGTAGGAGTACTAGTTCTGCCGTGAAATGCAGTAAAATATTACTATATATAATGTTATTAGATTGTTAATACTGGTGCATCAATGTGTAAGCAGCATTTCACAGTCGTAGCTGGTTGAGGTGGAGCTAGTTTTAATTACTTTATATACAGTTCTGTAGTTCAGTGGAGTAGTTCCCAGCATAGGGGTTGGGCCCTTCCTGAGTGTCAGAGTATCAAGGGGGTCATGAGATGAAAAAACAAAGTTCTGCTGCACAAATCTGTTTTTATTTGTTGGATTTTTCTCAACTCTTTGCTTTCTGTGAAATATTGAATAATGTCAAGACCTCTTCAGGCCTCAAATAGTTATTTAAATGAAACAGTCTGAGAGGTGAGGGCAAAGGTCAGTTTTGAGTATCTATAAAATTGTTAAATGTACTTTTATGTAAAATCATAACTAATGTCACAGATATTGGGGGGACCATCCTGCACACAACTTTTTGATGGTGTCTCCATTGAGCTAAATAAATGTTGCTGTTTTGTATCTATCCAGATCATTTAGTCACAAATTTACTGCTCACGATTAGATAACACTTAATTAGAATTATGGTTAACAACAGTCACTGAACAGCAAATAAAAGCAGCGCAATTAAATCTTCGAAGAATAAATGACATCTCTGATCTTCAATTTCCTCTTACATGGAAATGGACAAGTACAACCTTTGAAGGACATAAACCAGAGACCACAAGGTTTAAATGATATTGATCTGTTGTTGAGGGAAATTAATAGAATCTCCTGCAAACATTTGAAGTCTCGGCATGTATCTGTGCTTGACTGGTCAGCTCGAGAAGGTCAGCAGATTCAGGGGAAACCTGATTGGTATTCTGACACACGTAGTTGTAAAGGGGGGATTGGACTTCAAAGAATTCAGCCAAGGTCCTGACAGTGACCACAGGGTCAAGAGTTTCCATGGTGACTCCAGCTGAAGGCTGCTCTAATGTTGCTTCGTGTTGAATCCAAGTAAGTACCCTCGAGACTGGATGACTTGGATGCACAGCATTAGACGCAGTGATTAGGCATACATTTTAATGTTTTATTGTATTAAACTGTAATTTCATTAAATCTGTTGCTGTTACAGTTTTTGATACAGTTCTTGTCACAAGTCATTTGCTCTACAGGATTCCTGAGAGTAAAATCCATGCACTAAATAATATCTCCACTGGGAGTCAGTATAGGGTTCAGACAAGTGCAAATCAAGCGCCATGTAAATTATTCTTTGTCCACATAGCTTCCAACTGTCTCACCAGAAATGTGTTTCCAAGTATGTGCAAAATAACCACTGGTCCTGAGTGTGGTAAGACTCTGGATTGATTTAGTGCAGGCAGTTGTGTCCTCTGAGTTAATAGGCCAATTTAAAGTAGGAGCCAGAACTTCAGTCTGGTAATGTCATATTTAGTGACATTACAGTGTAAAAATGAGAACCAGGTATCCTCCCAGTTTTTCTTTTTTTTTTCTTCTTTTTTTTCTTTTTTTGGTCAAGTTAATTTAAGGAAATTGCATCATTACAGGTTAACTTAAGAGCCTCTCAGGCAGACCTAGATATTGTCTGGTTTGAGTTCAAGAAATTTTGGGAGATTGCAGCAGTGGGTTTGTGTCTGGTTTGAATTTGTGTTATTTTTGGAGGGATTGTAGTTGTGTGGTTGTGGTTGATTGTAGAGTTATTGCTCAAGGAAAATGGATCTGACTTAAGTGTTTGTTCAACAAATATACTCTGTAAAAGAAAAAAAAATGCACGTGTGTGCAGAGATTTTCTTTTCTTATTTCTTTGGCCATGGTAACTCCACTATATTTCAGGGTCACAGGTTAGGTTAGAAGCAATGTTTTTGGGGTTGTAAGTCATTCAAATCTGGCTCAGGGTCAGTAATAAAGGAGTGTCTAATTTGGTCTACCTTGGTAGTTGTTAATGTAAATGAATGTGGGTTCATAGCAAATAAGTGTATGTGAACAGAATGTGAACAAACATGCATGTGTTCATGTGTAAGGTAATGAAGTACTCAAGTGACTCAAGTACTGTGCTTCCAGTCCAATTTTGAGGTACTTTTACATTACTGGAGTGTTTCCTCTTGTGCAACATTCTACTCAATACACTATCTCAGTTTCTATTTCACAAAAAATAGACTTCCAAGGAATTACAGCATAATAGATTACAGTAGGAGCTACACCTGAGATTACATCATGGTTTGTAGGGTAGTGGACGTAGGCTCATAGTTAGGAGTGAAGGATATTGTCTGGTTTGAGTTTGGCTTATTTTGGGGTGTGAGGTCGAGGTTAAAATTTAATTGCTTGGGAAAATATGTACTTGACATAATTTGGTCATAAGATAAAAGTCATAAGATATGTGAACATGCATGTGTGTAGACGTGAAGTACATACACAGACATATTGCACCTCAGTACAATTTTGTGCACCAGTTTAACCCACTTTATTACTCTGCAAATTATAATTTAACATCCACCTACCACCTACAACACCACCTGTGAATGTGTAGGGATGTAAAAAAAATCACATACCTTGCAAAACATTCTATAAAATCAACACAAAGAACAAAGTGCAAGGGGAGATGTAGAATTGACTTTTGATACGTAGAATTTGTTTGTTTTGAACATTAAGAGATCCTTGTTAATCTGATCAGAAGTTTCCACAACATGCACAGTCAAAGTAGACCTCTGCTTGACGTTTTCTTTCAAAGCTTTTTGTGTGATATATTGTATAGCTGCATTGTCTATGTGTGTTTCAACTGATTCATGTGTTTGATCCAAGTGTTTATTTTCCTACCTTAGATTTATGTTCAATATAATCAGTGTAGCCCTGGTTTGAATACTGTGTGTGTGCGTGTGCGTTTCAGCCAGTGACTGAATCAGCAAGTGTTTTCCATGCATGTGTACCTTTGTTTGTGTGCAAGTGTCTGACTGTATACATGAGTGCATGTGAGTTATGTGTCATCCTCCATCTATCATCATAAACGTTGGGCAGAGGAACAGTACAGCTGAAGTACCTAAGGGTCTGTGGTTGTCTGTGGTTTTAGAAATGTGGAAGGAAATGTGGTTTTCTAGCTGCCGGTTTGTTCCATATTTTTTTGTTCCATTAAATAAACACGTACATGACTTGATGAGTCAGTCTCAGTATCCTCCCTGTGGAGTTATGGGAGATCGTGGCTGGTGGTCCACCGCTGTATAACCAATAACCACGGTGTCTGTTCACACCACAGCACCCTCCAGTGGGACAGTTGACATATGTACATACATCACATACTCAGCTTCCTACAAACCTCCTCACACAAATAGACAGTTTATGGAAGACATACCCACAGCGGTAATCAGACCCGGTGCACAGATGGTTGTCCTTTAACCTGGAGAATTTGCTGCAGTTTTCTAAATAATCAGAAGAGCCTTCAAAACCGGGGGTGAATGTAAATGATGGGTGTCATTTTGCCTCAACTAGGATCCCATCTTCACTGGGTATAGGCACTAATAAAAAACTGAACAAGGAACTCATTCAACGTTATGTGAATACACAAATACATGCACAATACGTGCCCACCATCAATCTGGACCACCTCGATACAACTTCCAGAGGTTCATACAATCAAAAAACCCTTGCCATTGAAAATAATCCAGGCAGCAATTATCCTGCTGTATGTTTCCTTCAAAACATATTACACGTATAAAACATGGCTGGCTTTGTTCAGACAAGGAGGGTAATTATTCAATCATATGTTTAGATCGATTTCTTATCACCTTACAGGCCGGGCATCTTTTTTATTCCCATTTTGAATTAGTCTGAGACTATATCATCATTTTAATAGACTCTGTCTAACTGCCATTTTGTCATTATTTCGTAATCTCCACCTCTCCTATATGTCTTTCAGCTTCCAGTGGGTAGTCACTTCACATATGTATATCTTACAAATCTTTTTTAAGATTCACGTCTTGTTGTTTCTGTAGTTTATTTAGTATCACGCTGTGATACTAAATGAGGACATGGTGTACAGAGATGATGAGAGATCACTGGACCATCTTCCATAAGCATTTACAGGCCACACACATGCAAATATGTACAGCAGTGACGTTCATACCTGTGGTCAAGATCACATGGAGTGCCTTTTTCTTACTTTTCTAACTCAGATCGAATGTGTTATGCTGTGAAAATATCACTCATTTTTACAACAAGACACATTTGAATTTCACATATTAAATACTCTGCATCCACATAATCATCCAGCACAAAGAATGTTGTCATTGCTGATTCAGAGGAGACTCCCCTGCATTCCCTCTCTCCATTTTTCCATTCCATTCTTCCTCTTTCTTATTCTCTCCCACTTTAATTGGTTTCCCGACCTCAGATTGTCCTTGAGTATTTTTGAGTTTTTGCCATACACACTCTGATGCCTTTTCAGCAGAAGAAAGTCATAGTCATATCAGTCATATTAGTTGCTCTGTTGACAACATACCTGGCAAAAATGTCACTTTGAATAGTGATGATTGATGCTTCTCTTTGTCACTGTAAATTTTGGACTTTGGGACTTTACCTATGGACTGTATCATGTTTGACCAACCTGAAAAATTTTTTAAATAAAAACCACCAGTGCATAAAAATACATCTTGGTTGTTGTTAACACTGTGAGAGCAGTGTTGAGCAGTAGTCTTTGAGGCTGTAGTTTGTGGTGTTATGATTATATTACAGTGTGCTCGTGTTTCTATTTCCCTGGTCTCACCGTGTTCGGTAATGCATAGATTTACAGTATATGATTGAAGTATTATAATGTAAGAGTTTTACAAGCCATCATTCTGATTTGTATCTGGAAGCAAAATTTCAGTTTGAAGCTTCTAAGACTGGGGCAGATTTTTTTTTTTTTTTAACTGTGGTTTTTGTTTCTTGAAAAGTGTTCAGCAATATCCAGTCTTGGTTCAAGGCCCAGAGTTTTTCTTGTGGCTGAGATATTTGGACCTGAGCTGCATGGACTTTAGCTCTCTCTTACTGCCCATGATCCATTCTTGGCTTTCTGGACACATTCCTTGTCCAGGTGCTGTGTATTTTCTTTCTCAATCTGCATGAGCGCCCCATGTAAACCTTTCCAGGCCAAATTCATTTATTATTCAAATACACAATAAAAGGTTTCATCTCTCCGGCAGCCAGCCCAAGACTTGATGCTTTTTGATATATTCAGGTCTAACCATCAACTCTGCCCATTTAACCACCTTCAGAGGAGGAATGGAATACAACAGTTAGGGGAAAAAAATAATTTCTTAACTCAAATAACAACAAATAAGTCTCCAGTTACAAACTCTCTCAAACCCAGCTAACATTTTAAGGCAGTCTTGTTTGTTACGGTATCAGTTTTTAATGGAGGGAGAGAGGAGTATTTTATGGCCATTTCATCTTCTGAGACTAACTAAATAAACTGCACTATCTATACTTTTCAAAGGGTCAAAGGTCAACTTGTAGGAGGTCCATCTGCCCACACTCAACTCCCTTATACTGTATAGGGAAAATGTGTATGTGTTTGCGTGTGTGCGGTCTAATTTTTGCATATGTGCTATGTGTGTTGTCATGGAGGCTCCACTGCTCCGGTCTCCCAACTAGCAACTAGAGAAGATTGGTACTTGACAGAGAGCAGTGGCGAACAGCCCATCGGGAGAAATAGGGACATTTCCTTGTGGCCTTTTTGGCTGCAGCAGGGTCATATCCACCACTGCATATATAATAATTGCCCAAAAATAACTCAACCGTGGTGCCGGAGTGAACCATCTTGTCGTTACTACAAAATCTCCGATCAACATGGTGGTTCTTTGATTATGTCATCAAAGGCGTGATATCTGTTTACCTCACTGCATAAAATCATCTGTCTAACTGTGTTATGAATGTAGTAACTGTAGGGGTGGTTTGGCTTTGGTGGTGAGTTTTCACTCCAGCTAAGAGAACGGTTACAACTGTTTACAAAACCTGAGAACTAGAGAGGGTTTTTGGCATAGACATCAGCACAGTTGAGCGTGTTCTGGTTTTGTCAAAAGCTCTTTTATTCGGTGTGTTGTTTTATTATGATACCCAGAACCTGCCAAAAATTTCACTAACTCTCAAACTGACTTCATCTCATGCCTGTCTTGACTGAGGTGTTTGGAGGGAAAAGAGATGATTCAGTGGAGTTTTGGCTTAACAAATATGGAGTAAAAGGTTTTATAAAAAACACAGATGGGCACAAGACAAAAAAGGCTGTGATATTACAAACTGGATCTTTGAATGAATGTTGATCTTCAGAGTTTAAATTCGATCAGTTGAAGAATTAACACCCATACAATTCAAATGAAAATGCAGAGCACTGTCAAATATAAGCTTATTTGATTAATAAGTGTTGGCCTTACTTTCCCTGCTAATGGCTAATGGCACTGCTGCCATTGATACTACCAAGGCTGGATTACCAACTGGACCAAGTGGCCTTGGCATAGCTACTACTACTGCTACAGCTACTACTACAATTACTGCTTCTACTGCTACTGTGCCTGCTAGTACCACAAGTACTACTGCTACTACTAGCACTACTAGTGTTGCTCCTGCTACTACTTCTACTGCTACAACTACTACTGCTGCTACTGCTACTATAACCATTTTCTACTGCTATTTATATACAGTTTCCCTTGGGGATTAATAAAGTACTGTAATCTGTCTATTTCTGCTGCTGTTACCACTGTAACTACTTCTATTACTACTACTAAAGAGACCACTAAGCAGTCTTGCTGCCACATTAACAACTTATTATTTTAGACTTAGTGCAACTAAACCAAAAAAATATCAATTTATGCTCTATAGGTCAGCAAATGAAGTGTAATTCCTCTGACATATTTAATACATGGACCTCTGTATTTGCAGTCACTGTCTTTAAATTCAGGGACCATCCTTTTACAGGATTTAAGATCAGACCCCTGTCATAAAATATATCTTGTGAAGCTTGTGGGTAAAATTCTGCAAAAATATAAGCATACAAATTGGCACAAACCAATGTCACAGTTTTTAGAATAAATTTTGGAACGGCATTTTTTTCAAGCATATTATACCTGGCATGCTTCCCTGCCATGTCAGAGCCCTTGGGTTGACATTTAATGATTGTAACAATCTGTGTAGTGTTAAATAACACAGGGTAGTGCAGTGGGCTGCCTAATATATGGGCCATATGGGACTATGGACTGTACATTAGCTGTTCTCCCCACCTACAAGGACTGCCAACATTTACAGTCATTATACAGATTATTTCAATGTGCTTTCAGTCACAAGGCAGACATTAAATAGCGCTTTTGTGTAAGCTTAGCACTGGTTGACACAAACTATGATGGGTGAGTTTGTTTCAGAGTATAAAATGCATGAAATACAGTGAAGCAGACTGCTGATGTACTTATTGGTTGTATTGTCAGCATGTGGTACATTTCTGACTCGACGCTCTATCTATACTTTTCATTGGATCCATCATTCAGATTAAGTTACTGTCATCTTATTTTCATTATGCATTAATGGTGAGATGTTGCTTCAGGTACACATTTCATTTGTACATGTGTATTATTATTCTGTTATTCCATGTCTTTCTGGATGTTTGTCTTCTTTTGAGATCAGCTTTTCTTTTTTTTTTCTTTTTTGTTCTTTCTTTGTTTTGTTTTTGAGGTAGTGACCCCACTCTCTTACAAGTATTGTGTTTTCTGGCTTGACTTTTGCCAGCAATTACCACATAGCAGGCCTGACAAACTGCAGAAGCCAGAGCTGTCTTGTCCCCATATGCTGCATCCCAGCATGCTATCTGTTTGTCCCAGGTCAACACTGAGTTCTATGAGCATTCCACACATACTAACACCTCACTGCAGAATACTCTACCCATAATGCCTTTCAGCGAGCACCTGTGTTTATAGTCCAATACCTTACCCTTTCACCTAGTGAGGAACACGTCTGTGTTTTCTTTTCTTTATTTAAAAACATCAGATAACAGAGAGAAAGCAACGTGAGGGGAGTTGGCATCATAAGAAATACTCGTATATTAGGATCAACATCAGTGTATGTGAGTGTGTGCTGCAGCATGTTTACAAGACTTTACCATACATGTGGAAATGTATAGAATTTGTGTGTCCCTCCATCATCTGTTAAATGGCAAGTCAAAACTGTCATTTAACGTCTGACCTTTCAGTACCTAAATTCTGCCGTGCTTGTCTGAGGTCACATCCTGCACATCTTGTTTACTTTGTGCTCTGTCGGGATGCATTCACCCTGACCTTCCTGCCCACCCTTAAGCTCATTACTCCAATTGCTATCAAGCTATGGAATCAGCCAAAGTTAATGATAGAGTTGTATTCACTGGAAATGCAATGAGAGAAGGATTAGTGAACAGTTTTCACTCAATTCCTCATAGATACAGAGCACTGTCATTGGTTAAAGACATTAGTTAGAATAGTTCAAGATTTTGGGAAATATGCTTATTTGCTCTCCAGCTGAGAAGTTGATAAGAAAATTAATATTACTTAATCTGTCCAAAGGTAACAAAATCCCTTTTGGTTTATTTAGTGTGAAGAGAGAACAGGGAACAATAATTTGCTCCAGCTTAATATCTGTCTCAGCAAGATTGATAATAAACATATTTCCCAGATGTCCTTTAAAGGCATCCTTAGCATCTCTATGAAGTTGGAAGACTCTTAGACTTTTAGAGAGTCCCGTTGGCTCAAGCTCCAAAAATGCTGGGTCCAACAGTTCCCATAATGCAACCAATAACCTATTTTTGTTTGACCTTCCCTGCCTGGTCTCCAAGCCCAATCCGAGATAACCTCGATGACATCATCAGGGTCACTTTCTCAGGCTGATATTACAACCAGACTGAATGAAGCATCAGCATCTCTTTAGGGTGTCATTGGTTAGTGTTCTATGCCTTTCCAACACTTCCAGGTCATTGATCTCTAATTAGCTTGTTCTTCATAGAAAATAAATGCCACATTGCTCGTCACGTTCAGTATGGCTTTACCAGTGACCGCTGAATTAAGGAATATTGTTGGGGTTAGGGTTGATCAATTAATCCTTGCAGAGTAGGTGCGATTTATATGCAGCATGACAGGTGTTGCCTGGGAGGCTCATCTCAGGGAAGGAACATCCAGTTGCCTTTAAATTCTCCTCAGACAGGGAGAGAGATATACTTAGACAAATAGTTCATAAATCAGAGTGTTGATTGGAAAAGCTGAAATCAGCTCCCACCTGCACACAAAGTGCAAGAATTGGCACAAAGCTATGAAGACTATCAGTCATGCTATGGCAAACATAAAAACTTGACTTGTGAAGTACATTTGTGTATGTGTGTGTTCATGTGTGATTGACCCTTTGCTATGAATGTAGTATAGAATTGTAGAGTTCTGGGTGAGCCCAAATTAAAGAAAATAACTTGTGAGTTACAGTATTTAAAGCATATTTTTATAGGTACCATATATATATATATATATATATATATATATGTAGCCAACATTACTACAACTCTTTTACTCGCTAGTCTCCAGCAGTATAAAGCAACACCAATGTTAACTCTTCTCTTCTACAGAAGTTTGCATGCTAACCAGCTGGACCTTGACAAGCCTGTCTTGTAATACCACTTTAAAGAGTCACTGTAGTGTCCAGTCTGTAATGTCCTCAGTCTAACTTGAGAAGATGAAGAAGGGCATATTCGCTTGTCTTGTAAACGCAACAATGGCTAAATCTCTAGGTAAGTAAATAGCTGTTAATACTAACGCTGGCTATGTTGTAATAGCAAAATTGGCATACAGCACCTTTAAAGGTTTGCGAGTGAGTAAGTGAATCTTTATCCAGGATTAAACAAACTGACAAACAGGAAAAGAAGGACAGATGAAAAAAACAACCAGAGGACAGGAATAGCAATTAGAAGACAGGAAAACAGAACAGGCTTGAAACCCCTATTTACATTTCTGTTCACCCCCTCTAAATATGTTTATCTGTCACTCATTTGTTTCTCCCACTTACCTAAAATCTGACCAATGAATCAAACATGACAGGAATCAGCAGACTGTGTGTCTCCCTCTTACATGTCTTACAGTATACCACTCATTTCATTCTGTCTGTTTGCCAAGTTGTGGATGTAGGTGTACAGGGATGAGGCAGTCATACCATAGTGTGATGAGGGAGCATGGGGGGTTCTATACATATGTGTGACTGTAGGGTGTTTTGGATTATCCAGTAAGTGTGACTTTACATTCCCATAAAGTTTCCCTCCAGTAAAAAGGCATTGGCTCAGGAGAAACAAATTAAAGGAATGGTTCAACATTTTGGGGAAATATGCTTATTCACTTTTTCTCCCCAAATAAAATGAGAAGACATGTCTAGGTGATCACACAATTCAAGACAATTGCATGACTGCAGAGTTGGTCATGTGAGGGTTAAAAAAAATATGTCCATGGTCAGTATAGCTCATAAATCTGCATTTGCACTACCTTGAAGTTTTGAGGCATTTACTTGTGTATGCCTTTTAGGCATTTATGTGTTATTTTGGGTTCTTCTTTTTGGGTTCTTGGCTGCTATGGCAAGATACATTTTGGAGTCACCTTGGAGGGTTTCTGAAGTTTCTGAAGATTTGGAGTTGTTCAATGACAAAGCTGACAGCCGAGAGACAAAAAGTAAAGTAATTAAAAAGTAGAGTAATTTTGAGTAATTAGTAAAGTCATTTAATCATTTTTCAGTTAGTAAAGTGTCATGAGTAACTGATTATGTTTTTTAAGTAACTAGCAAAAGAAGGTGTCATCTTCTCTGTGACTCAGATAGCTTCACGATTTTGTGCACATTTACTATAAAGGTCTGTTGTTTCAAAAAAAAACAAAAAAACATAATATGAACTATTTCCGTAAAATATACAGATCACAGACAACACTCATGCTCACATTCCTCTTAGAGAAAGGCATATTCTTTTGGGAAACGTCTCAAAACCTTGATTCATTCTGTTTGTTTTTGGTGTCCTGTAAAATATTTCATTAGGATAAACTGTTTTTTTTTTATAGGGACTCATGAGAAAGAGAGAGCCTTTTGAATCAGACGCGACCCACCAAGCCACCTCATACCTTGTAAAGCCCGTACCCGTCTCTCTTGGTGCACTGATGTCATCGTTGGACAGCCCCAGGTGAGAGACAGGAATGTTACAGCCTGTTGATTGAGGCAAAGGATTGTGGGCTGGGTGCTGCGAATGTGTGTTTTTTAGCATGTGGTATGAAGAGAGACTGTTCATGTGTTTGTGCATGTGTATGTCTACAGTATGTGTATGGGGGCTCTGCTGTGACACTGCTGTGTGAAGACTTGTCTAGGTACAGCCAGCTGTGAGCGGGGGAGTGTGCGTGCCGCCTGCACATTCACAGCAAACTCACAAAGCTAAATAAGCCCACTACTCACTTAGAGACACAGATTCATGTACAGTACAGTTAGGATGAATACACGACTGCAGCCAGAGGGTTTGTTCCTGGTTCCCCTGGGTAGACAGAGTGGAGACTGTGGTGTTTGGGGTCATAATGACCGGTCATGGTGGTTGGGCCCGAACCATGGGAGCCTCCAGTGAGGGATACATTGCACATTTAGTTCCACTCTGGGAGAAAATTAGCTTAAATGTGTGATCAAGTAGTTTGTGTTGTCCTTTACCCAAATTCTGTTGCACATACAAATACTGTACTTAAGACAAATGGCTGATCATTTAGAGATAAAGCAAAGGTTGTGGGATTTTGACCTTATTGGAACGCCTCACTTTTTAAACCCCACAGTGTGCATCTGTTTCATGGGGTGGAGGTCTGTGAGAGAGGGAGCTGGCGGTACAAGTCCTGGGAGCCCCACAGCGTGAGCAACGAGGTTGTTTTCTTAAAAAACTGAATAACAAACCTCTGGCCTTGTTGGTGGTGAGAGGGGCATTTTTGAAGTGACACAGGGGACTCTTAAAGGCAATGATTTATGGCTTGACGTGTGGTGGGGCAAGGAACTAAAAGTACCCACCCTGACTGTAGCAGGTGTGGGGTGAAGGCTGCGACAGTGACACTGATGAGGCCAGTGATGAAGAAGGCCGGACTCAACTAACTTTAAAGCAACTGTAGACCCACAGTACATCTGTTAGCAAGCCAGCTATTAGGAAAGTATGAACATTTAGATTTATTTTACTACCTGAATTTACAGTTTTGTGGACAATATAAGAACATCAGCTGCTTTGGTAATCAGAATTTAGCTGCTACTTACATCAACAAGATTACCTCTTAATCTTAATCTTTTCATGTTTGTCTTGTTTTCTCAAAAGAGGTGGAAGTAAAAATCCAACACTAAGATTATTTTAACTTGTTTGAAGAAATCAGCATCAGTATCTGAAGACATAATAAGGCAAATGATGCTACTGGCATCATGAAAATGGCCCTCAATTCTTGAAAGAATTTGATTTGTGATAGAAATGTTTAAAAATTGTGTCACACTACTGTCAGATTTCTTTTTTCCACTTATAAAACAAGGTTTTAGGGCTCAATAATACAATAATAGTACAAGACTATATGAGTCTACATCTATGCTATGCTAATGTCAGCATGCTAACAAGCTCATAATGACAATGGTAACATTACCATGTTCACCATCTTAGTCTAACATGTTAGCATGATAAAAAATAAAAAAAAAGCTGATTAGCTGATTAACACTAAGAGCAGCTGAGGCTGATGGGAATGTTGTTAGTTTGCAGTGTTGGTCACAAACCAAATATTGCACAAATGGAAATTTTCACCTAATGGTGGCGATAGAGGAAAAGTCAAAGGATCATCTAAGTCATTCGGCTTCTTTCTTTGGGAACCACGAGTGCCGGAACCAAATTTCATGGCAACCCATCCAGTAGTTGTTCAGATATTTCAGCTTGGACCAAAGTGGCAGCCAATAGACTGACACTGTTGTCCCTAGGGCCATGGTGTTAGAGTAGAACAGGATTTGCTGTTCCCTTGTGGCAGTGTCCATGTACACTTGATTTGTATAGTACAGTAATTACCCCTGACATAGTTTGGAGTTTCTTGGTTTAACACCTCCATTGTCCATGTGTAGGGTTAGTTCACTGTGACCTATAGGGTCAGAGAAGGAAGGTCAAGGTTCACTGTTCTGGGCACTGGGGCAAAAGTTCAAAATAGTAAAAGTCTAAAAAGAAAGAAGCTGACCACACACTTTTTGAAAGCACTGTCAGTATAACCCTGATTTACTTGTTGTCCACTGAAAGAATCCCCCAGCAGCTGGATGCCCTGGATGACATCATGAAGAGGTCAATATTAACCCAGTGTGAGATCAGAATCTGGCAAGGAGGACATAAATATTTTCAGACTACATTTAAGTAATAATCCAGTTTGAGGATGCTCTTTAAAAGAGAAAGAAAGAGCAGCAGTTCCATCACTGACAAGGTAGTTATTATAAACACTGTTGTTCTCATGTTGGTGGCAATGATTGATTAATAGATCACTAGTATTTTTGGGTGCTTTCCAGCAGAGCTAAATTCCACAGCTCTCTGTCCCTACGGGTGAGGTGACATGGACACTTTCAGATGTTTACTTTTGTTTGCACTGCAAATTCCAAGATTGCCTCATGGTGCAGAGGGAAGGAGTAAGGAATGTGGACGCCTTACAAACTCAGATGCCATAAACTCATCTGAAAATGTGACAGGACTATGGGACAGCAACTCTTAAACTGTTAAAAACAGATTCTTAACAGAGAGTTACTGTGGTGATGGGCTGATTGTCTCCGCTTTATGACTGTAAAATGTAAACGCACAGTAGTGCAAATATTTAAAAATGCATCTATAGCTGCAGTGCTGCACTGAAGCAGAGACAGCAAGCTGCTGGGACCCTGCAGGCCTTTGGACAACATGTGCATTCATTCACAAAACGCAAGTGCGCACAGTTTGAAGAGCAGAGGTCGCAGAAAATGGTCTGTGAAAGCTGGAGACCGTGAGCAACAGATAGATGATGATAAATGGCAGACTGGGCACAGATTGCTCTGTAAGTTACAAATACATCTAATAAGAACACATCACTGCATTTCCCCACACTGACCAGCCTGCTATGTCCTCTGTCTAAATGTCATTCTGTCTGCCATCTGCTTGTTTGGACTATTAATAAGCAGTATTTATAGTACGACCAAATGAGTGTTGTTGCACAGCCTCTAAGTGGTGCTCGACGGGAACGCTCAGGCTAAAACACACATAACTAGTGTAACTCTCATCAGGGGCTCTGGACAATGTCGTGCATAATACGCATCATAAACTTTCTCAAGGCACAGCAGAGGCCTGCCAGCTGGTGGGAAAACAAAGACACTCTATCTTAAATGCTGCATGTAATTCTTTGTTTGGGCATGTGCACACAAAATATGTGGTTGTATCGTGTATGTGTGTGGATTTTGGGTTATTTGTGCTCACTGTATGAGAGTATCCAGTCAAAAACCCGTCAGAACACGGAAGAGCTTTGTGTGTCTGCCCACCTCCCACTTCTCACGAGGATTCGGGCCTCTAGACTGCAGCCATGTGGGACACAAAATGTACAGCTTTAACTATACAGTGCTGAGAAGTTCCTCACTGTCCCTCCTAACTCAATGGGAGTTTTTTCCGCACTGACATCCAACATTTTTCATGTGTGCACTTAATTTGAAGTATTGTAGACTATCTTATGAGTCTTTTTCTTCTTTGTTTATTATATTTTCCAATCAACTTTTTTTCTTTTCTTTTTTTTTTTGAATGATTAGAAGCATTAAAAGGCTGCAAAAGCCTCATCTACACATGACAGAGATTCATACAACTGCCCATATCTACAGTTGAGTTCCTTGTCCTTTATGGCTTGTACATGGTCAATGATACTGTGTATGATATACGATATGAAAAAGTAAAATGAGTGAAATCTGTATGAAAGCAGAAACAGAGCAACATTTGCATTCAGGTGGAGTCGTGTGGTGAATGTATCTCCAATATTAACTTTCCTTTTAGCACTGTTTTGTTCTCTACCAGCTCCTGAGGGAAATATGTGTCTTTTTAGCTGCTAAATGCTTCAGTATACTAGTTGGATGGTGGTTGCTGTTTGGTGCGGGGCAGATTGTGTTTATCGGAGCTTTTATTCTGAAAACAGCCACCTGCTGCTGCTGGAAACAAGGTTAATGAGAGCGGTGAGTCTGAAACAAAATAGATGGGAAAAGCAGATTAGGTTGATTGACTATTTGTAGGTTCACCACTATGAGTGACCCCTTTCACATTAAAAACAGTAACATCTTCCATCGTTAATATGAAAATATTGGTTAGTGTAGCTTTAAGTTAATTATAAGTTGTGGACCTTGTCTGGTAGAAGAACAAATTTAGAGGGAGAGCTCTTTCACATGCTGCAGCATACAGTATAACAGGTGCAGGCCGGATGGTGAGAGGCAGTTGTGAGGCCCATTGAGGCTTCATTAATGGAACAGGAAGAGATTTGAAGCACGAGGGCAAACACACACAACTCATTACCCCCTGGCTATCGTGTACCTTTCACACCGCAACTCAAAGTGTGTGTGCGTGTGTGTGTGTGTGTGTGTGGTGCATTTATTGCATTTATATGAGTTTTGTGTGTGAGTGGGCGGGTGAAGAACAATTACAAGCTATGCTCCTTAGAAATGAAAACTGGAATAGAGAATTTGGTCTTGCGGTTGTGGGTTACATTACATATACAAATACCATGAAGCTAAAACAATGGTTTTAAACTGACTGGCTCATTAATGAGGGGTAATTAGGGTCTTTAGGGCATTTTCACACAGATACAGTGTTATTATATGTTTTTTAATTGTGTAAGATAAACTTGACATAGCAGCATGATGCTTGATATTGTTGACAACATCATTTAGACTGACAGTCCACAGCTACCACATCATCCCAAAGACCAGTAAGCTGACTAAGCTGACACTTGGCTGTTGAAGATGCAGCAGGACATCCACCCTTTTACGCCACTGTGTCACTTTGGAACGGCATGCATCCACTATATCCCTCATACACATACACGTTAAGCCACCCTCAACCAGAACCGTCAACCTGGAAACACTGCTGGCCTCTGTTCTGTATCTAAAATCGCGAGCAAAAGAGTGCACTGATTTACGCAAAGGAAATAAAAGAGAAGAAACACAGTCACAGCAGAGGTACAGTACTGCACATACTCTTTATAGTTAGGTGGCTGGACATGTCAGAGTTTCTAAGTTGTTGTACACAGGTGTCAAAACTGCCCTGGAAAGTGTCTGTCGTCACAGACCAACAAAGATCCTCTGAGAGAAAGATTATTTTTAGTTTGTGGCTGTGACTGAGGACTCCCTCTAAGTGCTCATCAAACAGTTTTCCAACACATTTAATGCTGACTAAATTTTTCACCCTGTTGCTATGATAGGTGTAAAAGCAAGGATGTTATTTTTCCTTCTGCTTTTAGACAAGTGCAGATGTTGAACTTACACTGGCAGATTATGATCCTCACATGATTGGAACAAAAAAACTGGCAGAATAGACTTTTTGAATGCTTCAGTGTACTGTACACAGGAGTAGAAGACGTGTTTATATACTTTACTCATAAAAGGCCAAAGTAGCAATACTGCAGTGGAAAATATTTTATAAACACCATCATAAGTTCAAGTCTCGCATTCAGATTTTACTTAATTGACAAATAGGGAGATATTAGAATTAAAATAAAGTTAAGAATAAAAAGTAAATGTACTTGAAAATTTAAAAATTGTCACTTCAGAAATTCAAGTTATTGATATATTTATGTGTAATTGGTACTTTAATGCTGTATTGGTCAAGATGGCACCAGCTCTGACATCATTATACTGTTAGATATATGTAACTACAACAAACAATCTATATGGTTATTTTTATTACCTATTTTTAATGCTTAAAACTTAACTAAGGCACTGAAAACCGTTACATTTCATTTTATGTCTCATACTTTCAATACTAATGTACCTTGGACCTACAGCTGTCATAAATGCAATAATATAATGTGATTTAATTAAAAATAAAACTCACAAAAAGAAATACTAAAGGTACCATTAAGTGTCACTTTTGTGATAAGTATATTCAGTTACTTCTCTCCTCTGAGTATACATTCTACGTGTACAGTGTAAGTGCTGTAATGTCTTTTATGTACAATTGTTCACCTGCAGTAAATATGGTCCCTCTAAATGCTTAATGCTTAATCTTGAGTGTGTGTGTGTATGTGTATACATCCTTGGCTGTTTTACAGGTTTTTTCCCAGGTGTGTGCCAGGACAGGTGATCTTAAACAACCAGCTCCACTGTGTTTGGGCTCATACACAACAGTAATGATTTACTTTGCGTTTTATTGCATTCGGTGGCCAACAGATCACAACATTAATGAGGGAAACATTCCTCTTTATCATTGTCATCCACTGTGGGCGCTCAGCAGGGGGATGTGAGTATGTTTTGCCACTATAAATTATAGCGTAACATTTTGGGAGGTTATATTTATTCTCAGTCAAGTCCCCATCCCTACATCCCTCCCTTCCTCCCTCTTCCTCCCTCTCTCTCTCTCTCTCTCCCACCCACCCAAGTGGCTCCACCCTCCAACAGATATAAGCTGTGTCCACAAGGTGTGCGTCTCTTATGAGCACATATCCCAGGGTTCCCTCTGTGTGGTTGTCTGTCTGCCTTCTGTCTGTTAGTCTGACTGCAGTGATTATTTCCCTATAAACGGCCACTCTCAAAGGTAAGCGCTGCCCTATTCTTACTATATCCAGTTTTTCATATGCGTTTGATTTGAATCTCTATTAGCAGTTCATTTGTGATTTATACAAGCATTTTCTTGTACATCTGCATGAAAGTTGTCTTTAATTAACTGGGCCTTCTGTGAGTTCAGTTTCTAGCATTGTTCCACTACATACTATGCATCCAAAAGATTTTCTAATGAGTAAACTTAGTTTTCTTTCATTGTAATTACAATTTGGCAGGATGCATGGTGAAATTATTTGAGTTTGATTGGATGAATGAATTGTTGGTAACAGAGTGACTAATTACAGCATTTAAAATAAATACCCTCTTCAAACTCTTTTAACACAACATGTCCAACTTTGATTGAAAAAAGTCCTAATTTAAATATATGAAGATAAATATTAAATATAGCACAACAAATAAATGTTCATTAATGTATATTATTATTACACTTAACGCTATCAAGTGTTAGTGATGGTGATAGATTTGATAGGCCTCACAAATCTGGCCTTTAGCATCATTTCTTCACATCATCATCCTACAGAGAATATGTTTAAAGCTACAGTGGTGTTTCTCAGGCAGCTGCATGTGCAGCATCCCTACAGTTACTCTGCTTTCGCCGCTGCTCCAGAGAGCTTAAGTGTGCGCTGTACATCCCTCTGAGAGAGTGAGAGAGCCTGTGCTGAAGGCAAATATACATTCAAATGTTTTGTGTGCATGTGTGTATATGAGTGTGTGCATGCAGAAAGCTGAAGCCAAACTGTCAGATGTATGTGACGGGGGCAAGAGCAGCAGTTGGGTGAGAAGAGACTGCCGAGCAAACACCGTCTTTGGCTCTGAGCAGCTCTGTCTCTCTGGTCAGATTAGCTTTGTCATGCTCCTTCTCTGACATCGCTCCTCAGTTTGGTTCCTCGTTCGTCACGGCAACTTTAAAATGATTCACTTGCGACAAGGTAAAATCTTCATGACCTGTTTATTTTCTGTATCACTTCTCCTGATCATATACAAAGAAGAGGTATACACACTGAGGAATAGATCTGAGGGTTCTAAAGCTGGAGCAATGATATATTTAACTTTTCAGACCTGTTACTATGAGGCTACAGCTTAGACATGATTTATACTAATTAGAAAAACACATCATAAAAGTTTATTAGACAGGGTGGATTTTCAGAAATGTTGCTAGATATTCACGGCCATTTAGTTGGATGTCTATGAATGAAAACAGTCTTGGATGTTGTGTTATTGGTGTTCGAGGTCTTTTTCTCTTGCTTGATTATTAATATGTAGTTTTGTCTTTTCTCTGCTTTGATCTGATGTGTGCGCATGATGTTTGGGGACCTACGGTAAAATATACATTATACTATGTGCAAAAAAATAGATATATTAAACAAGTTTCCAAAGTGTTTTAGTGTTCTGCATTTTCTTACTTTTTGCAAGCAGACTTTATTTTTCAGTGATTACAAATTAATTCCTCTCTTATTACTGTACATACAGTTTTTTTCTGTCTTCATACCATAAAACTCTTCTTCATTGACCTTTTGATTGTGAAAAGTGTCACTAAAAACAAGACCCTTATATATGGATGGTCCTGTGCACAAGAGGTCAACTTTCAAGAGTGTGTGCTTGTATTTGTGTGTGTGCATACAACATTGTACCTCCCTGTATACATTATTCAGCAAACTTCAGGAATGCACAGGACAAAGGGACAAAAGGACCCAATGAAAACCAAGAATGATGGCAGGGTAAAGGAGAGGGAAAGAAGTAAACACTTTGGTCATTTAGCTGCACAGCTGTGGCAGTGTGTGTACGTGTGTGTACGAGGTCCGTTTGAACAAGGACGTTTGTAGCGTGACTTGAAGAGGTGTTAATTTTATGAGGTGGGCTTTGTGATAAAAGCTGCGTTTAGGGAGCTGAGGAGCTGCAAATGTTTTTCCCTTTCACTGAGAAACCACAGCGTCAGTGCACTCACCAAGATTGAGTGCAAGGGTACTTGCTGGCTTAAGTATAAATTTGTAAATGGTTTGCGGTGCAGGGAGGAAGGCAGAGTGGTTTGCCAAACATGTTCAGTGGGATTTAAACAGTAGTTTTTGGTCAGACTGTCTGGTTCATAGATACACAAGGAGAAACTCTGAGTTAGACCTAATTTGCTTGAATACGTGACTATTTTAGGTCCTGAATACTTTTTGTAATGCTGTCTTTCCACACACACAAATGTACAGCACAAGCAAAATGTTCAGCACTTGAGCACCAACAGATCCATAGTCCAACCACAAATCTTTGCCCAAAATATAATCAGTCTCATCACCACTGGACTTTTCTTTAGTTCTTTTCAGGGCTCTGTTAGCAAGGTGGTTTAAAAAGACACACTGTCTCGCCCACTGACCTCCACTGCGGTCTGCAAGGTCACTGAGTGTCTCCAGGTCACTGAACCTGGATGCTTCCAGAGGGAGAAAAAGGCCAGTGAGGGCAAACAGATGGATGGAGACAGAGAGGAAAGAAATGAGGCAGAGGGTGAAGATGGTGCAGAACAGACATGGCTCTGTTCACACAGAGACACAGGAAGAAAAGGAGACGGTGAGAAGAGAGTTGTCTGTATCTGACAGAGGAGAGAGAATAGACAGATGTGTCTGGAGACGTGAGGACAGCTAGTATTTCCATCTTGGTCAAATGCATGGGAGAAGAGATTAAAAAATGCCTTTGAGGAAGAATGTGGCACGCTGCTTAGCTGTGCGTATTTGGCAGTCTTGACCCATCAGCTGAGATCTGTCACTGTGCGTGCATTAGCTCGTGTGTGTGTCTATGTGTGCATGAGCAATATAAATCCAGGACAGGTGTGTTTCCATAAGTGAGGAATCAGCCAGAGGTCACTCTCAATGATTATCTGTGTTTCCTCTCTTCTTCCTGACTTACATTGTTGAGTGTTGACGTGTGTGATGCAAATCACACGAACTTCAAAAGACGTTAATAACATTTACATTATTTACAATGTGTTTTATGGCTGTGTGATGGCAGCCTGTCTCCCCATCTTTCCACCAAAATGACAGTATCTCAGACTTTCATACAGAAATAGATTAAATTGAACAAACATTTATTTCTCCTGAAACTAAAGTGATGTTCCGCTCTAGAGCTCACCATTACAGTCTGAAGTTATACCTCCACAATATAATTACCATCTAAATATCATGCTTAGTGGTAATCCTGACAGTACAAGCAGTGAAAGGTAATTCTAAAGCAAGTAAACTTACTTCAGTAGCTCTCTTGAATACCTGTACAGTTTTTGTGAGGTTGAAAATTCTCTCTTTTTGTAATGAGCTAAATTTAAAACTGCATTCTTCCATGATGTTTGAGGCTACCTAATGGAAATGTATGTCTTTAATGATCCCTCACTGCCTTCCTGTATTGGTAAATCACAAGAACTAAGGAAGCTGGTGTTCATTTCAACAATCTGTAGTTTTGATAGTCTTATTCTCTCTTTACACGTTTGCTCAGGGGGTGGCACAGCTGCCGCAGTTTTAATGACATTATGGAGATCGCAGCTTGTATAAACTGCAGTAACACCTCTGCTTCCACTGCGTGAAGGTTGACTCAGCAAAAACAACAGCTTACAGACATAAGACGCCCATGAGTCCTCTCACGTCGCACCCCTGATGGACAATTTAGCGTGTTTCGTTTATGTAAAATGTCAAAAAAGATGGACATCTGGAAGTAGTCGAGGAAACAGAGGCACACACATACACATTCACACACACACAATACATAGACATATGATGTAGACTACTGTGAGGTTTTGATTATTTTTGAGGCTGTCTGGGCCAGGCAGGACATGCTGAGAGCTCAGTGGTGTATGACCAGCCACACATGATTCTGGCAGCAGATGTTGAAAAATTAGGGTCCGAACCACAGATATTTGCACCTCTTTGTCCCCCTGGGCTGTCGTCTAATGGCAAATGTGATAGAATCTGAATGACAGTATTCAGTGAAGGTGATGGCATGTAATGGGTATGAAAAAAGTAAATGAATAATTTAGCAGAATTTTAACTTTACTATTATGCTGATAGATACTTAAAAATATAATATTTAGTGAATATTTGGTATGTATCATAGCATTTACAGCCTGAGCAAATGTGATAAAGTTGACCATAGATGGGCTTTTTTTTAGCCATGCTAGCACCATGGTTTGAGGGATGGCAGTGTCAGTTAGTCTGTTCACCACTTATGCCCATATTCATGTTCACCTCATAAATTGTAATAATTTTGGTGATCCCCTGACTTTTCCTTTAACCCATCTGTGCCAAAAATAATGACATCCCCATCAGCCTCAGCTGTACTTGGTTTTTAGCACTACTCAGTAAATATTAACATGCTAACACACTAAACTAAGATGGTGAATATGGTAAACAACACAAGTACTGCCTCACAGCATGGCTGTAGACTTTTAGTGTTGTTAAAAAAATATAGTTAAATAAATAAATGTGCAATTATACGAATCAAAAGTGATTATTAGACAATAGAAATTATAACAAATGTACCATTAATTTAGGGAAAGGCACTTGATCAGTCATGAATACATTATTCTTCAGATGCTGTTTCAACTTGATTTTAAAATGATTCCAGTTTTTGCAAAATATGCATTCACTGCACAGGATGCTGTATGTGTGTTTATACATTTGTCTACAGTTCTCTCAGTATGCATGCAACTGTTCATGTGTGTTTTTTCCTGTCTCATAAACAAACCACTATGAAAAGGGTGTGCACTGAATGACACACTGGTGAAATCTGCCTGGTATGAAAATGTAGAACATGGTTGCTGTTAATGTTTAGTCACTGTTACAAATGGCTGCTTGTCAGAGAGTCGTCATTGAGGGAGCCAAATTGTTTTACACCAGTGTGTGAAAAATTAAACTGTAAATCTTACAAATGTGAGAAACAGCTCACAACATGCTACTCAGACTGTCACGACTTCTCACAGCTGTCACACATTTATATGTGACTTAATGTCTGCCATAGGCATGAATATAGATGGAGGGATGACACTAGCACTTAAAAATAAATTTAATGGGTATAACTGACTTCTTTATGTAGTCACTTTGTTGTAACTGCCCCCTTCTCTTTTTCTGTTTTCTGTAAAAACAAGTTAAAACGTGGAAATTGCTGGTTAATGTTTATGTCAGACTCTGAAAGTGACTCCACTGTATGAACAAGTCACTGGGGAGGCAACACTTATGTAGAATAATGTGTTGGAGAAAAGCACACCAGGTAAAGACAGAAGGTGTTTCCATCACTCTGTGGTCACCATGGCAATGTTATGGCGTTGCTATGTGACGCCGAACAGAGCCTCGTTGTACTGGTCCCTCTGATCTGTAGTTGCAAGTTTGGTCCGAATATTTCCAGCCCTTTAAAAACACCTATACACACTCACATACCAACACTGAGCTGGGACGTCCCTAAAAGGCAGTAAAATCATCACACATTTATTTACTCAAACCTTTTTATGTACATTTACATTTACATAAATACTCACATTCTATATCACATCATACATTATATATCAGAATTATAAAATCACTAAGCACCCTGTCATTTCTCTGATTGGCTAGAAGCAAAAACATACTCATATTTATAAATTGTGATTACATTACATTTGAATATCATTTACATTTGCTGTAAAATAAGTTCTATGCAAGTTGGTGAACAGTTAGCACTGCTTTTGCCAACTCATTTCAAAAGTGAAAATGGTTTAATATCTGTAAGGGGACACATTATGAAAATGTGTCAGAAGTGCACTTCACTTAATGTAGCCTTTTTTCTTTTTTCTTTTTTTTAACACCCTGCTACAATATAGCCAGAAAAGCAATTAGAAAATATTATATCCACAGGATATTAAAAAATATAAATTAACATTTCCGTTTCTTGGGTAAACTTCTGATATCAAGCCTGAGCTTTTATTAACACTGTTACTGTAACCATGAATATTTATGTTTGATGTAGATTTTGATACATTTGTAAATAAAATCAAATTTTTGGTTTTGGTGTGATCAAATCACTCAGCTGCATGTTTGGCTTTTGTACCATGAAAGCTTCTCTGTTCTGCTGTGGAACAGAGAGAAGAGTGACTTTTTCTGGCATGCCATTAGATAGTGGATGAAAGTTTGCACCTTTTTCTCAAAACCTCAAAACACTCACAGGATCTTGAAACACAACTGATGGATTTCTTGACCGAGTGTTTGTTGGAAAAAGTGTCTGATTATTTTAACCTGACAAATGTCTCAGTGCTTCTCTTTCTTCTAACTCCCACATCCAGCCCATACAGTACGCTATAGTACACAGTGCATACAATACATAGTGTCACCTTTTGTAAAGAAATATCGACTTTCTTTGTTGGTACAGAGAAACCTATTCTAAAACTTTTCTGTACCAATGCAAAATGTTATGGTCACCTCCTTCTCACATCCTTCACATCCTTCTCTTGCTCCATTTCCATATATTACCATTATCTCTCAATCTTTATTAGTCACTGTTGCCCTATACAATGTCCATTTTAGCAGTCTGGCAACCTTAATGCAGTCTCACACTCACAATGCAAAAAGCTTAATTCTCAGGTTAACTTGTGTCATATTCAGAGACCAACTTTATTGGCCAATCCTCCACTTCTGCACATT
This sequence comes from Lates japonicus, assembly GCA_033238685.1. NCBI lineage: Eukaryota > Metazoa > Chordata > Actinopteri > Centropomidae > Lates > Lates japonicus. Next base: position 1,226,692 of record BRZM01000012.1, on the reverse strand, counting down.
GTCTGCAGACCTCACAGATTCATAGAGCTGATTAGGATACTGGGAAAATGCCATAGCTTCCGCCCAGTGGTCAAAATTAGGTTCCAGTTCTTGTTGGGAAAAATCAGTGGCATTCCTCTGGTCTCTTTGGCATGTCTGGCCTCTGTCGCTGTGGAAACTAGGTAGGCTTCCTTCAAAGGCCAACTCTCATTGGGGGAGACAGTGGCACAGCCATGTCAAAATCACCAGTCGACTGAGAAAAGGTGAAAGGGCGGAAAAGATCCAAAGAGCCAGTGATGGAATGGACAGTAAGGATGTGGTTTAGGATGAATTAGAAAAGCTACAGATGAGTTGGCTGTACAAATCTGGGACTGGGATCGCAGTTGAACCTAGGATTCATCTCCCAGTGGCAGGATGAATCGACTAAGACTAGATGAGATGGTAGTTATAAAGAATGACTGAAGTAGGCACCCAGAGGAGCAGCTGAGAGTCTTANNNAAGGTGGTCAGGACAAAGGTGAGAAATTATATTTTCAACAGACAGTGACCAAGAGCCTCCCAAGAACATGTACAGTACATTCAGATCTTGAACAAATGTGGCATGACCTGTTAAAACATTGTAAGGGCACAAACATTTCTTTATTAATGGTACATAATAAATAATTTGTTTTCATTTGTTGTTTCTTGAAGTTATTTGAATTTCCTAGACCTAACTGAGTATCTGTTGTGTGTTCATGTTTGTGCTCACCCTTTTGGCAACTTGATAATAGACCTAAAGATTAAAAATAAAGACAAAATTTTGTCTGTGAATTTTCAATTTCATAATTTCTGGTTGAATGTGTCTCTTACAGGTCAGACAATCCCCAGTGGTGCTGAGGGAATTCCTCAAGGAGAGCCAGGCCCAGCTGGGCCACCTGGCCCAGAGGGACCTCCAGGACCGCCTGGACCTCCAGGGAACGGACAGCCAGGACCTATGGGACGACCTGGACCTCCTGGTCCACCAGGAGTGCCTGGAGTGGGTAAACCAGGTTTGCCAGGACTGCCAGGCAAGCCAGGAGGAAATGGTGAGGCTGGGCCACAAGGAGAAATGGGTCCTAGGGGTGAAGAAGGGCCACCTGGACAGCCTGGACCTCAGGGTCCGCCAGGACCTCCTGGGCTACCAGGAATAGGTAAATCAGGGGTGCAGGGATTACCAGGCCAACCGGGGACAAAAGGAGAACCAGGTCACAAAGGTCTGCCAGGCCTACCAGGATTACCAGGACCCAAAGGAGATAAAGGGATGGGCCAGCCAGGACAACCAGGTCACAAAGGGCTCCCTGGGCCCCCAGGACCAGCTGGCCCAAGAGGACTGCCTGGTTTTGGAAAACCTGGCTTAAATGGGGCACCAGGTCCACAAGGACCTCCAGGAGAGAAAGGACATCATGGAGAGCAAGGACCAGCTGGGCCTTCTGGTGAAGGAGGACAGCCTGGCCCACCAGGACTACCTGGTCAGGGAAAGCCAGGTCAAAATGGTCTGCCAGGACAGCCAGGTATGCCAGGTGCAAAAGGTCACCCAGGACCACCAGGTCTACCAGGAAAGCCAGGACTGCCTGGATTTGGTAAACCAGGACTCCCAGGACCAAAGGGTGATAAAGGTATGAGTGGGCCACCTGGACCCCCAGGACCTAAAGGAGATAAGGGCCATGGAGGACTACCTGGTATGCTTGGCCCCCCTGGACCAAATGGTCCACCTGGTCCTCCAGGCCCTATGGGACCTCCAGGAGGTTTAGGTGCACCTGGTCCTAAAGGGGACTGTGGAGATGGAGGACCTAAAGGGCTTGATGGAGCCATGGGTGACCCTGGTCTTCCTGGGACACCTGGTAAGGATGGTCTGCCCGGAGGCCGTGGAGAGCCAGGGCCAAGAGGTCCCCCGGGTCTAAGTGGTGCCAAAGGAGACAGTGGGCATAAAGGTCTACCTGGTACACCTGGTCCTCCAGGACTTCCAGGGCCAAAAGGACAAGGTGGATTACCTGGTGAAGTGGGGCCTCAAGGTCCTAAAGGAATCCCAGGAATGGATGGCGCAGCAGGATCAATTGGGCCTCCTGGTATTCCTGGACAAAAAGGAGATATTGGTCCACCTGGTCTACCAGGCAACACAGGTGAGGGGAGTCCAGGTCTTCCTGGTCCCATTGGACCCCCAGGAAAAGAGGGCCCATCAGGACCCTCTGGACAGCCCGGTCAGCCTGGCCCTCCTGGACCACCGGGCCCACCTGGAGTACCTGGTCTGTCTCCTGACATGGCTGGAGTACTCTCTGAGATGGGCCCTGGACTAGATGGTGTTAAGGCTGGTAGTTATGGTAAGAAAGGCAAGTATGGAGGCAACGGGGCAGAAGTAATGGGTGCCAGTGGATTGGAAATGCCAGCATTCACAGCTGTGGTAACAACTCCCTTTCCACCTGTGGGCACTCCAGTTGTCTTTGACAAACTCTTGTACAATGGTCGCCAAAACTACAACCCCCAGACAGGAATTTTCACCTGTGACATGCCTGGTATTTATTACTTTGCCTACCACATCCATTGCAAAGGAGCCAATGTGTGGGTGGCTTTGATGAGGAACAATGAGCCAGTGATGTACACATATGATGAATACAAAAAGGGTTTCCTAGACCAAGCATCAGGGAGTGCGGTATTACCTCTACAACCTGGAGACACTGTGTATATTCAGCTGCCCTCAGATCAAGCCTCAGGACTTTATGCTGGACAGTATGTGCACTCCTCCTTTTCTGGGTACTTGTTATATCCGATGTAAAACCACAGACTGCAGGGAGAGAGAGGCTTCAGTGAGAACAAAATAGGAGCATATTTTTGTATAATAAAAAACATGATCATGAATTACCTTAGACTGAGCAATTTTTCAATGTAAAATCAACAAACTGTTGATTATCAACAGAAATGAGAGGACAATATGAAATGCTTGGAGGAAACTAATAAGTATGATGGTCTGTATATACAGCAGCTTTTATACTGTCAACCCTTATATCCGTTAAATTGAGAGAGCAAAGATTTATTATTTTACAGTTTTAAAGATTAAAAAATGGAGAAAAAGCCATGAAAGAACATCTAAAGATGTAGAAGATGGCTCTAGATGTATTGTCATTCATAAGAGTGAAAAAAACTATAAGAGCACAATTTGTTATTAGGTGCAAAGAGGGAATATGTGAAGTGTATGCAAAAGATTAAACAAACCAAACAATTGTAGTTACACTGTTGCAACAGTGTCAGATTTTGTCCCTTCACCTCTTCAAAACTGGCAGCTACCCCATACATCAAGAATGTGAAATACAGTGGAAAATATGAAGACATTCTGGTAGGAAATATCTGTTTTAGTAAAATGAACTCTTGTGGATGACAACACAGATAATTAAAAGGTTTGCATTACAGCAGTCTATATGTGTTTTAGAGGTGAACACATTTCTGGTTGTGTAACCTGCAGATGACTGATTTTTTGGAAAAGGTTAACTGTATACACTCTAGTTCTGATTTTCAAAGGATCTATCTCTCAAGCTCCATGTTGGATCACCAAAAAAGACTTGAATTTGCAAAATACAGGTGGGAGCAACCTAAATGACTTTCACCTCAGGTGTGTGAAGGCATTACATATAATAGGGATGGCTGTTATTGGTGACTGACTAGTAATTAAGTAAGGTTATTAATGTGCTCACTTGAGAGAGCACACAAAAATCAGATGGTTAAAATTAGATAATGATATGCATGAAATCTTACCTGAGAATGCATGTTGCTGACTGACAATTGCTCTCATGAGTGAGAATGTAATATTAACTTCGTGTTTTAATGTTTGCATAATGTGCTGTTGAGAAACAATGTTCTGTGCAAAAATGCAGAGGTCAAACAAACACACCATTTTGCCCTGGGCTATGAAAACCACTCCTTTCACTGTAGTTAACATCACAATATCCAGATAATTCAAAACTATACAGAATTCCTATGTCAATGACTAAACCATAGGATTATACAGGTTTAAGTGACAGATGCTAAATATGAGAAAGCATAAATCTGTGGACATGTACAACTGTGCAGTTATTACTACAATGTAATACTCTGCATTTATGTAGTTTCATTCCAAAGCAACCAGTCATTTTAGAAATAAATTGTTACTTCATGTATTCTGACTCATTGTTTTTAATTTAAAATTCACTGTTAATATTCTGCAACTGTTTATAAGTCATGATTTAAAATTGGAATAACTTCACACTTTTCTAGGTGTAATGGTGGTATAATTATACATAAGAGTGTCATATGTGGAAAACAAATTATGAATTATACTTTTGAAATGAAACTCTTTAACAGTGGGACTTGATATTTAACCAGCCCATCTGGTGTGATTTGTTTAGAAGAGAGAACTAAATTAGGTCCCACAGTATCCTTGGTATGCTTCATTTATTATGTCTTGCTGCCAGGTTTGTGGAGAAAACATATAGATCTACATTTCAGTTAACAGACTCAGAGCAAGTATTCAATGTTGCAGGAATTCATAACAACAATTATGTCAATAATTTATTATGTTATCTGCTGATCTCCTACATGCTATGAAATGGACATCAAGCATGCAAAGTTTTAAAGGAAGAATAAATATATATTTCTCCTTTTAACCATGGTGCTAATACCTCCAGTATAACCATTGAATTTATGTCTTAATGTTTCATGTTTGTTATTATCATTGTCTATGTTTGTTTTTTCTAAATAAAATTTGTTTAATTAAAAAACTATTGACCTCTTTATTTCTGAGCACACAGAGGACATGAGATGGTATGTCAACTTAAAATTCACTTTGGGAGCTCATCCATGATAGAGTGTAGGAAAAGCCAGTTACTGAAAAAGGTTTTCAGAATTGTTGGGTCACATCTGTCACATGTGGTGGACACTTCCAATAAAAAGTAATATTCTCATATTCAGCTTACCTGGTTGGTTGCTGATGTTCCATTCTGCAAGAGAGATGGACAACAACAGTGAAAAGGTATACTGTCCAGCTTTAAAATAGCAGCTTCATGATGACTGGATTAATTGGTTAGGCCACATTTAAGGTAAAATATGTTGTAAAGCACCTATTTGGCTGGCAACACTGATACACAAATGTCATGAAGGTAATAACCTCTTTTGATTGTTTTGAAAGCTATCCTTTTTGCAAATCAAATTTCAGGACTAACACAGTGTGAAAGATGCCCAGGCATCAAATCAGGCAGCTACTCAGGACCACAGAATGCCAGGGGCCCGGAGAGCTCCAGGCTTACTATGTGTTTAGTGGTTTGTGCCAATTTAGTTCAAAATTTGTTTGACAAAATGCATAGCTGAAGCATAGTAACTGACGTGATGAGGGACACTGTCACTGTAGTGTATATTCTTTGAATCCAGTTTCATTCACCGCAGTTTCAAACTTGCAAGTTGCTTTTTAAGATGAGTTCTTTAGTTGAGAGAGGGTGTCAGGTTATTCTAAATATTTTTTTATTGTATAGAAACAGACAAAAACCGAGATGAGTAAACAAATACAAGAATTAAAGACAGTGATTTGGAGTTTATTATTATAGGATTGCTTCTTACAGGCTGGAACTGGAAACCTAGCAGTGATGAGGGGAGAGATGCTGATGCTGAGGTGGGAGGTCCTTCGCTTGAACACTGAGATTGTGCGCATGTGCAGAGCTGTCATCAACATCCATTTATCACATCTTTTGTCAGTACAAATTTAAACAACGGGCCTGACCGAGCGTAAGGAAATACGGAGCGGTAAGCTTTGTTTGTCAGCACAGTTTTACACGGTGTCGCACTCTGTTGTTGTTGCGAATGATAAATCGACGCTTGCCCTAACATACAGTACATATCTGACACAGCGCTGTGGCGTTACGCCTGGCTGTGCGAGACTAGTTTAAAGGCAATGCTGCATTAGGTTTGATAGCAACAACAGCTAACGCTTTAACCTACTTCAGCTCGGTCCAGCGGCCTGAATAATCTGCCTGAATTTTTTTTACATAGCTGTAAGCACCTTGATATCAGAAACAGTCTGGCGTATTATGGTTGATTTCGTGTCATGATTCCTGCTTAATTTTTTTCTCTCCCTCAGATAGCATCTTTTTTGGTGTTGTGACACCTTATCCATGGGTCTGTGCTCTCTCGCTGTGACATGAGCAGGTTAAAAGTGTCAAATGTTGTATTTAACGTCGATTAACTGATGAATTTACAGATAGAAAAATAACCGGTAACTATATTGATAGATGATTAATCATCAATGTCATTTTTCTAGCAAAAATTGGGGATTTTTTGAGTACATATCCCTGTTCTCAAATGATTAAAGTAATAGTTGCATTTCTAGCTCTGTCAGTTTCTGGCTTCTGAAATAAGATGTGTGTTGTGTGTCAGTAGGTTTCTCTCAACATGACATCTCGCGTGGGTCCTAGAGCTGCTGCTACCAATGGAAATGACTCTAAACACAGAGAAAGGGTGGCCCCGCACTACCAAATGAGGCAAGTACATTTAAAAAAAAATCTATTTCTGATGTTGTTCCTTGAATGTAAATGTTATCTCCAAATAGCAACAATATCTACAAGGACTGATATTCTGCTTTCTATTTTGTAGTGCCTCCCTGAAGTCAGAGGTGCGGAAGTTAAATTTGGTCCACCTTCTGATCTGGCTGCTGGTTGCTGCGCAGGTGACTGTCAGCCACTTCAACCTGGTGTCACATGACACCGTGTCCATGCCATACCAGTGGGAGTACCCCTACCTGCTCAGCCTCCTCCCTCTGATCTGCAGCAGCCTGTCACTTCCAAAGAACAATATCAGTTACCTGGTCATATCCATGATCAGTGCTGGGCTGTTCACCGTGGCACCTCTTATTTATGGTGGAATGGAGATGTTTCCCGTAGCACAGCAGCTCTACCGCCATGGAAAGGCCTACCGCTTCATTTTTGGCTTCTCTGCAGTTACTGTTATGTACCTCATCATGGTGATTGCTGTTCAAGTGCACGCCTGGCAGTTATACTACATGAAAAAGCTGTTAGACTCATGGTTCAACGCCACTGAGGAGAAGAAGAAGAAATAATGGAGTGAGGAAAGGTGTGACTGGGCAAAACTGTGTTTTTATCCTAAATTACACTCAGTCACGTCCACTTATTCAGTCATCAATATCATATAACATACCTTAGAAACCAGTGCTCTTACATAGATGTAAGATAGCGCAAGATGTACAATTTATGCTGAAGCCTGTTTTTTTTGTTTTCGGTTTTTATTTTGTCACCATTATTGATGATAAGTGGAAATGGCATTCAGTCACTCTGCACCCACTCTTCATCACTGAGTGTGGACTGCTGCTTTACCCCAAACAGAGAAGGAGGTCATCTAGAAGCAGGGCATTGTTGTCATCCCTATAAAAATGTTGCCATGCTTTGAACAGAATAGATGTAGAGGTTTTCATACTCATTCAGCAGAGTGAATGCATGTTCCAACATATACAGTCCTGTGCAAAGATCTTTAGACCTTTAGATTCTTATCCATCATGCAATACCATCCAGGAAGCATCTACAAGATGTCTTGCAACAGATGGTCTGGCCCTCATGGAGGCCTGAATTCGGCATTGAGTCAGATGGTCTGGGATCACATGAATAGACAGAAGACACTGAGAGTGAAGAACTGTGGCAAGTTCTCCAAGGCATCTCAAACAACGTACCTGCCAAGTACCATGAAAAACTGTATTATACCTAGCACAGTTGAACAGTTCTGTACAGCTTGCCTAAAAAATGCCAAAATATATGTTAAAGGAAGTGGTTTGCTCTTGCTGCAGATGTGCTGATGTTTTCCTCTTCATTAAGTCTACCTCTTGCAATATCTTTATCTTTTCTTTTTTTTTTTTTTTCCAGATTTTAAACCATTAATAGAGAAAGGTGGTAATAACAGCAGCTGCCAGTACTACTGTTCTGTTTTCAGGTATTGTCATTCAACAACAAAAAGTCAGCGTATTGAGCTTGTGCACATGAATAAAATATGCATTGGAAACCAAATAAAAATACGTGAATGCTCCTCAACTTTAAATTAAATGTTTTATTATCTTTATAATTAGACAAGTCAGTCACAACGCACTTTGTTCAGCTGGTCTGCGGCTGCGCGCAATGAGTGCCACGTACTGGTTGACGTTGACAGTCAGGAGGACGCTTCCTGATGCTGGCCCGGGTGTAGCTAGGCTAGCTAACAGATTTGATTTTCACGGTTTGGGGAAACCTGTGAAATACAGCGTGGTCAAGTCGTCTGATTCAGGTGAAAGACTTTCTTGGGTTTGGGGTGCAGTTGTATTATAATTCAGTTTTAACCACGCAGCAGTTTCTGTGCTGTCACTGTTTGACTGGTATGTTGCTAACTAGCAAGCTAAGTAGATAGCGTTAGCTGGTCAATGTAATCAGCTAACGCTAAGCTAGCTCGTACAAACAGGTGTCGAGACTGATTCGTGGAGAGTTAGTTACAAAAAGATCCGTAACTAATCAATTCTTAATCAAAGGAGTGAGAAGTTGGTAAATTGCGTAGTTTAAAAATACGTTAGCTTAACTAGCTCCGAATGCCTGTTAAAGGTAGCTATCAGAAGTTACACAGGAAAACGCTTTTTGCCGACCTATTTTTATAAAGTGAACTTAAGGCGTACCGTTCTGTAACAAATCATGCAACTATACAGCGAGGGATTAAGTATATTACTGCCTTGTACACACCATGCCTGGGTAATATTATGTCAATTGACAGAGAAATGGTGAAACGGCCTAACAAACATTAGCAGTCAGTAGATGACTGCTGTTAGTGGGCCACTGACAGATGACTCTGCGATTGAGCATCTTTTAGCAGCGTTAGCTAAGTTACACTTGAATGACATTTTAAACGTTTAATGTGACTTACCGCTAGATACTAGTTGTTTGTTGTCCTCATTTGATAGAAGTGTATGCTAAACGTTAGCTACCACACAATCCCTAGCATCCAGCCAATTATTCATCTGGCTAGGACAGGCAAAGCCGCAGCATTTCTGGAATTAAATTCACAGTAGTAAACCGTCCAGCCCAGATCATGAGCAGGTAACGTCGTAGTTAATCCAGCTGCTCACTACATACAGTCAATGATTTATCAAAGACTAATAATGTAGGTCTTGGATTGCACACCAAACAAAATCTCAGGTTCACTAGCATACAAAATATGACATTACAGTTTTTTAAAAGATCCACTAAACATGGTTGAAAGCTTTGATTCTCTTATCAAACTGGTTGATTCTATGGGTCAAAGTCTGTAAGGAGATCGTCAAAAGCACAGAATAATCTTTGCCACCTCACTGGGTGATTTCCGACCCTTAGACCCTGCAGTTAAAATGAAACTGTGTGATGATGATGTTTCTGTGGGAGACTGTTTGATCAAAACCTTATAAATCCAAAAACCTTAAACCGGAATAAGGGGCAACTCTGTCCTCTTTGTAATTATCAAAGGTGCCTTTAAGCAAGACAATTAAATCCAGTAAAGAGAAGTTGCTAACGACATCATAATCTCATTGTCCTTGTTAAAGAAACAACCACACTTTAATTATAAATAACAACTCTCACAGCAACCACTTCCCCTGACCTCTTAACCTACTTACATAGACCAAGGCCTCTATTTGACTATGATGACAAATACATGCTGCTGTTGTTGTTATTTTATTTTATTCTGGTGATGTAGCACACTTGGTTGGATAAACCAGGCTCTTGGAGTGTGTAAGCATACAACTCTGAAAACTCCCACATCGTGAAGAATTATTAGTTGCAGAACCTGTTCCGTGTATGTTTGACAAAGTGACAGTACATTCTGTTTCCATAGGTGGGTGTACAAAATGGTGAATAATTAGCATCTTTCAATACTGAGCAGGGTGATTGTCATTATCTTTTAACCATAATCTTGCAGCCTGAATGGTACAGCTTGTCACTGACATTTTTGTTACTTTACTGATATTTAGAAAGACAGTGGAAAAGCTAATAATAGGCATGTTGTTTAGTTGGTTGTTCTTAAAACTACCTCTCCTGTGACTCTGTTAAATAGTGGGAGCAGAACAGGTCAGACGGCACCATGAACGGCCAGCTGGACTTGAGTGGGAAGCTGATCATCAAAGCCCAGTTGGGCGACGACATCAGACGCATTCCTATCCACAATGAAGACATCACTTATGATGAGCTGGTGCTGATGATGCAGCGTGTCTTCAGGGGCAAGCTGCAGAGCAACGACGAGGTTACCATCAAATACAAGGATGAAGGTGAGTCAGGACACAGGCCCTTTGTCCTAATTGGTCTCAAGGGTGAAAGTGTGAATGTTGACAACTTATTTATAGCAAACTAATGTTAATTTATTATACTGATACTAATTATTCGACCCAGTCACAATTGTTTTTTCTGGTATCTTAGCAACATTTTTGGAAGAGATAATTTGCAGTTCATTGACTCATATGGTCTCTCTTTTCCATTTTTGTAGATGACGACCTCATCACTATCTTCGACAGCTCTGACCTCTCCTTCGCCATCCAGTGCAGTAGAATACTCAAACTGACTTTGTTTGGTAAGATATTAAAGCATTTCCATTCTTTTGTCCCCTTGCTAGATATACACAGTTGTGCAAGTGAATTTTGCCACGAGGAATCCAAACTTCAAGTCTATAGATGTTGATAGTATCAAATTATGTGATAGTGTCATCTCGATAAACTGTAGACCAATATTTTTCTCATCAGCTGTTACAGCAACCAGCCACTGGAGGGCAGTCCAGTTATGTTTCACACATAAACCTCAGCTCTTCACTGCCCAAATAGAAGTTGTGTGCACTCCCTTCTGACTAATTTTGGGTGGAATTTCTGTGTGTCTCTTAGCACTGGTTCATGCAAACAAACAGTGTGACAGGCAGTAGATTTACTTACAAAAGACCTTTTGTGCCAGTTATACCGGTTTCTAATAGTAATTTTAAGTATGTACCTACAGTCATTTAATAGACCTGTAGCAATTTGACTTAAGGTTTATGTCATAGAAGAATGAATTACACTCCCAAACAGCCAGTAGGCCTCACCCTAAGAAGTCTGGTTGAGGCCTGTTTAACATGTTGCATAAAAGTTTGTTGAAAATTCAGGGTTTTTATAGGACTGATTACATACAGTACATTGCTTGATCTAGAGTGCTTGCACTTTAAACCAGGAGTTTAATGAGTAAAGAGTGCTTTCTTTTTAAGTAGCTTAATAGAGCTAAATTTATAGAAATGTTATTTATTATTATTATTATTTTTTTAAATGTATTTTATTTTAAACAATCAGCTAATGCATATAAAATGCTCTCTCTAAGCCTGCATGTTTTTAAATACACACTATTAGTTAATAAACTGTTTTATTTTAAATTCTTAACTGTAAATATGGGCATAAAACAAAAAAAAAGGCAGATGCTTGCACAAAGTTAATTGCAGTTGAAGTATACTGCACATCATCAATTAATTGGTACTGGTAAGATATGCCGCCTGGGATTGTTTTTTGTTTTTTTTTTAGCTGCAGCAAAAATGTATGTCCCTATATGGCCACTTACACCACGTGATTTTAATCTGTAAGTGCCAAAATACAGCTTGATGATATCTCCTCCTATTTCTACATTACATGTGTTTTTGTTAATGGACATGAATTATTCAGTTTCCTCCTGTAAATGTCATTAAATTAAAGGCAGTACTATGTTCCAGTGTAGGATAGTTTAAAGGGTGTTTCGGGGCTTTCTCTTTCCTGCCAGGAAACAAAGTTGTGGTAGAGATTAACCTGTATGGGAATATCGACATAAATGAAGTCAAGCTCAAATTGAGTCTACAGAATATGGCTGTCAGCTGTGAGAAAAACATGACTCAAAACCATAACACACCATAGCATGATGCAGATTCAATAATCTAATTTGTAATGACAACGGGATGTTGTTTCCTGTGGTCTGCTCCAAGACAGTCTGTCTTCCTGTTGCTGCTATTGTTAGCCAGGCTGTAAGATATATTTGTTTCTTCTTTTTTTAAAAAATATTTTATTTCCTCCCAATCAAAACTGAGTCCTGGTTCATCATCACATGGCATGATATCACATGGAAATGATATCCTCGGACACGTGTTGAGATTCGAAGAGAGGAAGCGTGTGTTTCAGCGTTTTACCTCATGACCCTGTGCATCTCAGTTCAGCATTATCCATTCAAACAAAGAAACTTGTGTGAGAAAGGCATTTCTGTTGATCTCTGTTCTCATATTCATTCATTCATTCACTCATTCATTCAGTTTCACTCCTCATTCAATTTGGAAAGGAAAAGTAGAGGTTTAAAAATAGGTAGAACAACTCATGTTGTGCAGGTAACATAGGTCTGAAGATTGAGAAATCTTTGTTTAGTGTTTGATTGTTTTAATTTAATATTACTAAATAAACACTGCACCTTCAAACTGGTGCTCAGGTATGTTGCTTTGCTAAATATAAAATAACATTAAAGCAATGCTGTGTAACTTTGCTGAGCAACAGCGCCCTCTACAGCCACAAGTGGTGATTAAATCGGCTAATTACCTGCAGCTGGACTGGTTGGCAGATTTATACAATTACAGCACGGTAATTCTAGTTAATTAAAAGCTGGCACATTGTGGTGGTGATGAGGAAGCTCCTAGTACCTCTGTCAGTCTGGCTGCTGTTGTGAATGGCTTTGTGAAATCAACCATGTGATAGAAAATCTCTGTAATCCCAGATATTCAGACAGTGGAGCTAACAGAATTTGGACAGATCATCATTCATAATGTGATAGAATTAACAGCTTTTCCAGACCAATGAGCTGCAGAATTCAGGTGTCCACTGTGCTTATGTTCAATTATGCAAGTATTGCTGTATGTTACAGTGCTGTTTTTTTCTTTAAGAACAAATGAGGTACTTTAACACTGTCCTCTTAACTCTTAATCATTATTTACCAGATATATATTTCAAGTAGTTGACGTGCCTCTTTGTGATAGCAGTATCTTTTCACTTTCTAGACTCCTACAAACACTTACTTGCATTTTGTTTGGTTTAGCACATGCTAGGCTGTTGACACATTTCTGTACCGTCTGACCTAGATAGTCCTAAGAGCCCGTGGTTGTAACTCAATTGGAGATTATGATTTATGTCAACAAGAGGTTCAAGTTCAAAAAAAACATTGCCTCAAGTAGGACATGATCATAATGAATGAGACCAAGATTCAAAGTGCCCCAACAATAACAGTATAGACTAGAGAATTGTTGTATTCTGTAAAAGCAATCAAGACTATCCATCAACCTCCCTGTGGTATAACGCAGAAATGGTGTCAGCTATGCTTAGATGGAAAAACATTTGACTTTGCTCAACCACATCCCCCAAATAAGTATTAAAGATTTGTTTGCTTTCCTCACCTGGGTCCCCTCTCTTCATCTTACCACAGTAAATGGTCAGCCGCGGCCTTTGGAGTCCAGTCAGGTGAAGTACCTGCGCAGGGAGCTCATTGAGCTCAGGAATAAAGTCAACAACCTCTTGGATAGCCTGGAACCCCCCACAGAGCCTGGTCTGGCTGCTACAGCGCCAGACAGTGGTAAGTGCTCAATACGATGCACACATACGCATGCACACGTACTTGTCAGTGCTAGAGCACTTAGTGCTACACCAGCCAACAGATAAATCAATAATGGTGCATATGCTGGCAAATATGTAACTGAAGAAACTGCAGTGCAAAATCCAGTATCTGTCTGGCTGTACGACATTTGCACATAGCATTTTCTTGCATCATTTGCAGTCTTTCCTACAGTATTTGTTGGCATAATTGCTCTTTGGATTGTTTCAACACAAAACTCATAACTTCTGTGTCTTAATAAGAAGCACCCACACATACTTGTATATGAGATAAAAGTTAGATTTTAATAAGAAACAAGTTTACAACTTGAACATCTGCATATGTACAATAGACAAGATAAACTTACCCCATTAGATGCAGGCAGTTGTTCACACAGACAGCCAGATGTGATTTAAATGTGTTTTTTTTTCACAAACCTTGTGTTTAGGTCTCTTAATTCTGCTAATGGGAACTGCACAGCCTGCTTAACAAGTAACACTCCTTCATATTCCACAAGTTCTCTGCCATACCCATAAGATCTGTATCCCACACCAGACCGAGACAGTTTATAAGACTCAGTCATTGTTTGTCCTGTTTTATAACTTTTTTCCCCCCATATGAAGATTTGTATGGAATTCTACACTTCATTTGTGTCTTTAATTATACTGCTCACATACTAGTTCAGTCCAGTCTGATTGCGGTCATTCACCCACACACACATGCATAATGCTCAAGCATAAATATGTCCCACCCTTGTCATCATAACTGACCAAAGCGTTTATGTGAGGAACATGTGTTGTCATATTACAGTATGATTGTAGGCTGCTGTATTAAACTGTTTTTTTTTTTTTGCCACCATCTGTGATCTGGAACTTCATGCATTTTTTTGTTTCAACTGAACTACATATTCACATGAAATCTGGCTGAAATCAAGGAATAAAGTAAAAAGGGCTGATGTTTGGTTAGTTTGTCTCTTGTACATCATGTTTTTGTTCATGGTGTAATAACAAGTCTATTTATAGTTGGCCCAAAATGGTACATACATGCATTGCATTACTGCCACATTTTCTCTTCTTCCCTGCTGGTTTTTAAACATTTCTCTGACTGTGTTCAAGAATCAGTAGATGGACGTGAAGGCAAAGTTGTGGCAGCAGACCCCACAGTGAAACAGGCCACTCCAGTTAGTGCAGCCAGCATGTCAGCCTTCGACCCATTAAAAAACCAGGACGAGGTCAACAAGAATGTCATCTCTGCTTTTGGCCTGAGTGAAGACCAGGCCCAAGGTATTGCACGCAATCCAACTTCAGAAATTAAAGGTATGATCTTAGAGTATTTGCTTTGTTTAAACTTGACTAAACTTCATGTCTGTCTCCCTCTGTGTTACCCGAGTAGCTCCCCCGGCAGTTTCAGCAGAGGAGCGCTCAGGAACCCCTGACAGCATCGCCTCCTCCTCGTCTGCAGCTCCGCAGCCAGGAGCGCCACCCCAACCACAGGCTCCCTATCCTGGAGTACAGCAGGGACCCCCAGCTGGCATGGATGGTGAGACACATACACACAGATGCATCCCCAAGAAAGCTCACGTGTGCACATCGTATTTAACACAGCATATAGGTGAACACACAAACTTACGTGCACTCTCAGGCAGGTATGTGTGTGTAAGAAAGTATGTAAAATGGCAGTCAGAAACCCTGCAGTGTGGGTGGTTAAGCAGTTACATATGTTTTACAGTTTTATGGGACATCTATCCAACATTACCACCAAAGTAGCCTCATTAAATAGGATCTCCTGTTGTGCAAGACGGTTTGAATATGTTACCCTAATATACTGATCCAAGAGTATTAGTTTTACAAAGAGTAGTTCATCCTGGAATCTTTTAAACCTTAGGTAGGAAGCCTAGAAATATATCCCATGGTAACTCACTCATGTACTTCTTGTAGTAGATGTAGCAGTCCACCACCCAGACAGATACTGCAAAAGCTAGAGAGTAATATAATTCATTAGTCAGTCGTTTAGTCTTTGCCATTCATATTTTTTTAATCTCAAGATTTGTCTGACATCAAACACCCAAAGATAATCCACAAAACAAACGGCACAAAAAAAAGCTGTGCACTCTGTACATTATAAGTAAATGTAAATGTATTTTGAAATAAGTGTCAGATCAGTTGAAAATGAAAATAATAATTATAATAATAATAATAATAATTATAGACATACACTGGCCTCTTCCACAAGAAGATTCCCTTTCTTTCAGCCACTGTCACAGTCAGTATATTTTCACTGTATGTGAGGTGTAATTTAGTTACATGCTAGAATAGGTACATTGTATGCCAAACCCTACTATACTACTGTTAAGTGAGCAGTGCTGATTAAAATCTACTTACCTTTTTTTCATTTCTCTTTGGAAAACACATTACTTTCATCCTGCCAGTGATCCTTAGTTGATTAGATTAAGAGAAATATATTTGATATGAGTAAATGCAGAGAAATTGAGAAGTGCAGCAAATAATCTTAATCAAAAGAACAAATTGAAAGTAAATCATCCATGGGATGAATACACAACCAGGATATTTAAGGCCTACAGATTCACAGTTGCATGTACTGTGAGTTTCTTACCATTTTTGGTAATTAAATCCATTCTCATGTCGAAGTTGTAAGTTTTGTTGAGTGAGAAATTATCCTTGAGTCTCACCGCAGTGGAGTCTTAATCAACAGTATGTAAACAGGAGTATCCATGGAACAGGCATTTATCTTACTCAGAAGAGGCCTTATCGCAGCTCTCCAGTGTGTGATTGATTTTACCACAGGTATGTTGGATCCAAACCAAAGCCTTAGATAAAGATAAATGAACAAAGGATCAGGCAGTAAGTTGGCAAAAGCAACTTACTTACCAACTACCTAATTTTCTCAGAACAGTACCACTTTTGGATGCCACTCAGGGAGGTTGGTCCTCTATGCCAGTCTCCCATGTTTTTTTTCCCAAGCTTCTCCCTTAACCTTAGGGTATTATATGGCCCAATTCCCCCTTTGTTGAGAAGAAAGGCCCAGTCAGGTGCAGCCACAAAGGTGAAGCATTTTGTATCGTTTTCCACACTGCAGTAAGCAGATTGGATTATTTTCAGCTAGTTTTGGCCCAGATAAATGTGGATGCCTCATGTTGCACCCTGTGAGAGCTGTAACTTGCTCTTGAGAGGAGTAACACCTGCAACACTGAAAGTCAGTGCACATGTGCTATGACTACTTCCATTTAACTGATGGTTTGTGGTTTGGCCTGGTTAGCATTGCAGGGCCTATCCACAGGGTTCCGTAAGAGTTTTGTTGGTCCCAAAGGAAGACTCACTCAGTCACAGGGTTAGCCAGTGACTCACTATGTTGCATACAAACAGCCAGCTCAACAGAGAGCTGTTTATAGTTCGTCCTTCCTTCCATAACACGAGGACAGGGAGAAACAACAGACTTTGTTGTCTAATAAGTAACTTGTTCTTGCTGATTTGATCTTTGATTCTGGTGATGCATCATTGTGGAGGTCTGACAGTCAGTCCAAGCTTTCCATGGGTATAAAACTGGCAGCCTTGCTTAGCTTTCTGCGAGGAATGACGAGGCATGTTTTTGTGGAATTGTTGAGTAATAGTCTCAGGTTGCTTATGATGTATCAATATTAATAGCATCTCTTGCTCTGTGATGGTTGTGTGCAAGTTGTCATCACATCCTTTTTTATATTACAGAAAATTGAAGGATATGAAACAGGATAGGATTACAGAGTGATCAATCCAGTGGGCAGAGAAGCTGAAAGTAATGAGGTTAACATCAAAGATGTCCAGAGCCAATTTGGGCAGGTTTCAGGAGTATGTTTTGGGAATTGCTTTTTCCTAATTTAACACTCATTCATATCATATGGATAATTTTTGAACCAGGAACTTCGGTATAGAATCGGGTAGATGTGAAAAATAATGTTTCAAATTAAGCTGTCAGTGTAATATGTCAGATACATATTTAATCAACAGTTCCGTAATATTATTTTCAGATTGGACTGCATGTTTTCCCACCAGCTCCAGGGGAATTGTTATGTACCTAAAGCTAAACTTTGACCTCTCCGTGGAGACAAGAAAAAAGATAACCAACTAAAATCAGTGGAATCAGTTGACGTCTTGTAGTCGTATGGCAAGTTGTTAGATACATCCAAGCCCAGCAGGAGAATGAACAGTTTGTCCTCTCTGTATCGTTTCCCTGTTGGCAGTTTCCCTTCTTCATCTCTCTTCTTACTTCCAAGGCTGCAGATGGTTTGCACACAGAAACATTTAACTAGATCTTGCCTAGCCTCCTCTCCCAACTTGACCCTTTCCTCACCCTTTATCCTTGTATTATTCCTGTCTCTGGTCGCAGACAGTTTGTCAGTATGATATGCTCAAAGCAAATGAAAATAGCCAGTCGATGCATGAGGAAGTAATATATGCGTTTGGACGCCAGCTGAGCATGTGTGGCCTTTTAAAGGTAGCCTTAAGCACACTTTTGATGCAAGATTAGATCACTCGTTACCATAAGAATGCCACTAACAAGATCCATAAGCAGATGGTAAAGATTTCAACCTGTTGTCTCTCTCTGATGCTGATGGACCTTTGGCAATAATTTACATCTGTGCGAGAACAAAACTGTAAATGTGCACATGTAGCAGCAGCTCAGACATTTGCTTGAGGCTCTTTATCAGATGGGCAGACGTGCATTTGGTGTGAAATGTTTATTTAAAAATAGGACCGTGTTCTCATGACTCCTCCTCAAGGCATTCATAGAGGTCAGCAGAGCTACAGCCAAGCATTTCTTTGTTCCAGTGAAGATCATTCTCCTTACTTGGGGGTTTTTCTCCTGGAGCAAATGCTACGCTGTCTTCAGTGAACCCCCCAGCCATATCTTTGTCCCTGATGGCTGACCTCTTGGCTACACTGGAGTAAAATGAACTCCCAGGCTTAAGGGGTCAAACAGCCACGCATCCTTCCATCACTCTTACATAACACTCATGATGGATTACAGACCAGGGAGAGCAGGAGAAGAAGCCAATTTCACACACATGCCTTTTCACACAGTAAAGAGCATGGTATTTATGTTACAGGTGCTGTCAGTGAGATAACAGATGGTTGCCACATCACTTCATTGCTTATAAAAGACACTAAAGAGGTGCACTGTTTCTAGCTAAATATTTAGTTGTCAATTGTCTCCCTGACCAATGCAAAGTAACATGGCAACTGTTCACTTATTATCTAATATGTTCCAGACCTTGATATGTGCTGTTGTTATGAGAAAATCAACATATCTGGATGTGGTCATAATGTTTTGGCTCCTTGGTGTGTATTTAGTTTGAATTTGCCAACATAGAGTTAATTTTCTTGTACTTGTACTTTATGTGTTGTATGGAATGGTTTGAATTATGAAACACTGGGTACAAAGTAAGGATTTTGTTCCATTTTCAAGTGAATTGAGGTTCTCTGACAGAATAATTTAGCAGGAGTTCATAGTTTCCTTTCAGCTTTTGCTCTGTTGTAGACTCTCAACTAAATATTGCCACAATATCAGCTCTCCCAAAGAGTGGAAAATCAGCACCAGTTTTACCAGCACTTGAAAAACCAGTGAACCCCAGTACAGCCCTCTTTCATTATGCCTTCTCTCTTTGTGCTTTTCGTGTGTCGTCACTCTAATCTTTATGCCAGGCAGGAGATTTGGGAGTAAGATTTAGGCCTCGTTAAGGGAGAACACTAGTTTGCCAAGTCTTTGCATGTTTGCTGAACGTTCAGGCATTCAGTGGAAAACTTGATGAACAAATTAAAATAACAAGGAAAATAAGTTTCCATGTTTTTGAAACATAAAAAAAGATGTACAATGGCATCACTGTCAAGCAGCAGAGTTTTGATTACAGTCATGCTATTCAGATGTGATTAATATGTTTAACCTTGTGCTTCAGGTTTTCTTGGATATTCAGAGGCCTTTTAAAACTACCATTTAAGGTACATCACTGAGATGACTGAAGCTGTATAATGATGACAATCCTCCACATGTGCACGTAGGCAGTGTGGACTGGTGAAGTCATGTTTATTAAAAGTGCAATGGGAAGTCACTGTCTGCAGACATAGACGTGTCTGGTGCTGTAGAGGACGAGCTCTTGCCGTGATGCAGGATAATCTGCCCGAGTTGCCTGTCTGCCTGTCAGCCACAGTGTAAGGAGGATTGCCTCCATCTCATTGTTTGTATGTTTGTTTACATCTGCTCAGGCACCTGCATGCTGCTCGCTAGCCCAAAGCCAATTCTCACTGTAATGTGCTGTAGAGATTTCTATGGGCGCCAGGCTTTTGGCAACAAATAGTCATATCAAAGTGGCTGCAGCTGTTTTCATTGAAGCAGTTGTGTTATTCTGTCCAGATGCACAGGTGTTTCTGTGAAGATACAGACCTCACTTTACACTTAGCCATCCAATCTCCCCAAGACATATGAAGTGACTATCTGATCTAAAAAAAATGTAAATGCAACCAAAAAGCATTCAAGATGAATTTGCTATTTGATTGCATCCCTGCCAGACATTGAAATGGGGTAAATGCATCCATCTCTCCAAGACACATACATGGACTTTACACTGACATTACACTAAAATTAGTCATCAAAAAGATGCTCCAGATTTCAACAAATACAATTACAATACAATACAACCTTTTTTGCACTTATCCCTAATAAATATAATCAATGTGAATGAGAGAAAACAAGTGTAAATAAATGGTACAAATCTATTTTGTTGTTGTGTACTGATAAAGCTTGTCCTTGTCTCTTCAGGTCAGGTGTACCAGCAGTACCAGGCTCCAGGTGGATACCCGCCTCAGCAACCAGGCGCCCCACCACAGCAGCAGTATGGTATGCAGTACCCTGGTAAGAATAAAAATGGTCATGATTTAAAAAGAGAAAAGGTAGCTGCTGTGTTGTGCTGTGTTCTTTGGAGTGAATTAAAGAAAAGAAAAAAACTCCCTCTGTCTCTCTCTCTCTTTCTTCCTCTTTCTCTCTCTCTCTCAGCGGGATACAATCCCTGGCCCGAGCCCCTCAGCCTGGCCCACCACAGCCACAACAGCAACAGTTTCAGAACTATGCGCCCTCCTCCCAGGCTCCTGCCCCTGGCCCAGCGCCTGCCCGGTTTCCAAGGTGGCCAGCAGCAGCCCCATCCACCTCAGGGAGCCCAGCAGTATCCACCAGGAGCCTTCCTCCCAAAACTATACCTCCCAGGCCTCCCAGCCCGCTAACTACAGCCTGCCGCCCAGCTCCCAGCGTCTGCTCAGGTACCTGTGCCCCACTCGGGATACTTCACCTCCAGGCACCCTCCACCAGGAGCTGCTAACCCATATGCCCGCAACCGCCCCCCATGGCCAGGGCTACACTCAGCCAGGCCCTGATACCGGTAAAAGGAGGACAGCTACTGATCCTCACGACCCCTCAAACCCCTACCCTCTATGTGGCTCCAGCTGTTTAGGAGCGGCTGCAGGAAACATGGCTTACTGCCTCTATACCCCACCCCACCCCCACTCCCTCGCACGAATATCAAGCCCAACATAAACAAGCAACTCCTGCCCCAGTCTGATGGTTAGTGTTTGTATGCTGTCTCAACACACCACCTGTTCTGGCCCTGGTGTATGTTTCCTTGTGTTACTTTTCCCGCCCTCCTGTCACCACCACCGTCCGCCCCACACAATATTGTAATACAAACCAGTCTGTGGCGCACACCTGGGAGACCAAAACAGGCTGTTGCACAACTGTTTATTGTTCTTTTCTATGGTAACACTTCATTTTGCAAATGAGATCAGCATGGAAGTTATTGCATTATGCAGTGTGGTCATAATACCTTGGCCCTTTGCGTGTATTTAGTTTGAATTTGCCAACATAGAGTTAATTTTGTACTTGCACTTTATGTGGTTGTATGGTTTGAATTATGAAACACTGGGTACAAAGTAAGGATTTTGTTCCATTTTCATGAAATTGAGGTTCCTCTGACAACAATTTAGCAGGAGTTCATAGTTTTCAGCTTTACCTGCTGTAGACTCTCAACTAAATATCGCCACAATATCAGCCTCCCAAAGAGGAAAATCGCACCAGTTTTACCTGTGCACTTGAAAACCAGGAACCCAGTGCAGCCCCTCTTTCATTATGCCTTCCCTTTGTGCTTTTCGTGTGTCGTCACCTAATCTTTGGCGCGGCAGGAATGGAGTAAGATTTAGCCCCGTTAAGGGAGAACACCAGTTTGCCAAGTCTTACCGTTTGCTGAACGCTCAGGCATTCAGCGGAAAACTTGATGAAAATAAATTAAATAATGAAAATAAGTTTCCGCGTTTCTTGAAACATAAAAAGATGTACAATGGCATCACCGGGTTACAGAGTTTTGATTACAGTCATGTTGGTCTAGATGTGATTATTATGTTTAACTCCAGTCGTAGGGTTTTTGGATATTCAGAGGCCTTTAAACTACCATTTACGCACATCACTGGAGATGACTGAAGCTGTATAACGATGATAACTTCCACATGTGCACGTAGAGGGTGTGGACTGGCAAGCGCGTTTATTAAAGTGCAATGAAGTCACTTCGTCTGCAGACATAGACGTGTCTGCGCTGTAGAGGACGAGTTCTTGCCGTGATGCAGGATAATCTGCCCGGAAGGTTTGTCTGCCTGTCAGCTACAGGTAAGGAGGATTGCCCATCTCATTGTTTGTGGCTGTTTGTTTATATCTGCTCAGGGTACCTGCATGCGTTTGCCAGTCAGCTAATTCTCACCGCCGTGCTGTAGAGATTTCGGCGGCGCCAGGCTTTTGGTAAACAAAGAAGCTGGCATCAAAGTGGCTGCAGTTGTTTTCATTGAAGAAGTTGTGTTATTCCTGTCCAGATGCACAGGTGTTTCGCGGAAGATACAGACTCCTACTTTACACTTAGCCATCCAATCTCCCCAAGACATATGAAGTGACTATTGATTCTGTGGGTCAGAATGCAACCAAAAGCATTCAAGATGAATTTGTTATTTGATTGCATCCCCTGCTGACATTGAAATGGGTAATGTATCCATCTCCAAGACACACATATTGACTTTTGAGACTCGACATTACACTAAATTAGTCATCAAAAGATGTCTCCAGATTTCAACAACACAATTATAATACATAACCTTTTGCACTTATCCTCATTAAATAATCACCGTGAAATGAGAGAAAAACAAGTGTAAATAAATGGCACAACCTTTTTGTTGTTGTGTACTGATAAAGCTTAACTTGAAGTCTCTTCAGGTCAGGTGTACCAGCAGTACCAGGCCCCAGGACACCCCAGCAACCAGGCGCCCCACCACAGCAGCAGTATGGTGGTATGCAGTACCCCAGCATTAAAATGGCTGCGATTTAAAAAGAGAAAAGGTAGCTGCTGTGTTGTGCTGTGTTCTTTGGAGTGAATTAAAGAAAAGAAAAAAACTCCCTCTGTCTCTCTCTCTCTTTCTTCCTCTTTCTCTCTCTCTCTCAGCGGGATACAGTCCTCAGCCCGGAGCCCCTCAGCCTGGCCCACCACAGCCACAACAGCAACAGTTTCAGAACTATGCGCCTCCCTCCTCCCAGGCTCCTGCCCCTGGCCCAGCGCCTGCCCCGGGTTTCCAAGGTGGCCAGCAGCAGCCCCATCCACCTCAGGGAGCCCAGCAGTATCCACCAGGAGCCTTCCCTCCCCAAAACTATACCTCCCAGGCCTCCCAGCCCGCTAACTACAGCCTGCCGCCCAGCTCCCAGCCCGGCTCAGGGTACCAGCCCCGCCCGGGATATACTGCACCTCCAGGCAGCACCCCTCCACCAGGAGCTGCTAACCCATATGCCCGTAACCGCCCCCCCTATGGCCAGGGCTACACTCAGCCAGGCCCTGGATACCGGTAAAAGGAGGACAGCTGATGTTACTGATCCTCACGCACCCCCAAACCCCTACCCTCTATGTGGCTCCAGCTGTTTAGAGCGGCTGCAGGAAACATGGTTTACTGCTCTATACCCCACCCCACCCCCACTCCTCGTACGAATATCAAGCCCAAATATGAAACAAGCAACTCCCCTGCCCCAGTCTGATGGTTAGTGTTTGTATGCTGTCTCTTCAACACACCACTCTGTTCTGGCCCTGGTGTATGTTTCCTTGTGTTATTTTCCCGTCCTCTCCTGTCACCACCACTGTCTGCTCTGCCCTCTTGTACCTGTCATTGTAAATATGTAACCAGTCTGTATGCACACACCTGGGAGACCAAAACAGGCTGTTGCACAAACTGTTTATTGTTCTTTTCATGGTAACACTTCATTTTGCAAATGAGATCAGCATCCATAATTCTGCATTTGTCATACATGTCAATGACAAACATCTCAACCAGTTGTGTTGAGTGTACTGTGCATAGATACATTTACAAGACACTATCTAAATGAAAAGTTACCCCTTTGTCATTTTTTTCCCTTTATTTGATCAATTTCACCACCATGTCGGTATTGATGATGTGTCAAACTGCCCTGTGTTGGGAACACTAGCTAAGTGATGGCTTGTGGGAGATGTAGATCCCAGTGTAATGAAGACGGCTTCTTTTGTTTAGCTTGTTATATCACCTCCAGTAAGGCTTGCTATTCCTCTCTTTTTCTCTTATCACTGGTTTTTACTAATATCAAATCAAATTCCACCCTCAAGTGAGATTAGTTGTTTATGTATAAACTGTAACATTTTTTTTTTCTTGAACCTAATAAATGATTGAGACCCAGCTGGAGTCCTTTAACTTTTTGTTTTGTGTTGCTCTTGCAACACTTGGCACTATTGTCTTGCTGTCTCTCTTCACACTTTCTCTCTTTGTGGTTTCTGAGTTCATGTCTCAGTTAAGTTTGGCTTCTCGCTTCCCTCTCTCTCACTTGAATTTGGAAAACTGTGGTAATGCTGGTATCCCTATTTTGTTTTCCTGCCTGTGGGTTGTGGTTGGCTGGGACATGTGGCATGTGGTTGGTCTTTTATGTCAAACTGTCTCAGCGCGAGGAATTACATGCACAGGGTTTATTAAAGATAATTCAGGGAAGTATCTTATGGTGGCCCTAAAACTTAGCCCTTAGGTTATATATGAAATTCACCAAAAATACAATATACTGTGATAATGCTGTTAGTATTGTCATGGCCCGGCTCATGAGCCATGACAAAAGATGGAGAGAAACACTGTTTTTAAACTTAAACATATACAATTTTATTACTGAAACAATAACATACAAAGAAAAACATACTTAATATCATGAGATGTGTTAGTCAGTGTTATTGGTATATCAGGGGATGGCTGGTTGCTTGAGTGATCATCAGATCAATTAGTTGAAGCTAGTAAGTGCTGGTAAATTTGAAAGTGAAAAGAACATGTCAATCAGTTTTCATCAGAGGTGTTGCTTAAACTTTGTGTCCAGTGATTTATGGTCGTCCTACCTATTACCATATCAATCACTTGGCAGGACGCCTCAACAAATTTTCTGACGATGCTTGGGCCTTTGGAACACATCAGTTTTTTAAAAAACACCTATTGAAGAAATCAGTGAACTAACCACGTGCCAATATCTTTCCACAGCTCAAAGTCTTTTGACATTATAAATTACTATCTCATACATTTTTTGGTAGCATATTTATAATGAAGTGTAATGTACCTACATCTCACAAATCCCTGGTCCATGGCCATCGCAAGTGACAATCCCATCCAGCAAGGCTCCTATGTATAGGCACTTGGGATGCAGCCAGAGCCCTCCTGCTGCAGACAGCTAATACACTGCAATAGTAAGCAAAACATGAAATGGGTGATTAAATATTAAAAGTTGAATTCTGACAATATAGAGTGGAGCAGTATTGCATGCAACATTAAATATATTTTAAATACTGACCATTATGCTTTACCATATCTCTGCCTGACTTATTCGGTAAAAGTCTATATCTGATGTTGACCCTTGTACTAATCTTACCCAAAATCTCACCCCTGTCTTATCCTAATTCAAACCCTGAATAACCTAAATAATAATCGGTGAGCTGGTGTGTGTTATGCGACTTCCGGTGGTGGCGTAAGGACATCAGGGTCGGCTCTATGCTGGGGCAAGAGGGGTAGAGCCCCAACCCCCAAACAAATTGCCGACTCAAATAAAAATTTTAGATGTTAAGATTTTTTTTATGGATTATCCAAACAAAGAATGTGTTAAAAGTTAACGCAAATAATCACAGTAGTTTAAAAGTTTGACGAAAGAGATACAAGTTTTATATCTCATCTCTGTATCCTTCCGCGCTCTCTCCCTCTCTCTGTGTGTATCTGGGTAAGATAGCTCTTCCCTTCTCACGAGGTCGGGAAACAGATTAAAACCAACGTTTCAACCGTTGTCTTGGTTTGTCAGTACTGTGAGAAAACTTAATTACCGAAGAAGCCTGGATGCTAAAACAAGCTTTGTAGCTGCTTCTGTGTCGAACACGAGTGAGGCTGGACGCTAACCACACCTGCGGCGCGAAGGTAAGGCTAAGAAGCGAACTAGCTAGAGGCTATCGTTAGCATGTGCGTTAGCGGCTAGCGTTAGCATTTGCTTTAGCGGCGAGCGTTAGCTTTAGCCTTTTCTTTTAAAGACCTCTTTTAACCTTATTTCCATTTTCAGTCGTTTTTATTGCGTGTGTAAGAGTGTGTTTGTGTTTCCGTGACTGAGGCCTCCCTGGAATGAGTTGTGGACCCCCAGCGTGGACGGGTGAAAACACAGACATTTTGCATCTCTTTGGAGTTTTGTGTTCCATCCTGGTCATTTTAACTCAGTTTATAGCGGTCTATCATATCGTTGTCACCATTTTGTGTCTATTTGTGGTCATTTGTGGCTGTACCTGGCTGCTTTACACCTGGATGTCAGCGTTAGCAGCAGCAAACTTGAAGTGCCTTTTGTTAACTTTTAATCACAAAGGCGTTAACAGTAAACTGACTGAACTTGAAGTTGATATGATTAAAATCTCTGCATGGAGTTCGTTCAAATACAATATCCCCAAATAATATTAGAGGTAACAGTAAAAGTAATCTGAAATATTAATTTCAAGTAATGCAGAAGTACTAGTAATCCAAAATAGAAGGAAAAACTTTATAGTAAGACATCAAAAATGCCATGTTATGGTATATGGTCAAAAATGTCAAAACTTGCCACAGTATAGTAAAGCATAAAAAATGTCATAGAATAGTAAGGTGTCAAAAACCATGAAAAAAATGTTACAGAATAGAAAGGCGTCAAAAATAGTAAATAAATGTCATACTATGGTATGGCGTGAAAAAAATGTCAGTGTAGTATGGCATCAAAAACAGTCAAAACCTGTCATAGTATACTAAGGCATGAAAAAATGTCATAGTATAAAAAGGACATTACCCATTAATCAAGTTTATTTACATAGTTTATGTAAGAAAAGGAGGAATTTAAGGATAAGATGACTGCTACTATAAAGTATTATAAGATAATGACCAGTTATGCCTTGTTAATAGTAGTTATTTTTGAATAATGTTGTGTTTGGAAAAACCTGGTTTTAAATAAATGTTCTGTGTGTTTCAGCTGAATTCAGAGAAACAACAGGATCCACCAATGGTGAAGGTAAGAAAATATTTTTATTTCTATAAAAAACAGATCAAGAAAATACTTCTGAAACCACATATCAACAAACAATTTACTCAGTTCTAGAAATGTAATTATGAAAGAAAGAGACACTTCAACTGTCTCTCAAATGTTACACAGCTAAACAAAAACCATGTAACAGAAGTACAATATCAAAAAAGTGTAATAATAGTATGTTATACTGTGGCGTCAAAAACGGTCAAAAAATGTCACAGTACAGTATGGTGTCAAAAAGGGTAAGAAAATGTCACAGTATAGTAAGGTGTGAAAAAAAAATGTCATAGTATTATAAGGCATCAAAAAACGGTCAATAAATGTCATAGTATAATAAGGCATCAAAAAATGTTGTAGTATTAAATGTTGTTAAAAATGATCAAAAAAGGTCACTGTATAATAAGGCGTCAAAAACCATAAGAAAAATGTCACACCATATTATGGGGTAAAAAATGAGCAATAAATGTCATAGTATAATAAGGCATCAGAAACTATCATAGTATAATAAGGCATCAAAAACGGTCAAAAAATGTCATAGTAAAGTAAGGCATCGAAAAATGTCATAGTATAGTAAGGCATCAAAAATGGCCAAAAAATGTCATAGTTTAGTAAGGTGTCAAAAAATATAGTTTAGTAAGGCATCGAAAACCATCAAAAAATGTCATAGTATAGTGAGGCATAAAAAACCACCAAAAAAATGCATAGTTTAGTAAGACGTCAAAAAATACCAAAAAATGTCATAGTATAGTAAGGCATCAAAAATCATCAAAAAAAAATGTCATAGTATAGTAAAGCGCCAAAAACGTCCAAAAAATGTTATAATAAGGTGTCAAAAAATGCCAAATGTCATAGTATTGTAAGGCTTCAAAAACCATCAAAAAAATGAATAGTTTGGTATGGCTTCAAAAATGGTCGAAAAATGTCATAGTATAATAAGGTATTAAAAACTGTCAAAAAATGTCATAGGGGTCAAAAACCATCAAAAAATGTCATAGTATAGTGAGGCTTCAAAAACGGCCAAAAAATGTCATAGTATAGTGAGGCTTCAAAAACGGCCAAAAAATGTCATAGTATAGTAAGGCATCAGAAAATGTGAAAAAATGTCATAGTATAACAAGGTGTCAAAAAATGAGAAAAAATGTCATAGTATAGTAAGGCATCAAAAACCATCAAAAAATGTCATAGTATAGTAAGGCATCAGAAAATGTCTTAGTATAGTGAGGCTTCAAAAACGGCCCAAAAATGTCATAGTATAGTAAGGCATCAAAAACAGTCAAAAAATGTCATAGTATAATAAGGCATCAAAAACCATCAAAAAATATCGTACTATAGCAAGGCGAAAAAAATGGCCAAAAAAGGTCATAGCATAGTAAGACGTCCAAAGCCATCAGAACATGTCACTCCATACTATGGCATAAAAAATGGTCTAAATGTCATAGTATAGTAAGGCATCAAAAACGGCCAAAAAATGTCTTGATGTACTAAGGCTTCAAAAACAGCCCAAAAATGTCATAGTATACTAAGGCATCAAAGATAGCCAAAAAATGTCATAGTATA